>JAYKKM010000306.1:0-197504 GCA_035772405.1 Chrysogorgia sp. JL179-B06
GTCGATGCCTTGTATTTGCTCGTCAATGCCTTGTATTTGCTCGTCAATGCCTTGTATTTGCTCGTCAATGCCTTGTATTTGCTCGTCAATGCCTTGTATTTGCTCGTCAATGCCTTGTATTTGCTCGTCAATGCCTTGTATTTGCTCGTCAATGCCTTGTATTTGCTATTCAATGCCTTGTATTTGCTCGTCAATGCCTTGTATTTGCTATTCAATGCCTTGTATTTGCTCGTCAATGCCTTGTATTTGCTCGTCAATGCCTTGTATTTGCTCGTCAATGCCTTGTATTTGCTCGTCAATGCCTTGTATTTGCTCGTCAATGCCTTGTATTTGCTCGTCAATGCCTTGTATTTGCTCGTCAATGCCTTGTATTTGCTCGTCAATGCCTTGTATTTGCTCGTTGATGCCTTGTATTTGCTCGTCAATGCCTTGTATTTGCTCGTCGATGCCTTGTATTTGCTCGTCAATGCCTTGTATTTGCTCGTCAATGCCTTGTATTTGCTCGTCAATGCCTTGTATTTGCTCGTCAATGCCTTGTATTTGCTCGTCAATGCCTTGTATTTGCTCGTCAATGCCTTGTATTTGCTCGTCAATGCCTTGTATTTGCTCGTCAATGCCTTGTATTTGCTCGTCAATGCCTTGTATTTGCTCGTCAATGCCTTGTATTTGCTCGTCAATGCCTTGTATTTGCTCGTCAATGCCTTGTATTTGCTAGTCAATGCCTTGTATTTGCTCGTCAATGCCTTGTATTTGCTCGTCAATGCCTTGTATTTGCTCGTCAATGCCTTGTATTTGCTCGTCAATGCCTTGTATTTGCTCGTCAATGCCTTGTATTTGCTCGTCAATGCCTTGTATTTGCTCGTCAATGCCTTGTATTTGCTCGTCAATGCCTTGTATTTGCTCGTCAATGCCTTGTATTTGCTCGTCAATGCCTTGTATTTGCTCGTCAATGCCTTGTATTTGCTCGTCAATGCCTTGTATTTGCTCGTCAATGCCTTGTATTTGCTATTCAATGCCTTGTATTTGCTCGTCAATGCCTTGTATTTGCTCGTCAATGCCTTGTATTTGCTCGTCAATGCCTTGTATTTGCTCGTCAATGCCTTGTATTTGCTCGTCAATGCCTTGTATTTGCTCGTCAATGCCTTGTATTTGCTAGTCAATGCCTTGTATTTGCTCGTCAATGCCTTGTATTTGCTCGTCAATGCCTTGTATTTGCTCGTCAATGCCTTGTATTTGCTCGTCAATGCCTTGTATTTGCTCGTCAATGCCTTGTATTTGCTCGTCAATGCCTTGTATTTGCTCGTCAATGCCTTGTATTTGCTCGTCAATGCCTTGTATTTGCTCGTCAATGCCTTGTATTTGCTCGTCAATGCCTTGTATTTGCTCGTCAATGCCTTGTATTTGCTCGTCAATGCCTTGTATTTGCTCGTCAATGCCTTGTATTTGCTCGTCAATGCCTTGTATTTGCTCGTCAATGCCTTGTATTTGCTCGTCAATGCCTTGTATTTGCTCGTCAATGCCTTGTATTTGCTCGTCAATGCCTTGTATTTGCTCGTCAATGCCTTGTATTTGCTCGTCAATGCCTTGTATTTGCTCGTCAATGCCTTGTATTTGCTCGTCAATGCCTTGTATTTGCTCGTCAATGCCTTGTATTTGCTCGTCAATGCCTTGTATTTGCTCGTCAATGCCTTGTATTTGCTCGTCAATGCCTTGTATTTGCTCGTCAATGCCTTGTATTTGCTCGTCAATGCCTTGTATTTGCTCGTCAATGCCTTGTATTTGCTCGTCAATGCCTTGTATTTGCTCGTTCAATGCCTTGTATTTGCTCGTCAATGCCTTGTATTTGCTCGTCAATGCCTTGTATTTGCTCGTCAATGCCTTGTATTTGCTCGTCAATGCCTTGTATTTGCTCGTCAATGCCTTGTATTTGCTCGTCAATGCCTTGTATTTGCTCGTCAATGCCTTGTATTTGCTCGTCAATGCCTTGTATTTGCTATTCAATGCCTTGTATTTGCTATTCAATGCCTTGTATTTGCTCGTCGATGCCTTGTATTTGCTCGTCAATGCATTGTATTTGCTCGTCAATGCCTTGTATTTGCTCGTCAATGCCTTGTATTTGCTCGTCAATGCCTTGTATTTGCTCGTCAATGCCTTGTATTTGCTCGTCAATGCCTTGTATTTGCTCGTCAATGCCTTGTATTTGCTCGTCAATGCCTTGTATTTGCTCGTCAATGCCTTGTATTTGCTCGTCAATGCCTTGTATTTGCTCGTCAATGCCTTGTATTTGCTCGTCAATGCCTTGTATTTGCTCGTCAATGCCTTGTATTTGCTCGTCAATGCCTTGTATTTGCTCGTCAATGCCTTGTATTTGCTCGTCAATGCCTTGTATTTGCTCGTCAATGCCTTGTATTTGCTCGTCAATGCCTTGTATTTGCTCGTCAATGCCTTGTATTTGCTCGTCAATGCCTTGTATTTGCTCGTCAATGCCTTGTATTTGCTCGTCAATGCCTTGTATTTGCTCGTCAATGCCTTGTATTTGCTCGTCAATGCCTTGTATTTGCTCGTCAATGCCTTGTATTTGCTCGTCAATGCCTTGTATTTGCTCGTCAATGCCTTGTATTTGCTCGTCAATGCCTTGTATTTGCTCGTCAATGCCTTGTATTTGCTCGTCAATGCCTTGTATTTGCTCGTCAATGCCTTGTATTTGCTCGTCAATGCCTTGTATTTGCTCGTCAATGCCTTGTATTTGCTCGTCAATGCCTTGTATTTGCTCGTCAATGCCTTGTATTTGCTCGTCAATGCCTTGTATTTGCTCGTCAATGCCTTGTATTTGCTCGTCAATGCCTTGTATTTGCTCGTCAATGCCTTGTATTTGCTCGTCAATGCCTTGTATTTGCTCGTCAATGCCTTGTATTTGCTCGTCAATGCCTTGTATTTGCTCGTCAATGCCTTGTATTTGCTCGTCAATGCCTTGTATTTGCTCGTCAATGCCTTGTATTTGCTCGTCAATGCCTTGTATTTGCTCGTCAATGCCTTGTATTTGCTCGTCAATGCCTTGTATTTGCTCGTCAATGCCTTGTATTTGCTCGTCGATGCCTTGTATTTGCTCGTCTATGCCTTGTATTTGCTCGTCAATGCCTTGTATTTGCTCGTCAATGCCTTGTATTTGCTCGTCAATGCCTTGTATTTGCTCGCCAATGCCTTGTATTTGCTCGTCAATGCCTTGTATTTGCTCGTCAATGCCTTGTATTTGCTATTCAATGCCTTGTATTTGCTCGTCAATGCCTTGTATTTGCTCGTCAATGCCTTGTATTTGCTCGTCAATGCCTTGTATTTGCTCGTCAATGCCTTGTATTTGCTCGTCAATGCCTTGTATTTGCTCGTCGATGCCTTGTATTTGCTCGTCAATGCCTTGTATTTGCTCGTCAATGCCTTGTATTTGCTCGTCAATGCCTTGTATTTGCTCGTCAATGCCTTGTATTTGCTCGTCAATGCCTTGTATTTGCTCGTCGATGCCTTGTATTTGCTCGTCAATGCCTTGTATTTGCTCGTCAATGCCTTGTATTTGCTCGTCAATGCCTTGTATTTGCTCGTCAATGCCTTGTATTTGCTCGTCAATGCCTTGTATTTGCTATTCAATGCCTTGTATTTGCTCGTCAATGCCTTGTATTTGCTCGTCAATGCCTTGTATTTGCTCGTCAATGCCTTGTATTTGCTCGTCAATGCCTTGTATTTGCTCGTCAATGCCTTGTATTTGCTCGTCAATGCCTTGTATTTGCTCGTCAATGCCTTGTATTTGCTCGTCAATGCCTTGTATTTGCTCGTCAATGCCTTGTATTTGCTCGTCAATGCCTTGTATTTGCTCGTCAATGCCTTGTATTTGCTCGTCAATGCCTTGTATTTGCTCGTCAATGCCTTGTATTTGCTAGTCAATGCCTTGTATTTGCTAGTCAATGCCTTGTATTTGCTCGTCAATGCCTTGTATTTGCTCGTCAATGCCTTGTATTTGCTCGTCAATGCCTTGTATTTGCTCGTCAATGCCTTGTATTTGCTCGTCAATGCCTTGTATTTGCTCGTCGATGCCTTGTATTTGCTCGTCAATGCCTTGTATTTGCTCGTCAATGCCTTGTATTTGCTCGTCAATGCCTTGTATTTGCTCGTCAATGCCTTGTATTTGCTAGTCAATGCCTTGTATTTGCTCGTCAATGCCTTGTATTTGCTCGTCAATGCCTTGTATTTGCTCGTCAATGCCTTGTATTTGCTCGTCAATGCCTTGTATTTGCTCGTCAATGCCTTGTATTTGCTCGTCAATGCCTTGTATTTGCTCGTCAATGCCTTGTATTTGCTCGTCAATGCCTTGTATTTGCTCGTCAATGCCTTGTATTTGCTCGTCAATGCCTTGTATTTGCTCGTCAATGCCTTGTATTTGCTCGTCAATGCCTTGTATTTGCTCGTCAATGCCTTGTATTTGCTCGTCAATGCCTTGTATTTGCTCGTCAATGCCTTGTATTTGCTCGTCAATGCCTTGTATTTGCTCGTCAATGCCTTGTATTTGCTCGTCAATGCCTTGTATTTGCTCGTCAATGCCTTGTATTTGCTCGTCAATGCCTTGTATTTGCTCGTCAATGCCTTGTATTTGCTATTCAATGCCTTGTATTTGCTCGTCAATGCCTTGTATTTGCTCGTCAATGCCTTGTATTTGCTCGTCAATGCCTTGTATTTGCTCGTCAATGCCTTGTATTTGCTCGTCAATGCCTTGTATTTGCTCGTCAATGCCTTGTATTTGCTAGTCAATGCCTTGTATTTGCTCGTCAATGCCTTGTATTTGCTCGTCAATGCCTTGTATTTGCTCGTCAATGCCTTGTATTTGCTCGTCAATGCCTTGTATTTGCTCGTCAATGCCTTGTATTTGCTATTCAATGCCTTGTATTTGCTCGTCAATGCCTTGTATTTGCTAGTCAATGCCTTGTATTTGCTCGTCAATGCCTTGTATTTGCTCGTCAATGCCTTGTATTTGCTCGTCAATGCCTTGTATTTGCTCGTCAATGCCTTGTATTTGCTCGTCAATGCCTTGTATTTGCTCGTCAATGCCTTGTATTTGCTCGTCAATGCCTTGTATTTGCTCGTCAATGCCTTGTATTTGCTCGTCAATGCCTTGTATTTGCTCGTCAATGCCTTGTATTTGCTCGTCAATGCCTTGTATTTGCTCGTCAATGCCTTGTATTTGCTCGTCAATGCCTTGTATTTGCTCGTCAATGCCTTGTATTTGCTCGTCAATGCCTTGTATTTGCTCGTCAATGCCTTGTATTTGCTCGTCAATGCCTTGTATTTGCTCGTCAATGCCTTGTATTTGCTCGTCAATGCCTTGTATTTGCTAGTCAATGCCTTGTATTTGCTCGTCAATGCCTTGTATTTGCTCGTCAATGCCTTGTATTTGCTCGTCAATGCCTTGTATTTGCTCGTCAATGCCTTGTATTTGCTCGTCAATGCCTTGTATTTGCTCGTCAATGCCTTGTATTTGCTCGTCAATGCCTTGTATTTGCTCGTCAATGCCTTGTATTTGCTCGTCAATGCCTTGTATTTGCTCGTCAATGCCTTGTATTTGCTCGTCAATGCCTTGTATTTGCTCGTCAATGCCTTGTATTTGCTCGTCAATGCCTTGTATTTGCTCGTCAATGCCTTGTATTTGCTCGTCAATGCCTTGTATTTGCTCGTCAATGCCTTGTATTTGCTCGTCAATGCCTTGTATTTGCTCGTCAATGCCTTGTATTTGCTCGTCAATGCCTTGTATTTGCTAGTCAATGCCTTGTATTTGCTCGTCAATGCCTTGTATTTGCTCGTCAATGCCTTGTATTTGCTCGTCAATGCCTTGTATTTGCTCGTCAATGCCTTGTATTTGCTCGTCAATGCCTTGTATTTGCTCGTCAATGCCTTGTATTTGCTCGTCAATGCCTTGTATTTGCTCGTCAATGCCTTGTATTTGCTCGTCAATGCCTTGTATTTGCTCGTCAATGCCTTGTATTTGCTCGTCAATGCCTTGTATTTGCTCGTCAATGCCTTGTATTTGCTAGTCAATGCCTTGTATTTGCTCGTCAATGCCTTGTATTTGCTCGTCAATGCCTTGTATTTGCTCGTCAATGCCTTGTATTTGCTCGTCAATGCCTTGTATTTGCTCGTCAATGCCTTGTATTTGCTCGTCAATGCCTTGTATTTGCTCGTCAATGCCTTGTATTTGCTAGTCAATGCCTTGTATTTGCTCGTCAATGCCTTGTATTTGCTCGTCAATGCCTTGTATTTGCTCGTCAATGCCTTGTATTTGCTCGTCAATGCCTTGTATTTGCTCGTCAATGCCTTGTATTTGCTCGTCAATGCCTTGTATTTGCTCGTCAATGCCTTGTATTTGCTATTCAATGCCTTGTATTTGCTCGTCAATGCCTTGTATTTGCTCGTCAATGCCTTGTATTTGCTCGTCAATGCCTTGTATTTGCTCGTCAATGCCTTGTATTTGCTCGTCAATGCCTTGTATTTGCTCGTCAATGCCTTGTATTTGCTCGTCAATGCCTTGTATTTGCTCGTCAATGCCTTGTATTTGCTCGTCAATGCCTTGTATTTGCTCGTCAATGCCTTGTATTTGCTCGTCAATGCCTTGTATTTGCTCGTCAATGCCTTGTATTTGCTCGTCAATGCCTTGTATTTGCTAGTCAATGCCTTGTATTTGCTATTCAATGCCTTGTATTTGCTCGTCAATGCCTTGTATTTGCTCGTCAATGCCTTGTATTTGCTCGTCAATGCCTTGTATTTGCTCGTCAATGCCTTGTATTTGCTCGTCAATGCCTTGTATTTGCTCGTCAATGCCTTGTATTTGCTCGTCAATGCCTTGTATTTGCTCGTCAATGCCTTGTATTTGCTCGTCAATGCCTTGTATTTGCTAGTCAATGCCTTGTATTTGCTCGTCAATGCCTTGTATTTGCTCGTCAATGCCTTGTATTTGCTCGTCAATGCCTTGTATTTGCTCGTCAATGCCTTGTATTTGCTCGTCAATGCCTTGTATTTGCTCGTCAATGCCTTGTATTTGCTCGTCAATGCCTTGTATTTGCTCATCAATGCCTTGTATTTGCTCGTCAATGCCTTGTATTTGCTCGTCAATGCCTTGTATTTGCTCGTCAATGCCTTGTATTTGCTCGTCAATGCCTTGTATTTGCTAGTCAATGCCTTGTATTTGCTCGTCAATGCCTTGTATTTGCTCGTCAATGCCTTGTATTTGCTCGTCAATGCCTTGTATTTGCTCGTCAATGCCTTGTATTTGCTCGTCAATGCCTTGTATTTGCTCGTCAATGCCTTGTATTTGCTCGTCAATGCCTTGTATTTGCTATTCAATGCCTTGTATTTGCTATTCAATGCCTTGTATTTGCTCGTCAATGCCTTGTATTTGCTCGTCAATGCCTTGTATTTGCTCGTCAATGCCTTGTATTTGCTCGTTGATGCCTTGTATTTGCTCGTCAATGCCTTGTATTTGCTCGTCAATGCCTTGTATTTGCTCGTCAATGCCTTGTATTTGCTCGTCAATGCCTTGTATTTGCTCGTCAATGCCTTGTATTTGCTCGTCAATGCCTTGTATTTGCTATTCAATGCCTTGTATTTGCTCGTCAATGCCTTGTATTTGCTCGTCAATGCCTTGTATTTGCTCGTCAATGCCTTGTATTTGCTCGTCAATGCCTTGTATTTGCTCGTCAATGCCTTGTATTTGCTCGTCAATGCCTTGTATTTGCTCGTCAATGCCTTGTATTTGCTCGTCAATGCCTTGTATTTGCTCGTCAATGCCTTGTATTTGCTAGTCAATGCCTTGTATTTGCTCGTCAATGCCTTGTATTTGCTATTCAATGCCTTGTATTTGCTCGTCAATGCCTTGTATTTGCTCGTCAATGCCTTGTATTTGCTAGTCAATGCCTTGTATTTGCTCGTCAATGCCTTGTATTTGCTCGTCAATGCCTTGTATTTGCTCGTCAATGCCTTGTATTTGCTCGTCAATGCCTTGTATTTGCTCGTCAATGCCTTGTATTTGCTCGTCAATGCCTTGTATTTGCTCGTCGATGCCTTGTATTTGCTCGTCAATGCCTTGTATTTGCTCGTCAATGCCTTGTATTTGCTCGTCAATGCCTTGTATTTGCTCGTCAATGCCTTGTATTTGCTCGTCAATGCCTTGTATTTGCTCGTCAATGCCTTGTATTTGCTCGTCAATGCCTTGTATTTGCTCGTCAATGCCTTGTATTTGCTCGTCAATGCCTTGTATTTGCTCGTCAATGCCTTGTATTTGCTCGTCAATGCCTTGTATTTGCTCGTCAATGCCTTGTATTTGCTCGTCAATGCCTTGTATTTGCTCGTCAATGCCTTGTATTTGCTCGTCAATGCCTTGTATTTGCTCGTCAATGCCTTGTATTTGCTCGTCAATGCCTTGTATTTGCTCGTCAATGCCTTGTATTTGCTATTCAATGCCTTGTATTTGCTCGTCAATGCCTTGTATTTGCTCGTCAATGCCTTGTATTTGCTCGTCAATGCCTTGTATTTGCTCGTCAATGCCTTGTATTTGCTCGTCAATGCCTTGTATTTGCTCGTCAATGCCTTGTATTTGCTCGTCAATGCCTTGTATTTGCTCGTCAATGCCTTGTATTTGCTCGTCAATGCCTTGTATTTGCTCGTCAATGCCTTGTATTTGCTCGTCAATGCCTTGTATTTGCTCGTCAATGCCTTGTATTTGCTCGTCAATGCCTTGTATTTGCTCGTCAATGCCTTGTATTTGCTCGTCAATGCCTTGTATTTGCTCGTCAATGCCTTGTATTTGCTCGTCAATGCCTTGTATTTGCTCGTCAATGCCTTGTATTTGCTATTCAATGCCTTGTATTTGCTCGTCAATGCCTTGTATTTGCTCGTCAATGCCTTGTATTTGCTCGTCAATGCCTTGTATTTGCTCGTCAATGCCTTGTATTTGCTCGTCGATGCCTTGTATTTGCTCGTCAATGCCTTGTATTTGCTCGTCAATGCCTTGTATTTGCTCGTCAATGCCTTGTATTTGCTCGTCAATGCCTTGTATTTGCTAGTCAATGCCTTGTATTTGCTCGTCAATGCCTTGTATTTGCTCGTCAATGCCTTGTATTTGCTCGTCAATGCCTTGTATTTGCTCGTCAATGCCTTGTATTTGCTCGTCAATGCCTTGTATTTGCTCGTCAATGCCTTGTATTTGCTAGTCAATGCCTTGTATTTGCTCGTCAATGCCTTGTATTTGCTCGTCAATGCCTTGTATTTGCTCGTCAATGCCTTGTATTTGCTCGTCAATGCCTTGTATTTGCTCGTCAATGCCTTGTATTTGCTCGTCAATGCCTTGTATTTGCTCGTCAATGCCTTGTATTTGCTCGTCAATGCCTTGTATTTGCTCGTCAATGCCTTGTATTTGCTCGTCAATGCCTTGTATTTGCTAGTCAATGCCTTGTATTTGCTCGTCAATGCCTTGTATTTGCTCGTCAATGCCTTGTATTTGCTCGTCAATGCCTTGTATTTGCTCGTCAATGCCTTGTATTTGCTCGTCAATGCCTTGTATTTGCTCGTCAATGCCTTGTATTTGCTATTCAATGCCTTGTATTTGCTATTCAATGCCTTGTATTTGCTCGTCAATGCCTTGTATTTGCTCGTCAATGCCTTGTATTTGCTCGTCAATGCCTTGTATTTGCTCGTCAATGCCTTGTATTTGCTCGTCAATGCCTTGTATTTGCTCGTCAATGCCTTGTATTTGCTCGTCAATGCCTTGTATTTGCTCGTCAATGCCTTGTATTTGCTCGTCAATGCCTTGTATTTGCTCGTCAATGCCTTGTATTTGCTCGTCAATGCCTTGTATTTGCTCGTCAATGCCTTGTATTTGCTCGTCAATGCCTTGTATTTGCTATTCAATGCCTTGTATTTGCTCGTCAATGCCTTGTATTTGCTCGTCAATGCCTTGTATTTGCTCGTCAATGCCTTGTATTTGCTCGTCAATGCCTTGTATTTGCTCGTCAATGCCTTGTATTTGCTCGTTGATGCCTTGTATTTGCTCGTCAATGCCTTGTATTTGCTCGTCAATGCCTTGTATTTGCTCGTCAATGCCTTGTATTTGCTCGTCAATGCCTTGTATTTGCTCGTCAATGCCTTGTATTTGCTCGTCAATGCCTTGTATTTGCTCGTCAATGCCTTGTATTTGCTCGTCAATGCCTTGTATTTGCTCGTCAATGCCTTGTATTTGCTCGTCAATGCCTTGTATTTGCTCGTCAATGCCTTGTATTTGCTATTCAATGCCTTGTATTTGCTAGTCAATGCCTTGTATTTGCTCGTCAATGCCTTGTATTTGCTCGTCAATGCCTTGTATTTGCTCGTCAATGCCTTGTATTTGCTCGTCAATGCCTTGTATTTGCTCGTCAATGCCTTGTATTTGCTCGTCAATGCCTTGTATTTGCTCGTCAATGCCTTGTATTTGCTCGTCAATGCCTTGTATTTGCTCGTCAATGCCTTGTATTTGCTAGTCAATGCCTTGTATTTGCTCGTCAATGCCTTGTATTTGCTCGTCAATGCCTTGTATTTGCTAGTCAATGCCTTGTATTTGCTCGTCAATGCCTTGTATTTGCTCGTCAATGCCTTGTATTTGCTAGTCAATGCCTTGTATTTGCTATTCAATGCCTTGTATTTGCTATTCAATGCCTTGTATTTGCTCGTCAATGCCTTGTATTTGCTCGTCAATGCCTTGTATTTGCTCGTCAATGCCTTGTATTTGCTCGTCAATGCCTTGTATTTGCTCGTTGATGCCTTGTATTTGCTCGTCAATGCCTTGTATTTGCTCGTCAATGCCTTGTATTTGCTCGTCAATGCCTTGTATTTGCTCGTCAATGCCTTGTATTTGCTCGTCAATGCCTTGTATTTGCTCGTCGATGCCTTGTATTTGCTCGTCAATGCCTTGTATTTGCTCGTCAATGCCTTGTATTTGCTCGTCAATGCCTTGTATTTGCTCGTCAATGCCTTGTATTTGCTCGTCAATGCCTTGTATTTGCTCGTCAATGCCTTGTATTTGCTATTCAATGCCTTGTATTTGCTCGTCAATGCCTTGTATTTGCTCGTCAATGCCTTGTATTTGCTCGTCAATGCCTTGTATTTGCTCGTCAATGCCTTGTATTTGCTCGTCAATGCCTTGTATTTGCTCGTCAATGCCTTGTATTTGCTCGTCAATGCCTTGTATTTGCTCGTCAATGCCTTGTATTTGCTAGTCAATGCCTTGTATTTGCTCGTCAATGCCTTGTATTTGCTCGTCAATGCCTTGTATTTGCTCGTCAATGCCTTGTATTTGCTCGTCAATGCCTTGTATTTGCTATTCAATGCCTTGTATTTGCTCGTCAATGCCTTGTATTTGCTCGTCAATGCCTTGTATTTGCTCGTCAATGCCTTGTATTTGCTCGTCAATGCCTTGTATTTGCTCGTCAATGCCTTGTATTTGCTCGTCAATGCCTTGTATTTGCTAGTCAATGCCTTGTATTTGCTCGTCAATGCCTTGTATTTGCTCGTCAATGCCTTGTATTTGCTCGTCAATGCCTTGTATTTGCTCGTCAATGCCTTGTATTTGCTCGTCAATGCCTTGTATTTGCTCGTCAATGCCTTGTATTTGCTCGTCAATGCCTTGTATTTGCTATTCAATGCCTTGTATTTGCTCGTCAATGCCTTGTATTTGCTCGTCAATGCCTTGTATTTGCTCGTCAATGCCTTGTATTTGCTCGTCAATGCCTTGTATTTGCTCGTCAATGCCTTGTATTTGCTCGTCAATGCCTTGTATTTGCTCGTCAATGCCTTGTATTTGCTCGTCAATGCCTTGTATTTGCTCGTCAATGCCTTGTATTTGCTCGTCAATGCCTTGTATTTGCTAGTCAATGCCTTGTATTTGCTCGTCAATGCCTTGTATTTGCTCGTCAATGCCTTGTATTTGCTCGTCAATGCCTTGTATTTGCTCGTCAATGCCTTGTATTTGCTCGTCAATGCCTTGTATTTGCTCGTCAATGCCTTGTATTTGCTCGTCAATGCCTTGTATTTGCTCGTCAATGCCTTGTATTTGCTAGTCAATGCCTTGTATTTGCTCGTCAATGCCTTGTATTTGCTCGTCAATGCCTTGTATTTGCTCGTCAATGCCTTGTATTTGCTCGTCAATGCCTTGTATTTGCTCGTCAATGCCTTGTATTTGCTCGTCAATGCCTTGTATTTGCTCGTCAATGCCTTGTATTTGCTCGTCAATGCCTTGTATTTGCTCGTCAATGCCTTGTATTTGCTCGTCAATGCCTTGTATTTGCTCGTCAATGCCTTGTATTTGCTCGTCAATGCCTTGTATTTGCTCGTCAATGCCTTGTATTTGCTCGTCAATGCCTTGTATTTGCTCGTCAATGCCTTGTATTTGCTCGTCAATGCCTTGTATTTGCTCGTCAATGCCTTGTATTTGCTCGTCAATGCCTTGTATTTGCTCGTCAATGCCTTGTATTTGCTCGTCAATGCCTTGTATTTGCTCGTCAATGCCTTGTATTTGCTCGTCAATGCCTTGTATTTGCTCGTCAATGCCTTGTATTTGCTCGTCAATGCCTTGTATTTGCTATTCAATGCCTTGTATTTGCTCGTCAATGCCTTGTATTTGCTCGTCAATGCCTTGTATTTGCTCGTCAATGCCTTGTATTTGCTCGTCAATGCCTTGTATTTGCTCGTCAATGCCTTGTATTTGCTCGTCAATGCCTTGTATTTGCTCGTCAATGCCTTGTATTTGCTCGTCAATGCCTTGTATTTGCTCGTCAATGCCTTGTATTTGCTCGTCAATGCCTTGTATTTGCTCGTCAATGCCTTGTATTTGCTCGTCAATGCCTTGTATTTGCTATTCAATGCCTTGTATTTGCTCGTCAATGCCTTGTATTTGCTCGTCAATGCCTTGTATTTGCTCGTCAATGCCTTGTATTTGCTCGTCAATGCCTTGTATTTGCTCGTCAATGCCTTGTATTTGCTCGTCAATGCCTTGTATTTGCTCGTCAATGCCTTGTATTTGCTCGTCAATGCCTTGTATTTGCTCGTCAATGCCTTGTATTTGCTCGTCAATGCCTTGTATTTGCTCGTCAATGCCTTGTATTTGCTCGTCAATGCCTTGTATTTGCTCGTCAATGCCTTGTATTTGCTCGTCAATGCCTTGTATTTGCTCGTCAATGCCTTGTATTTGCTCGTCAATGCCTTGTATTTGCTAGTCAATGCCTTGTATTTGCTCGTCAATGCCTTGTATTTGCTCGTCAATGCCTTGTATTTGCTCGTCAATGCCTTGTATTTGCTAGTCAATGCCTTGTATTTGCTCGTCAATGCCTTGTATTTGCTCGTCAATGCCTTGTATTTGCTCGTCAATGCCTTGTATTTGCTCGTCAATGCCTTGTATTTGCTCGTCAATGCCTTGTATTTGCTCGTCAATGCCTTGTATTTGCTCGTCAATGCCTTGTATTTGCTCGTCAATGCCTTGTATTTGCTCGTCAATGCCTTGTATTTGCTCGTCAATGCCTTGTATTTGCTCGTCAATGCCTTGTATTTGCTCGTCAATGCCTTGTATTTGCTCGTCAATGCCTTGTATTTGCTCGTCAATGCCTTGTATTTGCTCGTCAATGCCTTGTATTTGCTCGTCAATGCCTTGTATTTGCTCGTCAATGCCTTGTATTTGCTCGTCAATGCCTTGTATTTGCTCGTCAATGCCTTGTATTTGCTCGTCAATGCCTTGTATTTGCTCGTCAATGCCTTGTATTTGCTCGTCAATGCCTTGTATTTGCTCGTCAATGCCTTGTATTTGCTCGTCAATGCCTTGTATTTGCTCGTCAATGCCTTGTATTTGCTCGTCAATGCCTTGTATTTGCTCGTCAATGCCTTGTATTTGCTCGTCAATGCCTTGTATTTGCTCGTCAATGCCTTGTATTTGCTCGTCAATGCCTTGTATTTGCTCGTCAATGCCTTGTATTTGCTCGTCAATGCCTTGTATTTGCTCGTCAATGCCTTGTATTTGCTCGTCAATGCCTTGTATTTGCTCGTCAATGCCTTGTATTTGCTCGTCAATGCCTTGTATTTGCTCGTCAATGCCTTGTATTTGCTCGTCAATGCCTTGTATTTGCTCGTCAATGCCTTGTATTTGCTCGTCAATGCCTTGTATTTGCTCGTCAATGCCTTGTATTTGCTCGTCAATGCCTTGTATTTGCTCGTCAATGCCTTGTATTTGCTCGTCAATGCCTTGTATTTGCTAGTCAATGCCTTGTATTTGCTCGTCAATGCCTTGTATTTGCTCGTCAATGCCTTGTATTTGCTCGTCAATGCCTTGTATTTGCTCGTCAATGCCTTGTATTTGCTCGTCAATGCCTTGTATTTGCTCGTCAATGCCTTGTATTTGCTATTCAATGCCTTGTATTTGCTCGTCAATGCCTTGTATTTGCTCGTCAATGCCTTGTATTTGCTCGTCAATGCCTTGTATTTGCTCGTCAATGCCTTGTATTTGCTCGTCAATGCCTTGTATTTGCTCGTCAATGCCTTGTATTTGCTCGTCAATGCCTTGTATTTGCTCGTCAATGCCTTGTATTTGCTAGTCAATGCCTTGTATTTGCTCGTCAATGCCTTGTATTTGCTCGTCAATGCCTTGTATTTGCTCGTCAATGCCTTGTATTTGCTCGTCAATGCCTTGTATTTGCTCGTCAATGCCTTGTATTTGCTCGTCAATGCCTTGTATTTGCTCGTCAATGCCTTGTATTTGCTCGTCAATGCCTTGTATTTGCTCGTCAATGCCTTGTATTTGCTCGTCAATGCCTTGTATTTGCTCGTCAATGCCTTGTATTTGCTCGTCAATGCCTTGTATTTGCTCGTCAATGCCTTGTATTTGCTCGTCAATGCCTTGTATTTGCTCGTCAATGCCTTGTATTTGCTCGTCAATGCCTTGTATTTGCTCGTCAATGCCTTGTATTTGCTCGTCAATGCCTTGTATTTGCTCGTCAATGCCTTGTATTTGTTCGTCAATGCCTTGTATTTGCTCGTCAATGCCTTGTATTTGCTCGTCAATGCCTTGTATTTGCTAGTCAATGCCTTGTATTTGCTCGTCAATGCCTTGTATTTGCTAGTCAATGCCTTGTATTTGCTCGTCAATGCCTTGTATTTGCTCGTCAATGCCTTGTATTTGCTCGTCAATGCCTTGTATTTGCTCGTCAATGCCTTGTATTTGCTCGTCAATGCCTTGTATTTGCTCGTCAATGCCTTGTATTTGCTCGTCGATGCCTTGTATTTGCTCGTCAATGCCTTGTATTTGCTCGTCAATGCCTTGTATTTGCTCGTCAATGCCTTGTATTTGCTCGTCAATGCCTTGTATTTGCTAGTCAATGCCTTGTATTTGCTAGTCAATGCCTTGTATTTGCTCGTCAATGCCTTGTATTTGCTCGTCAATGCCTTGTATTTGCTCGTCAATGCCTTGTATTTGCTCGTCAATGCCTTGTATTTGCTCGTCGATGCCTTGTATTTGCTCGTCAATGCCTTGTATTTGCTAGTCAATGCCTTGTATTTGCTCGTCAATGCCTTGTATTTGCTCGTCAATGCCTTGTATTTGCTCGTCAATGCCTTGTATTTGCTCGTCAATGCCTTGTATTTGCTCGTCAATGCCTTGTATTTGCTCGTCAATGCCTTGTATTTGCTAGTCAATGCCTTGTATTTGCTATTCAATGCCTTGTATTTGCTCGTCAATGCCTTGTATTTGCTCGTCAATGCCTTGTATTTGCTCGTCAATGCCTTGTATTTGCTCGTCAATGCCTTGTATTTGCTCGTCGATGCCTTGTATTTGCTCGTCAATGCCTTGTATTTGCTCGTCAATGCCTTGTATTTGCTCGTCAATGCCTTGTATTTGCTCGTCAATGCCTTGTATTTGCTCGTCAATGCCTTGTATTTGCTCGTCAATGCCTTGTATTTGCTCGTCAATGCCTTGTATTTGCTCGTCAATGCCTTGTATTTGCTCGTCAATGCCTTGTATTTGCTCGTCAATGCCTTGTATTTGCTCGTCAATGCCTTGTATTTGCTCGTCAATGCCTTGTATTTGCTCGTCAATGCCTTGTATTTGCTATTCAATGCCTTGTATTTGCTCGTCAATGCCTTGTATTTGCTCGTCAATGCCTTGTATTTGCTCGTCAATGCCTTGTATTTGCTCGTCAATGCCTTGTATTTGCTCGTCAATGCCTTGTATTTGCTCGTCAATGCCTTGTATTTGCTCGTCAATGCCTTGTATTTGCTCGTCAATGCCTTGTATTTGCTCGTCAATGCCTTGTATTTGCTCGTCAATGCCTTGTATTTGCTCGTCAATGCCTTGTATTTGCTCGTCAATGCCTTGTATTTGCTCGTCAATGCCTTGTATTTGCTAGTCAATGCCTTGTATTTGCTCGTCAATGCCTTGTATTTGCTCGTCAATGCCTTGTATTTGCTCGTCAATGCCTTGTATTTGCTCGTCAATGCCTTGTATTTGCTCGTCAATGCCTTGTATTTGCTCGTCAATGCCTTGTATTTGCTAGTCAATGCCTTGTATTTGCTCGTCAATGCCTTGTATTTGCTCGTCAATGCCTTGTATTTGCTCGTCAATGCCTTGTATTTGCTCGTCAATGCCTTGTATTTGCTAGTCAATGCCTTGTATTTGCTATTCAATGCCTTGTATTTGCTCGTCAATGCCTTGTATTTGCTCGTCAATGCCTTGTATTTGCTCGTCAATGCCTTGTATTTGCTCGTCAATGCCTTGTATTTGCTCGTCAATGCCTTGTATTTGCTCGTCAATGCCTTGTATTTGCTCGTCAATGCCTTGTATTTGCTCGTCAATGCCTTGTATTTGCTCGTCAATGCCTTGTATTTGCTCGTCAATGCCTTGTATTTGCTCGTCAATGCCTTGTATTTGCTCGTCAATGCCTTGTATTTGCTCGTCAATGCCTTGTATTTGCTATTCAATGCCTTGTATTTGCTCGTCAATGCCTTGTATTTGCTCGTCAATGCCTTGTATTTGCTCGTCAATGCCTTGTATTTGCTCGTCAATGCTTTGTATTTGCTCGTCAATGCCTTGTATTTGCTCGTCAATGCCTTGTATTTGCTCGTCAATGCCTTGTATTTGCTCGTCAATGCCTTGTATTTGCTCGTCAATGCCTTGTATTTGCTAGTCAATGCCTTGTATTTGCTCGTCAATGCCTTGTATTTGCTCGTCAATGCCTTGTATTTGCTCGTCAATGCCTTGTATTTGCTCGTCAATGCCTTGTATTTGCTCGTCAATGCCTTGTATTTGCTCGTCAATGCCTTGTATTTGCTCGTCAATGCCTTGTATTTGCTCGTCAATGCCTTGTATTTGCTCGTCAATGCCTTGTATTTGCTCGTCAATGCCTTGTATTTGCTCGTCAATGCCTTGTATTTGCTCGTCAATGCCTTGTATTTGCTCGTCAATGCCTTGTATTTGCTCGTCAATGCCTTGTATTTGCTCGTCAATGCCTTGTATTTGCTCGTCAATGCCTTGTATTTGCTCGTCAATGCCTTGTATTTGCTCGTCAATGCCTTGTATTTGCTATTCAATGCCTTGTATTTGCTATTCAATGCCTTGTATTTGCTCGTCAATGCCTTGTATTTGCTCGTCAATGCCTTGTATTTGCTCGTCAATGCCTTGTATTTGCTCGTCAATGCCTTGTATTTGCTCGTCAATGCCTTGTATTTGCTCGTCAATGCCTTGTATTTGCTCGTCAATGCCTTGTATTTGCTCGTCAATGCCTTGTATTTGCTCGTCAATGCCTTGTATTTGCTCGTCAATGCCTTGTATTTGCTCGTCAATGCCTTGTATTTGCTCGTCAATGCCTTGTATGCTGTCAATGCCTTGTATTTGCTCGTCAATGCCTTGTATTTGCTCGTCAATGCCTTGTATTTGCTCGTCAATGCCTTGTATTTGCTCGTCGATGCCTTGTATTTGCTCGTCAATGCCTTGTATTTGCTCGTCAATGCCTTGTATTTGCTATTCAATGCCTTGTATTTGCTATTCAATGCCTTGTATTTGCTCGTCAATGCCTTGTATTTGCTCGTCAATGCCTTGTATTTGCTCGTCAATGCCTTGTATTTGCTCGTCAATGCCTTGTATTTGCTCGTCAATGCCTTGTATTTGCTCGTCAATGCCTTGTATTTGCTCGTCAATGCCTTGTATTTGCTCGTCAATGCCTTGTATTTGCTCGTCAATGCCTTGTATTTGCTCGTCAATGCCTTGTATTTGCTCGTCAATGCCTTGTATTTGCTCGTCAATGCCTTGTATTTGCTCGTCAATGCCTTGTATTTGCTCGTCAATGCCTTGTATTTGCTATTCAATGCCTTGTATTTGCTCGTCAATGCCTTGTATTTGCTCGTCAATGCCTTGTATTTGCTCGTCAATGCCTTGTATTTGCTCGTCAATGCCTTGTATTTGCTCGTCAATGCCTTGTATTTGCTCGTCAATGCCTTGTATTTGCTCGTCAATGCCTTGTATTTGCTCGTCAATGCCTTGTATTTGCTCGTCAATGCCTTGTATTTGCTCGTCAATGCCTTGTATTTGCTCGTCAATGCCTTGTATTTGCTCGTCAATGCCTTGTATTTGCTCGTCAATGCCTTGTATTTGCTATTCAATGCCTTGTATTTGCTCGTCAATGCCTTGTATTTGCTCGTCAATGCCTTGTATTTGCTCGTCAATGCCTTGTATTTGCTCGTCAATGCCTTGTATTTGCTCGTCAATGCCTTGTATTTGCTCGTCAATGCCTTGTATTTGCTCGTCAATGCCTTGTATTTGCTAGTCAATGCCTTGTATTTGCTCGTCAATGCCTTGTATTTGCTCGTCAATGCCTTGTATTTGCTCGTCAATGCCTTGTATTTGCTCGTCAATGCCTTGTATTTGCTATTCAATGCCTTGTATTTGCTCGTCAATGCCTTGTATTTGCTCGTCAATGCCTTGTATTTGCTCGTCAATGCCTTGTATTTGCTCGTCAATGCCTTGTATTTGCTCGTCAATGCCTTGTATTTGCTCGTCAATGCCTTGTATTTGCTCGTCAATGCCTTGTATTTGCTAGTCAATGCCTTGTATTTGCTCGTCAATGCCTTGTATTTGCTCGTCAATGCCTTGTATTTGCTAGTCAATGCCTTGTATTTGCTATTCAATGCCTTGTATTTGCTCGTCAATGCCTTGTATTTGCTCGTCAATGCCTTGTATTTGCTCGTCAATGCCTTGTATTTGCTCGTCAATGCCTTGTATTTGCTCGTCAATGCCTTGTATTTGCTCGTCAATGCCTTGTATTTGCTCGTCAATGCCTTGTATTTGCTCGTCAATGCCTTGTATTTGCTCGTCAATGCCTTGTATTTGCTCGTCAATGCCTTGTATTTGCTCGTCAATGCCTTGTATTTGCTAGTCAATGCCTTGTATTTGCTCGTCAATGCCTTGTATTTGCTCGTCAATGCCTTGTATTTGCTCGTCAATGCCTTGTATTTGCTCGTCAATGCCTTGTATTTGCTCGTCAATGCCTTGTATTTGCTCGTCAATGCCTTGTATTTGCTCGTCAATGCCTTGTATTTGCTCGTCAATGCCTTGTATTTGCTCGTCAATGCCTTGTATTTGCTCGTCAATGCCTTGTATTTGCTCGTCAATGCCTTGTATTTGCTCGTCAATGCCTTGTATTTGATATTCAATGCCTTGTATTTGCTATTCAATGCTTTGTATTTGCTCGTCAATGCCTTGTATTTGCTCGTCAATGCCTTGTATTTGCTCGTCAATGCCTTGTATTTGCTCGTCAATGCCTTGTATTTGCTCGTCAATGCCTTGTATTTGCTCGTCAATGCCTTGTATTTGCTCGTCAATGCCTTGTATTTGCTCGTCAATGCCTTGTATTTGCTCGTCAATGCCTTGTATTTGCTCGTCAATGCCTTGTATTTGCTCGTCAATGCCTTGTATTTGCTAGTCAATGCCTTGTATTTGCTCGTCAATGCCTTGTATTTGCTCGTCAATGCCTTGTATTTGCTCGTCAATGCCTTGTATTTGCTCGTCAATGCCTTGTATTTGCTCGTCAATGCCTTGTATTTGCTCGTCAATGCCTTGTATTTGCTCGTCAATGCCTTGTATTTGCTCGTCAATGCCTTGTATTTGCTCGTCAATGCCTTGTATTTGCTCGTCAATGCCTTGTATTTGCTCGTCAATGCCTTGTATTTGCTCGTCAATGCCTTGTATTTGCTCGTCAATGCCTTGTATTTGCTAGTCAATGCCTTGTATTTGCTAGTCAATGCCTTGTATTTGCTCGTCAATGCCTTGTATTTGCTCGTCAATGCCTTGTATTTGCTCGTCAATGCCTTGTATTTGCTCGTCAATGCCTTGTATTTGCTCGTCAATGCCTTGTATTTGCTCGTCAATGCCTTGTATTTGCTAGTCAATGCCTTGTATTTGCTCGTCAATGCCTTGTATTTGCTCGTCAATGCCTTGTATTTGCTAGTCAATGCCTTGTATTTGCTCGTCAATGCCTTGTATTTGCTCGTCAATGCCTTGTATTTGCTCGTCAATGCCTTGTATTTGCTAGTCAATGCCTTGTATTTGCTCGTCAATGCCTTGTATTTGCTAGTCAATGCCTTGTATTTGCTCGTCAATGCCTTGTATTTGCTCGTCAATGCCTTGTATTTGCTCGTCAATGCCTTGTATTTGCTCGTTGATGCCTTGTATTTGCTCGTCAATGCCTTGTATTTGCTCGTCAATGCCTTGTATTTGCTCGTCAATGCCTTGTATTTGCTCGTCAATGCCTTGTATTTGCTCGTCAATGCCTTGTATTTGCTCGTCAATGCCTTGTATTTGCTCGTCAATGCCTTGTATTTGCTCGTCAATGCCTTGTATTTGCTCGTCAATGCCTTGTATTTGCTCGTCAATGCCTTGTATTTGCTCGTCAATGCCTTGTATTTGCTAGTCAATGCCTTGTATTTGCTATTCAATGCCTTGTATTTGCTCGTCAATGCCTTGTATTTGCTCGTCAATGCCTTGTATTTTCTCGTCAATGCCTTGTATTTTCTCGTTGATGCCTTGTATTTGCTCGTCAATGCCTTGTATTTGCTAGTCAATGCCTTGTATTTGCTCGTCAATGCCTTGTATTTGCTCGTCAATGCCTTGTATTTGCTCGTCAATGCCTTGTATTTGCTCGTCGATGCCTTGTATTTGCTCGTCAATGCCTTGTATTTGCTCGTCAATGCCTTGTATTTGCTCGTCAATGCCTTGTATTTGCTCGTCAATGCCTTGTATTTGCTCGTCAATGCCTTGTATTTGCTCGTCAATGCCTTGTATTTGCTCGTCAATGCCTTGTATTTGCTCGTCAATGCCTTGTATTTGCTCGTCAATGCCTTGTATTTGCTCGTCAATGCCTTGTATTTGCTCGTCAATGCCTTGTATTTGCTCGTCAATGCCTTGTATTTGCTCGTTGATGCCTTGTATTTGCTCGTCAATGCCTTGTATTTGCTCGTCAATGCCTTGTATTTGCTCGTCAATGCCTTGTATTTGCTCGTCGATGCCTTGTATTTGCTAGTCAATGCCTTGTATTTGCTCGTCAATGCCTTGTATTTGCTCGTCAATGCCTTGTATTTGCTCGTCAATGCCTTGTATTTGCTCGTCAATGCCTTGTATTTGCTCGTCAATGCCTTGTATTTGCTCGTCAATGCCTTGTATTTGCTATTCAATGCCTTGTATTTGCTATTCAATGCCTTGTATTTGCTCGTCAATGCCTTGTATTTGCTCGTCAATGCCTTGTATTTGCTCGTCAATGCCTTGTATTTGCTCGTCAATGCCTTGTATTTGCTCGTCAATGCCTTGTATTTGCTCGTCAATGCCTTGTATTTGCTAGTCAATGCCTTGTATTTGCTCGTCAATGCCTTGTATTTGCTCGTCAATGCCTTGTATTTGCTAGTCAATGCCTTGTATTTGCTCGTCAATGCCTTGTATTTGCTCGTCAATGCCTTGTATTTGCTCGTCAATGCCTTGTATTTGCTCGTCAATGCCTTGTATTTGCTAGTCAATGCCTTGTATTTGCTCGTCAATGCCTTGTATTTGCTCGTCAATGCCTTGTATTTGCTCGTCAATGCCTTGTATTTGCTCGTCAATGCCTTGTATTTGCTCGTCAATGCCTTGTATTTGCTCGTCAATGCCTTGTATTTGCTCGTCAATGCCTTGTATTTGCTCGTCAATGCCTTGTATTTGCTCGTCAATGCCTTGTATTTGCTCGTCAATGCCTTGTATTTGCTCGTCAATGCCTTGTATTTGCTCGTCAATGCCTTGTATTTGCTCGTCAATGCCTTGTATTTGCTCGTCAATGCCTTGTATTTGCTCGTCAATGCCTTGTATTTGCTCGTCAATGCCTTGTATTTGCTATTCAATGCCTTGTATTTGCTCGTCAATGCCTTGTATTTGCTCGTCAATGCCTTGTATTTGCTCGTCAATGCCTTGTATTTGCTCGTCAATGCCTTGTATTTGCTCGTCAATGCCTTGTATTTGCTCGTCAATGCCTTGTATTTGCTCGTCAATGCCTTGTATTTGCTCGTCAATGCCTTGTATTTGCTCGTCAATGCCTTGTATTTGCTCGTCAATGCCTTGTATTTGCTCGTCAATGCCTTGTATTTGCTCGTCAATGCCTTGTATTTGCTCGTCAATGCCTTGTATTTGCTCGTCAATGCCTTGTATTTGCTCGTCAATGCCTTGTATTTGCTCGTCAATGCCTTGTATTTGCTATTCAATGCCTTGTATTTGCTATTCAATGCCTTGTATTTGCTATTCAATGCCTTGTATTTGCTCGTCAATGCCTTGTATTTGCTCGTCAATGCCTTGTATTTGCTCGTCAATGCCTTGTATTTGCTCGTCAATGCCTTGTATTTGCTCGTTAATGCCTTGTATTTGCTCGTCAATGCCTTGTATTTGCTCGTCAATGCCTTGTATTTGCTCGTCAATGCCTTGTATTTGCTCGTCAATGCCTTGTATTTGCTAGTCAATGCCTTGTATTTGCTCGTCAATGCCTTGTATTTGCTCGTCAATGCCTTGTATTTGCTCGTCAATGCCTTGTATTTGCTCGTCAATGCCTTGTATTTGCTCGTCAATGCCTTGTATTTGCTCGTCAATGCCTTGTATTTGCTCGTCAATGCCTTGTATTTGCTATTCAATGCCTTGTATTTGCTCGTCAATGCCTTGTATTTGCTCGTCAATGCCTTGTATTTGCTCGTCAATGCCTTGTATTTGCTCGTCAATGCCTTGTATTTGCTCGTCAATGCCTTGTATTTGCTCGTCAATGCCTTGTATTTGCTCGTCAATGCCTTGTATTTGCTCGTCAATGCCTTGTATTTGCTCGTCAATGCCTTGTATTTGCTCGTCAATGCCTTGTATTTGCTCGTCAATGCCTTGTATTTGCTCGTCAATGCCTTGTATTTGCTCGTCAATGCCTTGTATTTGCTATTCAATGCCTTGTATTTGCTCGTCAATGCCTTGTATTTGCTCGTCAATGCCTTGTATTTGCTCGTCAATGCCTTGTATTTGCTCGTCAATGCCTTGTATTTGCTCGTCAATGCCTTGTATTTGCTCGTCAATGCCTTGTATTTGCTCGTCAATGCCTTGTATTTGCTCGTCAATGCCTTGTATTTGCTCGTCAATGCCTTGTATTTGCTCGTCAATGCCTTGTATTTGCTCGTCAATGCCTTGTATTTGCTAGTCAATGCCTTGTATTTGCTAGTCAATGCCTTGTATTTGCTCGTCAATGCCTTGTATTTGCTCGTCAATGCCTTGTATTTGCTCGTCAATGCCTTGTATTTGCTCGTCAATGCCTTGTATTTGCTCGTCAATGCCTTGTATTTGCTCGTCAATGCCTTGTATTTGCTCGTCAATGCCTTGTATTTGCTCGTCAATGCCTTGTATTTGCTCGTCAATGCCTTGTATTTGCTCGTCAATGCCTTGTATTTGCTCGTCAATGCCTTGTATTTGCTCGTCAATGCCTTGTATTTGCTATTCAATGCCTTGTATTTGCTATTCAATGCCTTGTATTTGCTCGTCAATGCCTTGTATTTGCTCGTCAATGCCTTGTATTTGCTCGTCAATGCCTTGTATTTGCTCGTCAATGCCTTGTATTTGCTCGTCAATGCCTTGTATTTGCTCGTCAATGCCTTGTATTTGCTAGTCAATGCCTTGTATTTGCTATTCAATGCCTTGTATTTGCTCGTCAATGCCTTGTATTTGCTCGTCAATGCCTTGTATTTGCTCGTCAATGCCTTGTATTTGCTCGTCAATGCCTTGTATTTGCTCGTCAATGCCTTGTATTTGCTCGTCAATGCCTTGTATTTGCTAGTCAATGCCTTGTATTTGCTCGTCAATGCCTTGTATTTGCTCGTCAATGCCTTGTATTTGCTAGTCAATGCCTTGTATTTGCTCGTCAATGCCTTGTATTTGCTCGTCAATGCCTTGTATTTGCTCGTCAATGCCTTGTATTTGCTCGTCAATGCCTTGTATTTGCTCGTCAATGCCTTGTATTTGCTCGTCAATGCCTTGTATTTGCTCGTCAATGCCTTGTATTTGCTCGTCAATGCCTTGTATTTGCTCGTCAATGCCTTGTATTTGCTCGTCAATGCCTTGTATTTGCTCGTCAATGCCTTGTATTTGCTCGTCAATGCCTTGTATTTGCTCGTCAATGCCTTGTATTTGCTATTCAATGCCTTGTATTTGCTAGTCAATGCCTTGTATTTGCTCGTCAATGCCTTGTATTTGCTCGTCAATGCCTTGTATTTGCTCGTCAATGCCTTGTATTTGCTCGTCAATGCCTTGTATTTGCTCGTCAATGCCTTGTATTTGCTCGTCAATGCCTTGTATTTGCTCGTCAATGCCTTGTATTTGCTCGTCAATGCCTTGTATTTGCTCGTCAATGCCTTGTATTTGCTCGTCAATGCCTTGTATTTGCTCGTCAATGCCTTGTATTTGCTCGTCAATGCCTTGTATTTGCTATTCAATGCCTTGTATTTGCTATTCAATGCCTTGTATTTGCTCGTCAATGCCTTGTATTTGCTCGTCAATGCCTTGTATTTGCTCGTCAATGCCTTGTATTTGCTCGTCAATGCCTTGTATTTGCTCGTCAATGCCTTGTATTTGCTCGTCAATGCCTTGTATTTGCTCGTCAATGCCTTGTATTTGCTCGTCAATGCCTTGTATTTGCTCGTCAATGCCTTGTATTTGCTCGTCAATGCCTTGTATTTGCTCGTCAATGCCTTGTATTTGCTCGTCAATGCCTTGTATTTGCTCGTCAATGCCTTGTATTTGCTCGTCAATGCCTTGTATTTGCTAGTCAATGCCTTGTATTTGCTCGTCAATGCCTTGTATTTGCTCGTCAATGCCTTGTATTTGCTCGTCAATGCCTTGTATTTGCTCGTCAATGCCTTGTATTTGCTAGTCAATGCCTTGTATTTGCTCGTCAATGCCTTGTATTTGCTATTCAATGCCTTGTATTTGCTCGTCAATGCCTTGTATTTGCTCGTCAATGCCTTGTATTTGCTCGTCAATGCCTTGTATTTGCTCGTTGATGCCTTGTATTTGCTCGTCGATGCCTTGTATTTGCTCGTCAATGCCTTGTATTTGCTCGTCAATGCCTTGTATTTGCTCGTCAATGCCTTGTATTTGCTAGTCAATGCCTTGTATTTGCTCGTCAATGCCTTGTATTTGCTCGTCAATGCCTTGTATTTGCTCGTCAATGCCTTGTATTTGCTCGTCAATGCCTTGTATTTGCTCGTCAATGCCTTGTATTTGCTCGTCAATGCCTTGTATTTGCTCGTCAATGCCTTGTATTTGCTCGTCAATGCCTTGTATTTGCTCGTCAATGCCTTGTATTTGCTCGTCAATGCCTTGTATTTGCTCGTCAATGCCTTGTATTTGCTCGTCAATGCCTTGTATTTGCTCGTCAATGCCTTGTATTTGCTCGTCAATGCCTTGTATTTGCTCGTCAATGCCTTGTATTTGCTCGTCAATGCCTTGTATTTGCTCGTCAATGCCTTGTATTTGCTCGTCAATGCCTTGTATTTGCTCGTCAATGCCTTGTATTTGCTAGTCAATGCCTTGTATTTGCTCGTCAATGCCTTGTATTTGCTATTCAATGCCTTGTATTTGCTATTCAATGCCTTGTATTTGCTCGTCAATGCCTTGTATTTGCTATTCAATGCCTTGTATTTGCTCGTCAATGCCTTGTATTTGCTCGTCAATGCCTTGTATTTGCTCGTCAATGCCTTGTATTTGCTCGTCAATGCCTTGTATTTGCTCGTCGATGCCTTGTATTTGCTCGTCAATGCCTTGTATTTGCTCGTCAATGCCTTGTATTTGCTCGTCAATGCCTTGTATTTGCTAGTCAATGCCTTGTATTTGCTCGTCAATGCCTTGTATTTGCTCGTCAATGCCTTGTATTTGCTCGTCAATGCCTTGTATTTGCTCGTCAATGCCTTGTATTTGCTATTCAATGCCTTGTATTTGCTATTCAATGCCTTGTATTTGCTCGTCAATGCCTTGTATTTGCTCGTCAATGCCTTGTATTTGCTCGTCAATGCCTTGTATTTGCTCGTCAATGCCTTGTATTTGCTCGTTGATGCCTTGTATTTGCTCGTCGATGCCTTGTATTTGCTCGTCAATGCCTTGTATTTGCTCGTCAATGCCTTGTATTTGCTCGTCAATGCCTTGTATTTGCTAGTCAATGCCTTGTATTTGCTCGTCAATGCCTTGTATTTGCTCGTCAATGCCTTGTATTTGCTAGTCAATGCCTTGTATTTGCTCGTCAATGCCTTGTATTTGCTCGTCAATGCCTTGTATTTGCTCGTCAATGCCTTGTATTTGCTCGTCAATGCCTTGTATTTGCTCGTCAATGCCTTGTATTTGCTCGTCAATGCCTTGTATTTGCTCGTCAATGCCTTGTATTTGCTCGTCAATGCCTTGTATTTGCTCGTCAATGCCTTGTATTTGCTCGTCAATGCCTTGTATTTGCTCGTCAATGCCTTGTATTTGCTCGTCAATGCCTTGTATTTGCTCGTCAATGCCTTGTATTTGCTCGTCAATGCCTTGTATTTGCTCGTCAATGCCTTGTATTTGCTCGTCAATGCCTTGTATTTGCTCGTCAATGCCTTGTATTTGCTCGTCAATGCCTTGTATTTGCTATTCAATGCCTTGTATTTGCTAGTCAATGCCTTGTATTTGCTCGTCAATGCCTTGTATTTGCTCGTCAATGCCTTGTATTTGCTAGTCAATGCCTTGTATTTGCTCGTCAATGCCTTGTATTTGCTCGTCAAGCATTGTATTTGCTCGTCAATGCCTTGTATTTGCTAGTCAATGCCTTGTATTTGCTCGTCAATGCCTTGTATTTGCTCGTCAATGCCTTGTATTTGCTCGTCAATGCCTTGTATTTGCTCGTCAATGCCTTGTATTTGCTCGTCAATGCCTTGTATTTGCTAGTCAATGCCTTGTATTTGCTATTCAATGCCTTGTATTTGCTATTCAATGCCTTGTATTTGCTCGTCAATGCCTTGTATTTGCTCGTCAATGCCTTGTATTTGCTCGTCAATGCCTTGTATTTGCTCGTCAATGCCTTGTATTTGCTCGTCGATGCCTTGTATTTGCTCGTCAATGCCTTGTATTTGCTCGTCAATGCCTTGTATTTGCTCGTCAATGCCTTGTATTTGCTCGTCAATGCCTTGTATTTGCTCGTCAATGCCTTGTATTTGCTCGTCAATGCCTTGTATTTGCTCGTCAATGCCTTGTATTTGCTATTCAATGCCTTGTATTTGCTCGTCAATGCCTTGTATTTGCTAGTCAATGCCTTGTATTTGCTCGTCAATGCCTTGTATTTGCTCGTCAATGCCTTGTATTTGCTCGTCAATGCCTTGTATTTGCTCGTCAATGCCTTGTATTTGCTCGTTGATGCCTTGTATTTGCTCGTCAATGCCTTGTATTTGCTCGTCAATGCCTTGTATTTGCTCGTCAATGCCTTGTATTTGCTCGTCAATGCCTTGTATTTGCTCGTCAATGCCTTGTATTTGCTCGTCAATGCCTTGTATTTGCTCGTCAATGCCTTGTATTTGCTCGTCAATGCCTTGTATTTGCTCGTCAATGCCTTGTATTTGCTCGTCAATGCCTTGTATTTGCTCGTCAATGCCTTGTATTTGCTATTCAATGCCTTGTATTTGCTATTCAATGCCTTGTATTTGCTCGTCAATGCCTTGTATTTGCTCGTCAATGCCTTGTATTTGCTCGTCGATGCCTTGTATTTGCTCGTCAATGCCTTGTATTTGCTCGTCAATGCCTTGTATTTGCTAGTCAATGCCTTGTATTTGCTCGTCAATGCCTTGTATTTGCTCGTCAATGCCTTGTATTTGCTCGTCAATGCCTTGTATTTGCTCGTCAATGCCTTGTATTTGCTCGTCAATGCCTTGTATTTGCTCGTCAATGCCTTGTATTTGCTATTCAATGCCTTGTATTTGCTATTCAATGCCTTGTATTTGCTCGTCAATGCCTTGTATTTGCTCGTCGATGCCTTGTATTTGCTCGTCAATGCCTTGTATTTGCTCGTCAATGCCTTGTATTTGCTCGTCAATGCCTTGTATTTGCTCGTCAATGCCTTGTATTTGCTCGTCAATGCCTTGTATTTGCTCGTCAATGCCTTGTATTTGCTCGTCAATGCCTTGTATTTGCTCGTCAATGCCTTGTATTTGCTCGTCAATGCCTTGTATTTGCTCGTCAATGCCTTGTATTTGCTCGTCAATGCCTTGTATTTGCTCGTCAATGCCTTGTATTTGCTCGTCAATGCCTTGTATTTGCTCGTCAATGCCTTGTATTTGCTCGTCAATGCCTTGTATTTGCTCGTCAATGCCTTGTATTTGCTCGTCAATGCCTTGTATTTGCTCGTCAATGCCTTGTATTTGCTCGTCAATGCCTTGTATTTGCTCGTCAATGCCTTGTATTTGCTCGTCAATGCCTTGTATTTGCTCGTCAATGCCTTGTATTTGCTCGTCAATGCCTTGTATTTGCTCGTCAATGCCTTGTATTTGCTATTCAATGCCTTGTATTTGCTCGTCAATGCCTTGTATTTGCTCGTCAATGCCTTGTATTTGCTCGTCAATGCCTTGTATTTGCTCGTCAATGCCTTGTATTTGCTCGTCAATGCCTTGTATTTGCTCGTCAATGCCTTGTATTTGCTAGTCAATGCCTTGTATTTGCTCGTCAATGCCTTGTATTTGCTCGTCAATGCCTTGTATTTGCTCGTCAATGCCTTGTATTTGCTCGTCAATGCCTTGTATTTGCTCGTCAATGCCTTGTATTTGCTCGTCAATGCCTTGTATTTGCTCGTCAATGCCTTGTATTTGCTATTCAATGCCTTGTATTTGCTCGTCAATGCCTTGTATTTGCTCGTCAATGCCTTGTATTTGCTCGTCAATGCCTTGTATTTGCTCGTCGATGCCTTGTATTTGCTCGTCAATGCCTTGTATTTGCTCGTCAATGCCTTGTATTTGCTCGTCGATGCCTTGTATTTGCTCGTCAATGCCTTGTATTTGCTCGTCAATGCCTTGTATTTGCTCGTCAATGCCTTGTATTTGCTCGTCAATGCCTTGTATTTGCTCGTCAATGCCTTGTATTTGCTCGTCAATGCCTTGTATTTGCTAGTCAATGCCTTGTATTTGCTATTCAATGCCTTGTATTTGCTCGTCAATGCCTTGTATTTGCTCGTCAATGCCTTGTATTTGCTCGTCAATGCCTTGTATTTGCTCGTCAATGCCTTGTATTTGCTCGTCAATGCCTTGTATTTGCTCGTCAATGCCTTGTATTTGCTCGTCAATGCCTTGTATTTGCTCGTCAATGCCTTGTATTTGCTCGTCAATGCCTTGTATTTGCTCGTCAATGCCTTGTATTTGCTCGTTCAATGCCTTGTATTTGCTCGTCAATGCCTTGTATTTGCTGTCAATGCCTTGTATTTGCTCGTCAATGCCTTGTATTTGCTCGTCAATGCCTTGTATTTGCTCGTCAATGCCTTGTATTTGCTCGTCAATGCCTTGTATTTGCTCGTCAATGCCTTGTATTTGCTCGTCAATGCCTTGTATTTGCTCGTCAATGCCTTGTATTTGCTCGTCAATGCCTTGTATTTGCTCGTCAATGCCTTGTATTTGCTCGTCAATGCCTTGTATTTGCTCGTCAATGCCTTGTATTTGCTCGTCAATGCCTTGTATTTGCTCGTCAATGCCTTGTATTTGCTCGTCAATGCCTTGTATTTGCTCGTCAATGCCTTGTATTTGCTCGTCAATGCCTTGTATTTGCTCGTCAATGCCTTGTATTTGCTAGTCAATGCCTTGTATTTGCTAGTCAATGCCTTGTATTTGCTCGTCAATGCCTTGTATTTGCTCGTCAATGCCTTGTATTTGCTCGTCAATGCCTTGTATTTGCTATTCAATGCCTTGTATTTGCTCGTCAATGCCTTGTATTTGCTCGTCGATGCCTTGTATTTGCTCGTCAATGCCTTGTATTTGCTCGTCAATGCCTTGTATTTGCTCGTCAATGCCTTGTATTTGCTCGTCAATGCCTTGTATTTGCTCGTCAATGCCTTGTATTTGCTCGTCAATGCCTTGTATTTGCTCGTCTATGCCTTGTATTTGCTCGTCAATGCCTTGTATTTGCTCGTCAATGCCTTGTATTTGCTCGTCAATGCCTTGTATTTGCTCGTCAATGCCTTGTATTTGCTCGTCAATGCCTTGTATTTGCTATTCAATGCCTTGTATTTGCTCGTCAATGCCTTGTATTTGCTCGTCAATGCCTTGTATTTGCTCGTCAATGCCTTGTATTTGCTCGTCAATACCTTGTATTTGCTCGTCAATGCCTTGTATTTGCTCGTCAATGCCTTGTATTTGCTCGTCAATGCCTTGTATTTGCTCGTCAATGCCTTGTATTTGCTCGTCAATGCCTTGTATTTGCTCGTCAATGCCTTGTATTTGCTCGTCAATGCCTTGTATTTGCTATTCAATGCCTTGTATTTGCTCGTCAATGCCTTGTATTTGCTCGTCAATGCCTTGTATTTGCTCGTCAATGCCTTGTATTTGCTCGTCAATGCCTTGTATTTGCTCGTCAATGCCTTGTATTTGCTCGTCAATGCCTTGTATTTGCTCGTCAATGCCTTGTATTTGCTCGTCAATGCCTTGTATTTGCTCGTCAATGCCTTGTATTTGCTCGTCAATGCCTTGTATTTGCTAGTCAATGCCTTGTATTTGCTCGTCAATGCCTTGTATTTGCTCGTCAATGCCTTGTATTTGCTCGTCGATGCCTTGTATTTGCTCGTCAATGATTTGTATTTGCTCGTCGATGCCTTGTATTGCTCGTCAATGCCTTGTATTTGCTCGTCAATGCCTTGTATTTGCTCGTCAATGCATTGTATTTGTTCGTCAATGCCTTGTATTTGCTGGTCAATGCCTTGTATTTGCTCGTCAATGCCTTGTATTTGCTCGTCAATGCCTTGTATTTGCTCGTCAATGCCTTGTATTTGCTCGTCAATGCCTTGTATTTGCTCGTCAATGCCTTGTATTTGCTAGTCAATGCCTTGTATTTGCTCGTCAATGCCTTGTATTTGCTAGTCAATGCCTTGTATTTGCTCGTCAATGCCTTGTATTTGCTCGTCAATGCCTTGTATTTGCTATTCAATGCCTTGTATTTGCTCGTCGATGCCTTGTATTTGCTCGTCAATGCCTTGTATTTGCTCGTCAATGCCTTGTATTTGCTCGTCAATGCCTTGTATTTGCTCGTCAATGCCTTGTATTTGCTCGTCAATGCCTTGTATTTGCTCGTCAATGCCTTGTATTTGCTCGTCAATGCCTTGTATTTGCTCGTCAATGCCTTGTATTTGCTATTCAATGCCTTGTATTTGCTCGTCAATGCCTTGTATTTGCTCGTCAATGCCTTGTATTTGCTCGTCAATGCCTTGTATTTGCTCGTCAATGCCTTGTATTTGCTCGTCAATGCCTTGTATTTGCTAGTCAATGCCTTGTATTTGCTCGTCAATGCCTTGTATTTGCTCGTCAATGCCTTGTATTTGCTCGTCAATGCCTTGTATTTGCTCGTCAATGCCTTGTATTTGCTAGTCAATGCCTTGTATTTGCTCGTCAATGCCTTGTATTTGCTCGTCAATGCCTTGTATTTGCTCGTCAATGCCTTGTATTTGCTCGTCAATGCCTTGTATTTGCTCGTCAATGCCTTGTATTTGCTCGTCAATGCCTTGTATTTGCTCGTTGATGCCTTGTATTTGCTCGTCAATGCCTTGTATTTGCTCGTCAATGCCTTGTATTTGCTCGTCAATGCCTTGTATTTGCTCGTCAATGCCTTGTATTTGCTATTCAATGCCTTGTATTTGCTCGTCAATGCCTTGTATTTGCTCGTCAATGCCTTGTATTTGCTCGTCAATGCCTTGTATTTGCTCGTCGATGCCTTGTATTTGCTCGTCAATGCCTTGTATTTGCTCGTCAATGCCTTGTATTTGCTCGTCAATGCCTTGTATTTGCTCGTCAATGCCTTGTATTTGCTCGTCAATGCCTTGTATTTGCTCGTCAATGCCTTGTATTTGCTCGTCAATGCCTTGTATTTGCTCGTCAATGCCTTGTATTTGCTCGTCAATGCCTTGTATTTGCTCGTCAATGCCTTGTATTTGCTCGTCAATGCCTTGTATTTGCTCGTCAATGCCTTGTATTTGCTAGTCAATGCCTTGTATTTGCTCGTCAATGCCTTGTATTTGCTCGTCAATGCCTTGTATTTGCTCGTCAATGCCTTGTATTTGCTCGTCAATGCCTTGTATTTGCTCGTCAATGCCTTGTATTTGCTCGTCAATGCCTTGTATTTGCTATTCAATGCCTTGTATTTGCTCGTCAATGCCTTGTATTTGCTCGTCAATGCCTTGTATTTGCTCGTCAATGCCTTGTATTTGCTCGTCGATGCCTTGTATTTGCTCGTCAATGCCTTGTATTTGCTCGTCAATGCCTTGTATTTGCTCGTCAATGCCTTGTATTTGCTCGTCAATGCCTTGTATTTGCTATTCAATGCCTTGTATTTGCTCGTCAATGCCTTGTATTTGCTAGTCAATGCCTTGTATTTGCTCGTCAATGCCTTGTATTTGCTCGTCGATGCCTTGTATTTGCTCGTCAATGCCTTGTATTTGCTCGTCAATGCCTTGTATTTGCTCGTCAATGCCTTGTATTTGCTCGTCAATGCCTTGTATTTGCTCGTCAATGCCTTGTATTTGCTCGTCAATGCCTTGTATTTGCTCGTCAATGCCTTGTATTTGCTCGTCAATGCCTTGTATTTGCTCGTCAATGCCTTGTATTTGCTCGTCAATGCCTTGTATTTGCTCGTCAATGCCTTGTATTTGCTCGTCAATGCCTTGTATTTGCTCGTCAATGCCTTGTATTTGCTCGTTGATGCCTTGTATTTGCTCGTCAATGCCTTGTATTTGCTCGTCAATGCCTTGTATTTGCTCGTCAATGCCTTGTATTTGCTCGTCAATGCCTTGTATTTGCTCGTCAATGCCTTGTATTTGCTCGTCAATGCCTTGTATTTGCTCGTCAATGCCTTGTATTTGCTCGTCAATGCCTTGTATTTGCTAGTCAATGCCTTGTATTTGCTCGTCAATGCCTTGTATTTGCTATTCAATGCCTTGTATTTGCTCGTCAATGCCTTGTATTTGCTCGTCAATGCCTTGTATTTGCTCGTTCAATGCCTTGTATTTGCTCGTCAATGCCTTGTATTTGCTCGTCAATGCCTTGTATTTGCTCGTCAATGCCTTGTATTTGCTAGTCAATGCCTTGTATTTGCTCGTCAATGCCTTGTATTTGCTCGTCAATGCCTTGTATTTGCTCGTCAATGCCTTGTATTTGCTCGTCAATGCCTTGTATTTGCTATTCAATGCCTTGTATTTGCTCGTCAATGCCTTGTATTTGCTCGTCAATGCCTTGTATTTGCTCGTCAATGCCTTGTATTTGCTCGTCAATGCCTTGTATTTGCTCGTCAATGCCTTGTATTTGCTCGTCAATGCCTTGTATTTGCTCGTCAATGCCTTGTATTTGCTCGTCAATGCCTTGTATTTGCTTGTCAATGCCTTGTATTTGCTCGTTGATGCCTTGTATTTGCTCGTCAATGCCTTGTATTTGCTCGTCAATGCCTTGTATTTGCTCGTCAATGCCTTGTATTTGCTCGTCAATGCCTTGTATTTGCTCGTCAATGCCTTGTATTTGCTCGTCAATGCCTTGTATTTGCTCGTCAATGCCTTGTATTTGCTCGTCAATGCCTTGTATTTGCTCGTCAATGCCTTGTATTTGCTCGTCAATGCCTTGTATTTGGTCGTAAATGCCTTGTATTTGCTCGTCAATGCCTTGTATTTGCTCGTCAATGCCTTGTATTTGCTCGTCAATGCCTTGTATTTGCTCGTCAATGCCTTGTATTTGCTAGTCAATGCCTTGTATTTGCTCGTCAATGCCTTGTATTTGCTAGTCAATGCCTTGTATTTGCTCGTCAATGCCTTGTATTTGCTCGTCAATGCCTTGTATTTGCTCGTCAATGCCTTGTATTTGCTCGTCAATGCCTTGTATTTGCTCGTCAATGCCTTGTATTTGCTCGTCAATGCCTTGTATTTGCTCGTCAATGCCTTGTATTTGCTCGTCAATGCCTTGTATTTGCTCGTCAATGCCTTGTATTTGCTAGTCAATGCCTTGTATTTGCTCGTCAATGCCTTGTATTTGCTCGTCAATGCCTTGTATTTGCTCGTCAATGCCTTGTATTTGCTAGTCAATGCCTTGTATTTGCTATTCAATGCCTTGTATTTGCTCGTTGATGCCTTGTATTTGCTCGTCAATGCCTTGTATTTGCTCGTCAATGCCTTGTATTTGCTCGTCAATGCCTTGTATTTGCTCGTCAATGCCTTGTATTTGCTCGTCAATGCCTTGTATTTGCTCGTCAATGCCTTGTATTTGCTCGTCAATGCCTTGTATTTGCTCGTCAATGCCTTGTATTTGCTATTCAATGCCTTGTATTTGCTCGTCAATGCCTTGTATTTGCTCGTCAATGCCTTGTATTTGCTCGTCAATGCCTTGTATTTGCTAGTCAATGCCTTGTATTTGCTAGTCAATGCCTTGTATTTGCTCGTCAATGCCTTGTATTTGCTCGTCAATGCCTTGTATATTTGCTCGTCGATGCCTTGTATTTGCTCGTCAATGCCTTGTATTTGCTCGTCAATGCATTGTATTTACTCTTCAATGCCTTGTATTTGCTCGTCAATGCCTTGTATTTGCTCGTCAATGCCTTGTATTTGCTCGTCAATGCCTTGTATTTGCTCGTCAATGCCTTGTATTTGCTCGTCAATGCCTTGTATTTGCTCGTCAATGCCTTGTATTTGCTCGTCAATGTCTTGTATTTGCTCGTCAATGCCTTGTATTTGCTCGTCAATGCCTTGTATTTGCTCGTCAATGCCTTGTATTTGCTCGTCAATGCCTTGTATTTGCTATTCAATGCCTTGTATTTGCTCGTCAATGCCTTGTATTTGCTCGTCAATGCCTTGTATTTGCTCGTCAATGCCTTGTATTTGCTCGTTGATGCCTTGTATTTGCTCGTCAATGCCTTGTATTTGCTCGTCAATGCCTTGTATTTGCTCGTCAATGCCTTGTATTTGCTCGTCAATGCCTTGTATTTGCTCGTCAATGCCTTGTATTTGCTCGTCAATGCCTTGTATTTGCTCGTCAATGCCTTGTATTTGCTCGTCAATGCCTTGTATTTGCTCGTCAATGCCTTGTATTTGCTCGTCAATGCCTTGTATTTGCTCGTCAATGCCTTGTATTTGCTCGTCAATGCCTTGTATTTGCTCGTCAATGCCTTGTATTTGCTCGTCAATGCCTTGTATTTGCTCGTCAATGCCTTGTATTTGCTCGTCAATGCCTTGTATTTGCTCGTCAATGCCTTGTATTTGCTCGTCAATGCCTTGTATTTGCTCGTCAATGCCTTGTATTTGCTATTCAATGCCTTGTATTTGCTCGTCAATGCCTTGTATTTGCTCGTCAATGCCTTGTATTTGCTCGTCAATGCCTTGTATTTGCTCGTCAATGCCTTGTATTTGCTCGTCAATGCCTTGTATTTGCTCGTCAATGCCTTGTATTTGCTCGTCAATGCCTTGTATTTGCTCGTTGATGCCTTGTATTTGCTAGTCAATGCCTTGTATTTGCTCGTCAATGCCTTGTATTTGCTAGTCAATGCCTTGTATTTGCTCGTCAATGCCTTGTATTTGCTCGTCAATGCCTTGTATTTGCTCGTCAATGCATTGTATTTGCTCGTCATTGCCTTGTATTTGCTCGTCAATGCCTTGTATTTGCTCGTCAATGCCTTGTATTTGCTCGTCAATGCCTTGTATTTGCTCGTCAATGCCTTGTATTTGCTCGTCAATGCCTTGTATTTGCTCGTCAATGCCTTGTATTTGCTCGTCAATGCCTTGTATTTGCTCGTCAATGCCTTGTATTTGCTCGTCAATGCCTTGTATTTGCTCGTCAATGCCTTGTATTTGCTAGTCAATGCCTTGTATTTGCTCGTTGATGCCTTGTATTTGCTCGTCAATGCCTTGTATTTGCTCGTCAATGCCTTGTATTTGCTCGTCGATGCCTTGTATTTGCTCGTCAATGCCTTGTATTTGCTCGTCAATGCCTTGTATTTGCTCGTCAATGCCTTGTATTTGCTCGTCAATGCCTTGTATTTGCTCGTCAATGCCTTGTATTTGCTCGTCAATGCCTTGTATTTGCTCGTCAATGCCTTGTATTTGCTCGTCAATGCCTTGTATTTGCTCGTCAATGCCTTGTATTTGCTCGTCAATGCCTTGTATTTGCTCGTCAATGCCTTGTATTTGCTCGTCAATGCCTTGTATTTGCTCGTCAATGCCTTGTATTTGCTCGTCAATGCCTTGTATTTGCTCGTCAATGCCTTGTATTTGCTCGTCAATGCCTTGTATTTGCTCGTCGATGCCTTGTATTTGCTCGTCGATGCCTTGTATTTGCTCGTCAATGCCTTGTATTTGCTCGTCAATGCCTTGTATTTGCTCGTCAATGCCTTGTATTTGCTCGTTGTATTTGCTCGTCAATGCCTTGTATTTGCTCGTCAATGCCTTGTATGTATTTGCTCGTCAATGCCTTGTATTTGCTCGTCAATGCCTTGTATTTGCTCGTCAATGCCTTGTATTTGCTCGTCAATGCCTTGTATTTGCTCGTCAATGCCTTGTATTTGCTCGTCAATGCCTTGTATTTGCTCGTCAATGCCTTGTATTTGCTCGTCAATGCCTTGTATTTGCTCGTCAATGCCTTGTATTTGCTCGTTAATGCCTTGTATTTGCTCGTCGATGCCTTGTATTTGCTCGTCAATGCCTTGTATTTGCTCGTCAATGCCTTGTATTTGCTCGTCAATGCCTTGTATTTGCTCGTCAATGCCTTGTATTTGCTCGTCGATGCCTTGTATTTTTTGACTCAAGTATTTGCTCCTATTTGCTCGTCAATGCCTTGTAGTATTTGCTCGTCAATGCCTTGTATTTGCTCGTCAATGCCTTGTATTTGCTCATCAATGCCTTGTATTTGCTCGTCAATGCCTTGTATTTGCTCGTCAATGCCTTGTATTTGCTCGTCGATGCCTTGTATTTGCTCGTCAATGCCTTGTATTTGCTCGTCAATGCCTTGTATTTGCTCGTCAATGCCTTGTATTTGCTCGTCAATGCCTTGTATTTGCTCGTCAATGCCTTGTATTTGCTCGTCAATGCCTTGTATTTGCTCGTCAATGCCTTGTATTTGCTATTCAATGCCTTGTATTTGCTCGTCAATGCCTTGTATTTGCTCGTCAATGCCTTGTATTTGCTCGTCAATGCCTTGTATTTGCTCGTTCATGCCTTGTATTTGCTCGTCGATGCCTTGTATTTGCTCGTCAATGCCTTGTATTTGCTCGTCAATGCCTTGTATTTGCTCGTCAATGCCTTGTATTTGCTCGTCAATGCCTTGTATTTGCTCGTCAATGCCTTGTATTTGCTCGTCAATGCCTTGTATTTGCTAGTCAATGCCTTGTATTTGCTATTCAATGCCTTGTATTTGCTCGTCAATGCCTTGTATTTGCTCGTCAATGCCTTGTATTTGCTCGTCAATGCCTTGTATTTGCTCGTCAATGCCTTGTATTTGCTCGTTGATGCCTTGTATTTGCTCGTCAATGCCTTGTATTTGCTCGTCAATGCCTTGTATTTGCTCGTCAATGCCTTGTATTTGCTCGTCAATGCCTTGTATTTGCTAGTCAATGCCTTGTATTTGCTCGTCAATGCCTTGTATTTGCTCGTCAATGCCTTGTATTTGCTCGTCAATGCCTTGTATTTGCTCGTCAATGCCTTGTATTTGCTCGTCAATGCCTTGTATTTGCTCGTCAATGCCTTGTATTTGCTATTCAATGCCTTGTATTTGCTATTCAATGCCTTGTATTTGCTCGTCAATGCCTTGTATTTGCTCGTCAATGCCTTGTATTTGCTCGTCAATGCCTTGTATTTGCTCGTCGATGCCTTGTATTTGCTCGTCAATGCCTTGTATTTGCTCGTCAATGCCTTGTATTTGCTCGTCAATGCCTTGTATTTGCTCGTCAATGCCTTGTATTTGCTCGTCAATGCCTTGTATTTGCTCGTCAATGCCTTGTATTTGCTCGTCAATGCCTTGTATTTGCTATTCAATGCCTTGTATTTGCTAGTCAATGCCTTGTATTTGCTCGTCAATGCCTTGTATTTGCTCGTCAATGCCTTGTATTTGCTCGTCAATGCCTTGTATTTGCTCGTCAATGCCTTGTATTTGCTCGTCGATGCCTTGTATTTGCTCGTCAATGCCTTGTATTTGCTCGTCAATGCCTTGTATTTGCTCGTCAATGCCTTGTATTTGCTCGTCAATGCCTTGTATTTGCTCGTCAATGCCTTGTATTTGCTCGTCAATGCCTTGTATTTGCTCGTCAATGCCTTGTATTTGCTATTCAATGCCTTGTATTTGCTATTCAATGCCTTGTATTTGCTATTCAATGCCTTGTATTTGCTCGTCAATGCCTTGTATTTGCTCGTCAATGCCTTGTATTTGCTCGTCAATGCCTTGTATTTGCTCGTCAATGCCTTGTATTTGCTCGTCAATGCCTTGTATTTGCTCGTCAATGCCTTGTATTTGCTCGTCAATGCCTTGTATTTGCTCGTCAATGCCTTGTATTTGCTCGTCAATGCCTTGTATTTGCTCGTCAATGCCTTGTATTTGCTCGTCAATGCCTTGTATTTGCTCGTCAATGCCTTGTATTTGCTCGTCAATGCCTTGTATTTGCTCGTCAATGCCTTGTATTTGCTCGTCAATGCCTTGTATTTGCTCGTCAATGCCTTGTATTTGCTCGTCGATGCCTTGTATTTGCTCGTCAATGCCTTGTATTTGCTCGTCAATGCCTTGTATTTGCTCGTCAATGCCTTGTATTTGCTCGTCAATGCCTTGTATTTGCTAGTCAATGCCTTGTATTTGCTCGTCAATGCCTTGTATTTGCTCGTCAATGCCTTGTATTTGCTCGTCAATGCCTTGTATTTGCTCGTCAATGCCTTGTATTTGCTCGTCAATGCCTTGTATTTGCTATTCAATGCCTTGTATTTGCTAGTCAATGCCTTGTATTTGCTCGTCAATGCCTTGTATTTGCTCGTCAATGCCTTGTATTTGCTCGTCAATGCCTTGTATTTGCTCGTCAATGCCTTGTATTTGCTCGTCGATGCCTTGTATTTGCTCGTCAATGCCTTGTATTTGCTCGTCAATGCCTTGTATTTGCTCGTCAATGCCTTGTATTTGCTCGTCAATGCCTTGTATTTGCTCGTCAATGCCTTGTATTTGCTCGTCAATGCCTTGTATTTGCTCGTCAATGCCTTGTATTTGCTCGTCAATGCCTTGTATTTGCTAGTCAATGCCTTGTATTTGCTCGTCAATGCCTTGTATTTGCTCGTCAATGCCTTGTATTTGCTCGTCAATGCCTTGTATTTGCTCGTCAATGCCTTGTATTTGCTCGTCGATGCCTTGTATTTGCTCGTCAATGCCTTGTATTTGCTCGTCAATGCCTTGTATTTGCTCGTCAAAGCCTTGTATTTGCTCGTCAATGCCTTGTATTTGCTAGTCAATGCCTTGTATTTGCTCGTCAATGCCTTGTATTTGCTATTCAATGCCTTGTATTTGCTCGTCAATGCCTTGTATTTGCTCGTCAATGCCTTGTATTTGCTATTCAATGCCTTGTATTTGCTCGTCAATGCCTTGTATTTGCTCGTCAATGCCTTGTATTTGCTCGTCAATGCCTTGTATTTGCTCGTCAATGCCTTGTATTTGCTCGTCAATGCCTTGTATTTGCTCGTCAATGCCTTGTATTTGCTCGTCAATGCCTTGTATTTGCTCGTCAATGCCTTGTATTTGCTCGTCAATGCCTTGTATTTGCTCGTCAATGCCTTGTATTTGCTAGTCAATGCCTTGTATTTGCTCGTCAATGCCTTGTATTTGCTCGTCAATGCCTTGTATTTGCTAGTCAATGCCTTGTATTTGCTATTCAATGCCTTGTATTTGCTCGTCAATGCCTTGTATTTGCTATTCAATGCCTTGTATTTGCTCGTCAATGCCTTGTATTTGCTCGTCGATGCCTTGTATTTGCTCGTCTCAATGCCTTGTATTTTCTCGTCGATGCCTTGTATTTGCTGTCAATGCCTTGTATTTGCTCGTCAATGCCTTGTATTTGCTCGTCAATGCCTTGTATTTGCTAGTCAATGCCTTGTATTTGCTCGTCAATGCCTTGTATTTGCTCGTCAATGCCTTGTATTTGCTCGTCAATGCCTTGTATTTGCTATTCAATGCCTTGTATTTGCTCGTCAATGCCTTGTATTTGCTCGTCAATGCCTTGTATTTGCTCGTCAATGCCTTGTATTTGCTCGTCAATGCCTTGTATTTGCTCGTCAATGCCTTGTATTTGCTCGTCAATGCCTTGTATTTGCTCGTCAATGCCTTGTATTTGCTCGTCAATGCCTTGTATTTGCTATTCAATGCCTTGTATTTGCTATTCAATGCCTTGTATTTGCTCGTCAATGCCTTGTATTTGCTCGTCAATGCCTTGTATTTGCTCGTCAATGCCTTGTATTTGCTCGTCAATGCCTTGTATTTGCTCGTCAATGCCTTGTATTTGCTAGTCAATGCCTTGTATTTGCTCGTCAATGCCTTGTATTTGCTCGTCAATGCCTTGTATTTGCTAGTCAATGCCTTGTATTTGCTCGTCAATGCCTTGTATTTGCTCGTCAATGCCTTGTATTTGCTCGTCAATGCCTTGTATTTGCTATTCAATGCCTTGTATTTGCTATTCAATGCCTTGTATTTGCTCGTCAATGCCTTGTATTTGCTCGTCAATGCCTTGTATTTGCTCGTCAATGCCTTGTATTTGCTCGTCAATGCCTTGTATTTGCTCGTCAATGCCTTGTATTTGCTCGTCAATGCCTTGTATTTGCTCGTCAATGCCTTGTATTTGCTCGTCAATGCCTTGTATTTGCTCGTCAATGCCTTGTATTTGCTCGTCAATGCCTTGTATTTGCTCGTCAATGCCTTGTATTTGCTATTCAATGCCTTGTATTTGCTAGTCAATGCCTTGTATTTGCTCGTCAATGCCTTGTATTTGCTAGTCAATGCCTTGTATTTGCTCGTCAATGCCTTGTATTTGCTCGTCAATGCCTTGTATTTGCTCGTTCAATGCCTTGTATTTGCTCGTCAATGCCTTATTTGCTCGTCAATGCATTGTATTTGCTCGTCAATGCATTGTATTTGCTCGTCAATGCCTTGTATTTGCTCGTCAATGCCTTGTATTTGCTCGTCGATGCCTTGTATTTGCTCGTCAATGCCTTGTATTTGCTCGTCAATGCCTTGTATTTGCTCGTCAATGCCTTGTATTTGCTAGTCAATGCCTTGTATTTGCTCGTCAATGCCTTGTATTTGCTCGTCAATGCCTTGTATTTGCTCGTCAATGCCTTGTATTTGCTCGTCGATGCCTTGTATTTGCTCGTCAATGCCTTGTATTTGCTCGTCAATGCCTTGTATTTGCTCGTCAATGCCTTGTATTTGCTCGTCAATGCCTTGTATTTGCTAGTCAATGCCTTGTATTTGCTCGTCAATGCCTTGTATTTGCTATTCAATGCCTTGTATTTGCTCGTCAATGCCTTGTATTTGCTCGTCAATGCCTTGTATTTGCTCGTCAATGCCTTGTATTTGCTCGTCAATGCCTTGTATTTGCTCGTCAATGCCTTGTATTTGCTATTCAATGCCTTGTATTTGCTCGTCAATGCCTTGTATTTGCTCGTCAATGCCTTGTATTTGCTCGTCTCTCAATGCCTTGTATTTGCTCGTCGATGCCTTGTATTTGCTGTCAATGCCTTGTATTTGCTCGTCAATGCCTTGTATTTGCTCGTCAATGCCTTGTATTTGCTAGTCAATGCCTTGTATTTGCTCGTCGATGCCTTGTATTTGCTCGTCAATGCCTTGTATTTGCTCGTCAATGCCTTGTATTTGCTATTCAATGCCTTGTATTTGCTATTCAATGCCTTGTATTTGCTCGTCAATGCCTTGTATTTGCTCGTCAATGCCTTGTATTTGCTCGTCAATGCCTTGTATTTGCTCGTCAATGCCTTGTATTTGCTCGTCAATGCCTTGTATTTGCTCGTCAATGCCTTGTATTTGCTCGTCAATGCCTTGTATTTTTTCGTTGATGCCTTGTATTTGCTCGTCGATGCCTTGTATTTGCTCGTCAATGCCTTGTATTTGCTCGTCAATGCCTTGTATTTGCTAGTCAATGCCTTGTATTTGCTCGTCAATGCCTTGTATTTGCTCGTCGATGCCTTGTATTTGCTCGTCAATGCCTTGTATTTGCTCGTCAATGCCTTGTATTTGCTCGTCAATGCCTTGTATTTGCTCGTCAATGCCTTGTATTTGCTCGTCAATGCCTTGTATTTGCTCGTCAATGCCTTGTATTTGCTCGTCAATGCCTTGTATTTGCTCGTCAATGCCTTGTATTTGCTCGTCAATGCCTTGTATTTGCTATTCAATGCCTTGTATTTGCTCGTCAATGCCTTGTATTTGCTATTCAATGCCTTGTATTTGCTCGTCAATGCCTTGTATTTGCTCGTCAATGCCTTGTATTTGCTATTCAATGCCTTGTATTTGCTCGTCGATGCCTTGTATTTGCTCGTCAATGCCTTGTATTTGCTCGTCAATGCCTTGTATTTGCTCGTCAATGCCTTGTATTTGCTCGTCGATGCCTTGTATTTGCTCGTCAATGCCTTGTATTTGCTCGTCAATGCCTTGTATTTGCTCGTCAATGCCTTGTATTTGCTCGTCAATGCCTTGTATTTGCTATTCAATGCCTTGTATTTGCTCGTCAATGCCTTGTATTTGCTCGTCAATGCCTTGTATTTGCTCGTCAATGCCTTGTATTTGCTCGTCAATGCCTTGTATTTGCTCGTCAATGCCTTGTATTTGCTAGTCAATGCCTTGTATTTGCTCGTCAATGCCTTGTATTTGCTCGTCAATGCCTTGTATTTGCTCGTCAATGCCTTGTATTTGCTCGTCAATGCCTTGTATTTGCATGTCAATGCCTTGTATTTGCTGGTCAATGCCTTGTATTTGCTCGTCAATGCCTTGTATTTGCTCGTCAATGCCTTGTATTTGCTCGTCAATGCCTTGTATTTGCTCGTCAATGCCTTGTATTTGCTCGTCGATGCCTTGTATTTGCTCGTTGATGCCTTGTATTTGCTCGTCAATGCCTTGTATTTGCTCGTCAATGCCTTGTATTTGCTCGTCAATGCCTTGTATTTGCTCGTCAATGCCTTGTATTTGCTATTCAATGCCTTGTATTTGCTCGTCAATGCCTTGTATTTGCTCGTCAATGCCTTGTATTTGCTCGTCAATGCCTTGTATTTGCTCGTTGATGCCTTGTATTTGCTCGTCAATGCCTTGTATTTGCTCGTCAATGCCTTGTATTTGCTCGTCAATGCCTTGTATTTGCTCGTCAATGCCTTGTATTTGCTCGTCGATGCCTTGTATTTGCTATTCAATGCCTTGTATTTGCTCGTCAATGCCTTGTATTTGCTCGTCAATGCCTTGTATTTGCTCGTCAATGCCTTGTATTTGCTCGTCAATGCCTTGTATTTGCTCGTCAATGCCTTGTATTTGCTCGTCGATGCCTTGTATTTGCTCGTCAATGCCTTGTATTTGCTAGTCAATGCCTTGTATTTGCTCGTCAATGCCTTGTATTTGCTCGTCAATGCCTTGTATTTGCTCGTCAATGCCTTGTATTTGCTCGTCAATGCCTTGTATTTGCTCGTCAATGCCTTGTATTTGCTCGTCAATGCCTTGTATTTGCTCGTCAATGCCTTGTATTTGCTCGTCAATGCCTTGTATTTGCTCGTCAATGCCTTGTATTTGCTCGTCAATGCCTTGTATTTGCTCGTCAATGCCTTGTATTTGCTCGTCAATGCCTTGTATTTGCTCGTCAATGCCTTGTATTTGCTCGTCAATGCCTTGTATTTGCTCGTCAATGCCTTGTATTTGCTATTCAATGCCTTGTATTTGCTATTCAATGCCTTGTATTTGCTCGTCAATGCCTTGTATTTGCTATTCAATGCCTTGTATTTGCTCGTCAATGCCTTGTATTTGCTCGTCGATGCCTTGTATTTGCTCGTCTCAATGCCTTGTATTTGCTCGTCAATGCCTTGTTTGCTGTCAATGCCTTGTATTTGCTCGTCAATGCCTTGTATTTGCTCGTCAATGCCTTGTATTTGCTTGTCAATGCCTTGTATTTGCTCGTTGATGCCTTGTATTTGCTCGTCAATGCCTTGTATTTGCTCGTCAATGCCTTGTATTTGCTAGTCAATGCCTTGTATTTGCTAGTCAATGCCTTGTATTTGCTCGTCGATGCCTTGTATTTGCTCGTCAATGCCTTGTATTTGCTCGTCAATGCCTTGTATTTGCTCGTCAATGCCTTGTATTTGCTCGTCAATGCCTTGTATTTGCTCGTCAATGCCTTGTATTTGCTCGTCAATGCCTTGTATTTGCTCGTCAATGCCTTGTATTTGCTAGTCAATGCCTTGTATTTGCTCGTCAATGCCTTGTATTTGCTCGTCAATGCCTTGTATTTGCTCGTCAATGCCTTGTATTTGCTCGTCAATGCCTTGTATTTGCTCGTCAATGCCTTGTATTTGCTCGTCAATGCCTTGTATTTGCTCGTCAATGCCTTGTATTTGCTATTCAATGCCTTGTATTTGCTCGTCAATGCCTTGTATTTGCTCGTCAATGCCTTGTATTTGCTCGTCTCTCAATGCCTTGTATTTGCTCGTCAATGCCTTGTATTTGCTGTCAATGCCTTGTATTTGCTCGTCAATGCCTTGTATTTGCTCGTCAATGCCTTGTATTTGCTCGTCAATGCCTTGTATTTGCTAGTCAATGCCTTGTATTTGCTCGTCAATGCCTTGTATTTGCTCGTCAATGCCTTGTATTTGCTATTCAATGCCTTGTATTTGCTATTCAATGCCTTGTATTTGCTCGTCAATGCCTTGTATTTGCTCGTCAATGCCTTGTATTTGCTCGTCAATGCCTTGTATTTGCTCGTCAATGCCTTGTATTTGCTTGTCAATGCCTTGTATTTGCTCGTCAATGCCTTGTATTTGCTCGTCAATGCCTTGTATTTGTTTTTTTTTTTTTATTTTCAATGCCTTGTATTTGCTCGTTGATGCCTTGTATTTGCTAGTCAATGCCTTGTATTTGCTCGTCGATGCCTTGTATTTGCTCGTCAATGCCTTGTATTTGCTAGTCAATGCCTTGTATTTGCTCGTCGATGCCTTGTATTTGCTCGTCAATGCCTTGTATTTGCTCGTCAATGCCTTGTATTTGCTCGTCAATGCCTTGTATTTGCTCGTCAATGCCTTGTATTTGCTCGTCAATGCCTTGTATTTGCTCGTCAATGCCTTGTATTTGCTCGTCAATGCCTTGTATTTGCTAGTCAATGCCTTGTATTTGCTCGTCAATGCCTTGTATTTGCTATTCAATGCCTTGTATTTGCTCGTCAATGCCTTGTATTTGCTCGTCAATGCCTTGTATTTGCTCGTCAATGCCTTGTATTTGCTAGTCAATGCCTTGTATTTGCTATTCAATGCCTTGTATTTGCTCGTTGATGCCTTGTATTTGCTCGTCAATGCCTTGTATTTGCTCGTCAATGCCTTGTATTTGCTCGTCAATGCCTTGTATTTGCTCGTCAATGCCTTGTATTTGCTCGTCGATGCCTTGTATTTGCTCGTCAATGCCTTGTATTTGCTCGTCAATGCCTTGTATTTGCTCGTTGATGCCTTGTATTTGCTATTCAATGCCTTGTATTTGCTCGTCAATGCCTTGTATTTGCTCGTCAATGCCTTGTATTTGCTCGTCAATGCCTTGTATTTGCTATTCAATGCCTTGTATTTGCTAGTCAATGCCTTGTATTTGCTCGTCAATGCCTTGTATTTGCTATTCAATGCCTTGTATTTGCTCGTCAATGCCTTGTATTTGCTTGTCAATGCCTTGTATTTGCTCGTCAATGCCTTGTATTTGCTAGTCAATGCCTTGTATTTGCTCGTCAATGCATTGTATTTGCTCGTCAATGCCTTGTATTTGCTCGTCAATGCCTTGTATTTGCTCGTCAATGCCTTGTATTTGCTCGTTGATGCCTTGTATTTGCTCGTCAATGCCTTGTATTTGCTCGTCGATGCCTTGTATTTGCTCGTCAATGCCTTGTATTTGCTCGTCGATGCCTTGTATTTGCTAGTCAATGCCTTGTATTTGCTCGTCAATGCCTTGTATTTGCTATTCAATGCCTTGTATTTGCTCGTTGATGCCTTGTATTTGCTCGTCAATGCCTTGTATTTGCTCGTCAATGCCTTGTATTTGCTCGTTGATGCCTTGTATTTGCTCGTCAATGCCTTGTATTTGCTCGTTGATGCCTTGTATTTGCTCGTCGATGCTTGTATTTGCTCGTCAATGCCTTGTATTTGCTCGTCGATGCCTTGTATTTGCTAGTCAATGCCTTGTATTTGCTCGTCAATGCCTTGTATTTGCTCCTCAATGCCTTGTATTTGCTCGTTGATGCCTTGTATTTGCTCGTCAATGCCTTGTATTTTCTCGTTGATGCCTTGTATTTGCTCGTCGATGCCTTGTATTTGCTCGTCAATGCCTTGTATTTGCTAGTCAATGCCTTGTATTTGCTCGTCAATGCCTTGTATTTGCTCGTCAATGCCTTGTATTTGCTCGTCAATGCCTTGTATTTGCTCGTCAATGCCTTGTATTTGGTAGTCAATGCCTTGTATTTGCTCGTTGATGCCTTGTATTTGCTCGTCAATGCCTTGTATTTGCTCGTCAATGCATTGTATTTGCTCGTTGATGCCTTGTATTTGCTCGTTGATGCCTTGTATTTGCTCGTTGATGCCTTGTATTTGCTCGTCGATGCCTTTGCTCGTCAATGCCTTGTATTTGCTCGTCAATGCCTTGTATTTGCTCGTCGATGCCTTGTATTTGCTAGTCAATGCCTTGTATTTGCTAGTCGATGCCTTGTATTTGCTCGTCAATGCCTTGTATTTGCTAGTCAATGCCTTGTATTTGCTTTGTATATTTCTTTATAAGTACACCACCAACATTTTAGAGTATTCGTTTGTATATTTCTTTATAAGTACACCAACCAGTTAGAGTATTCGTTTCTATATTTCTTTATAAGTACACCACCAACCTTTTAGAGTATTCGTTTGTATATTTCTTCATTAGTACACCAACCTTTTAGAGTATTTGTTTGTATATTTCTGGATAAGTACACCACCAACCTTTTAGAGTATTCGTTTGTTTATATTTCTTTATAAGCACACCAACCTTTTAGGGTATTCGTTTCTATATTTCTTTATAAGTACACCAACATTTTAGAGTATTCGTTTGTATATTTCTTTATTAGTACACCACCTGCCTTTTAGAGTATTCGTTTGTATATTTCTTTATAATGTCACCAACCTTTTAGAGTATTCGTTTGTATATTTCTTTATAAGTACACCAACGTTTTAGATTATTCGTTTGTATATTTCTTTATAAGTACACCACCAACCTTTTAGAGTATTCGTTTGTATATTTATTTATAAGTACACCACCCACCTTTAGAGTATTCGTTTGTATATATTTCTTTATAAGTACACCCACCTTTTACAGTATTCGTTTGTATATATTTCTTTATTAGTACACCACTAACCTTTTAGAGTATTCGTTTGTATATTTCTTTATAAGTACACCAATCTTTTAGATTATTAGTTTGTATATTTCTTTATAAGTAAACCAACCTTTTAGTGTATTCGTTTGTATATTTCTTTATAAGTACACCAACCTTTTAAATTATTCGTTTGTATATTTCTTTATAAGTACACCACCAACCTTTTAGAGTATTCGTTTGTATGTTTATTTATAGTACACCACCCACCTTTAGATTATTCGTTTGTATATATTTCTTTATAAGTACAGCCACCTTTTACAGTATTCGTTTGTATATATTTCTTTATAAGTACACCAACCTTTTAGAGTATTCGTTTGTATATTTCTTTATAAGTATACCACCAACCTTTTAGAGTATTCGTTTGTATATTTCTTTATACGTACACCAACCTTTTAGAGTATTCGTTTGTATATTTGTTTGTAAGTACACCACCAACCTTTTAGAGTATTCGTTTTTATATATTTTTTATAAGTACACCACCAACCTTTTAGAGTATTCGTTTGTATATATTTTTATAACTACACCAACCTTTAAAGTATTCGTTTGTATATTTCTTTATAAGTACACCAACCTTTTTAGAGTATTCGTTTGTATATTTCTTTATAAGTACACCAACCTTTTAGAGTATTCGTTTGTATATTTGTTTATAAGTACGCCACCAACCTTTTAGAGTATTCGTTTGTATATTTCTTTATAGGTACACCAACTATTTACAGTATTCGTTTGTATATTTCTTTATAAGTACACCAACCTTTTAGAGTATTCGTTTGTATATTTGTTGATAAGTACACCACCAACCTTTTAGAGTATTCGTTTGTATATTTGTTTGTAAGTACACCACCAACCTTTTAGAGTATTCGTTTGTATATATTTTTTATAAGTACACCACCAACCTTTTAGAGTATTGGTTTGTATATATTTTTATAACTACACCAACCTTTAAAGTATTCGTTTGTATATTTCTTTATAAGTACACCAACCTTTTAGAGTATTCGTTTGTATATTTGTTTATAAGTACACCACCAACCTTTTAGAGTATTCGTTTGTATATTTCTTTATAAGTACACCACCAACATTTTAGAGTATCCGTTTGTATATTTCTTTATAAGTACACCAACCAGTTAGAGTATTCGTTTCTATATTTCTTTATAAGTACACCACCAACCTGTTAGAGTATTCGTTTGTATATTTCTTCATTAGTACACCAACCTTTTAGAGTATTTGTTTGTATATTTGTTTATAAGTACACCACCAACCTTTTAGAGTATTCGTTTGTATATTTCTTTATCAGTACACCACCAATATTTTAGAGTATTCGTTTTTATATTTATTTATAAGTACACCAACCAGTTAGAGTATTCGTTTCTATATTTCGTTATAAGTACACCACCAACCTTTTACAGTATTCGTTTGCATATATTTCTTTATAAGCACACCAACCTTTTAGGGTATTCGTTTCTATATTTATTGATAAGTACACCAACCTTTTAGAGTATTCGTTTGTATATTTCTTTATTAGTACACCACCCACCTTTAGAGTATTCTTTTGTATATATTTCTTTATAAGTACACCCACCTTTTACAGTATTCGTTTGTATATATTTCTTTATAAGTACACCAACCTTTTACAGTATTCGTTTGTATATTTGTTTATAAGTACACCACCAACCTTTTAGAGTATTCGTTTGTATATTTCTTTATAGGTACACCAATTATTTACAGTATTCGTTTGTATATTTCTTTATAAGTACACCAACCTTTTAGAGTATTCGTTTGTATATTTCTTTATAAGTACACCACCAACATTTTAGAGTATTCGTTTGTATATTTCTTTATAAGTACACCAACCAGTTAGAGTATTCGTTTCTATATTTATTTATAAGTACACCACCAACCTTTTAGAGTATTCGTTTGTATTTGTTTATAAATACACCACCAACCTTTTAGAGTATTCGTTTGTATTTGTTTATAAGTACACCAACCTTTTAGAGTATTCGTTTGTATATTTGTTTATAAGTACACCACCAACCTTTTAGAGTATTCGTTTGTATATTTCTTTATAAGTACACCAACCAGTTAGAGTATTCGTTTCTATATTTCTTTATAAGTACACCACCAACCTGTTAGAGTATTCGTTTGTATATTTCTTCATTAGTACACCAACCTTTTAGAGTATTTGTTTGTATAATTGTTTATAAGTACACCACCAACCTTTTAGAGTATTCGTTTGTATATTTCTTTATCAGTACACCACCAACATTTTAGAGTATTCGTTTGTATATTTCTTTATAAGTACACCAACAGGTTAGAGTATTCGTTTCTATATTTCATTATAAGTACACCACCAACCTTTTACAGTATTCGTTTGCATATATTTCTTTATAAGCACACCACCCTTTTAGGGTATTCGTTTCTATATTTCTTTATAAGTACACCAACCTTTTAGAGTATTCGTTTGTATATTTCTTTATTAGTACACCACCCACCTTTAGAGTATTCGTTTGTATATATTTCTTTATAAGTACACCCACCTTTTACAGTATTCGTTTGTATATATTTCTTTATAAGTACACCAAGCTTTTAGAGTATTCGTTTGTATATTTCTTTATAAGTACACCAACCTTTTGAGTATTCGTTTGTATATTTCTTTATAAGTACACCAACCTTTTAGAGTATTCGTTTGTATGTTTCTTTATAAGTACACCATCAACCTTTTAGAGTATTCGTTTGTATATTTCTTTATAAGTACACCACCAACCTTTTTGAGTATTCGTTTCTATATTTGTTTATAAGTACACCACCAACCTTTAGGGGGTATTCGTTTCTATATTTCTTTATAAGTACACCAACCTTTTAGAGTATTCGTTTGTATATTTCTTTATTAGTACACCACCAACCTTTTAGGGTATTCGTTTGTATATTTCTTTATAAGTACACCAATCTTTTAGATTATTATTTTGTATATTTCTTTATAAGTACACCAAACTTTTAGAGTATTCGTTTGTATATTTCTTTATAAGTACACCAACCTTTTAGATTATTCGTTTGTATATTTCTTGATAAGTACACCACCAACCTTTTAGAGTATTCCTTACTATATTTCTTTATTAGAACAGCACCAACCTTTTAGAGTATTCGTTTGTATATTTCTTTATAAGTACACCAATCTTTTAGATTATTAGTTTGTATATTTCTTTATAAGTACACCAACCTTTTGGAGTATTCGTTTGTATATTTGTTTATAAGTACACCACCAACCTTTTAGAGTACTCGTTTGTATATTTCTTTATAAGTATACCACCAAACTTTTAGAGTATTCGTTTGTATATTTATTTATAAGTACACCAACCTTTTAGATTATTCGTTTGTATATTTCTTGATAAGTACACCATCCTTTTAGAGTATTCGTTTGTATATTTATTTATAAGTACACCAACCTTTTGGAGTATTCGTTTGTATATTTGTTTATAAGTACACCACCAACCTTTTTAGAGTATTCGTTTGTATATTTCTTTATAAGTACATCAACTTTTAGAGTATTCGTTTTGTATATTTCTTTATAAGTACACCAACCTTTTAGAGTATTCGTTTGTATATTTGTTTATAGGTACACCAACCTTTTAGAGTATTCCTTTTTCTATATTTGTTTATAAGTACACCAACCTTTTAGAGTATTTGTTTGTAAGTACACCAACCTTTTAGAGTATTCGTTTGTATATATTTCTTTATAAGTACACAAACCTTTTAGAGTATTCGTTTGTATATATTTCTTTATAAGTATACCACCAACCTTTTAGAGTATTCGTTTGTATATTTCTTTATTTCGTTTGAAGGTATATAAGTACACAAACCTTTTAGAGTATTCGTTTGTATATTTCTTTATAAGTATACCACCAACCTTTTAGAGTATTCGTTTGTATATTTCTTTATAAGTACACCAAACTTTTAGATTATTCGTTTGTATATTTGTTTATAAGTGCACCAACCTTTTAGAGTATTCGTTTGTATATTTTATTATAAGTACACCAACCTTTTAGATTATTCGTTTGTATATTTCTTGATAAGTACACCAACCTTTTAGACTATTCGTTTGTATATTTATTTATAAGTACACCAACCTTTTAGAGTATTCGTTTTGTATATTTGTTTATAAGTACACCACCAACCTTTTAGAGTATATTTATTTATAAGTACATCAACTTTTAGAGTAGATTCGTTTGTATATTTCTTTATAAGTACACCAACCTTTTAGAGTATTCGTTTGTATATTTGTTTATAAGTACACCAACCTTTTAGAGTATTCCTTTATTTGTTTTTTCTATATTTGTTTATAAGTACACCAACCTTTTAGAGTATTTGTCTGTATGTAAGTACACCAACCTTTTAGAGTATTCGTTTGTATATTTCTTTATAAGTACACCACCAACCTTTTAGAGTATTCGTTTGTATATATTTTTATAACTACACCAACCTTTTAGAGTATTCGTTTGTATATTTCTTTATAAGTACACCACCAACAGTTAGAGTATTCGTTTGTATATTTGTTCATAAGTACACAGACCTTTTAGAGTATTCGTTTGTATATTTGTTTATAAGTACACCACCAACCTTTTAGAGTATTCGTTTTTATATTTCTTTATAAGTACATCAACTTTTTAGAGTATTCGTTTGTATATTTCTTTATAAGTACACCAACCTTTTAGAGTATTCGTTTGTATATTTGTTTATAAGTACACCAACCTTTTAGAGTATTCCTTTTTCTATATTTGTTTATAAGTACACCAACCTTTTAGAGTATTTGTTTGTAAGTACACCAACCTTTTAGAGTATTCGTTTGTATATTTCTTTATAAGTACACCAACCTTTTAGAGTATTCGTTTGTATATATTTCTTTATAAGTATACCACCAACCTTTTAGAGTATTCGTTTGTATATTTATTTATAAGTACACCAACCTTTTAGAGTATTTGTTTGTAAGTACACCACACCAACATTTTAGAGTCGTTTGTATATATTTCTTTATAAGTACACAAACCTTTTAGAGTATTCGTTTGTATATTTCTTTATAAGTATACCACCAACCTTTTAGAGTATTCGTTTGTATATTTCTTTATAAGTACACCAACCTTTTAAAGTATTCGTTTGTATATTTCTTTATAAGTACACAAACCTTTTAGAGTATTCGTTTGTATATTTCTTTATAAGCCACCCAAACTTTTTGAGTATTCGTTGTTTAAGTACACCACAACTTTTAGGGTATTCGTTTGTATATTTTTTAAGTACACAAACCTTTTAGAGTATTCGTTTGTATATTTCTTTATAAGTACCACCAACCTTTTAGAGTAACCACCAACCTTTAGAGTATTCGTTTGTATATTTCTTTATAAGTACACCAAACTTTTAGATTATTCGTTTGTATAATTCTTTATAAGTACACCAACCTTTTAGAGTATTCGTTTGTATATTTATTTATAAGTACACCAACCTTTTAGAGTATTCGTTTGTATAATTCTTTATAAGTACACCACCAACATTTTACAGTATTCGTTTTTTATATTTGTTTATAAGTACACCACCCACCTTTTAGAGTATTCGTTTGTATATATTTATTTATAAGTACACCCACCTTTTACAGTATTCGTTTGTATATTTTTATAAATACACCAACCTTTTAGAGTATTCGTTTGTATATTTCGTGATAAGTACACCACCAACCTTTTAGAGTATTCGTTTCTATATTATAAGTACACACCAACCTTTTAGAGTATTCGTTTGTATATATTTCTTTTATAAGTACAACCACCAACCTTTTTGAGTATTCGTTTGTATATTATTTTATAAGTACAACCACCAACCTTTTAGAGTATTCGTTTGTATATTTCTTTATAAATACACCACCAACCTTTTAGAGTATTCGTTTGTATATATTTTTATAACTACAACCAACCTTTTATAGTATTCGTTTGTATATTTCTTTATAAGTACAACCAACCTTTTAGATTATTCGTTTGTATATTTCTTGATAAGTACACCAACCTTTCGAGTATTCGTTTGTATATATTTATTTATAAGTACACCCACCTTTTACAGTATTCGTTTGTATATTTGTTTTTAAGTACACCACCAACCTTTAATATATTCGTTTGTATATATTTGTTATAAGTACACCACCAACCTTTTAGAGTATTCGTTTCTATATATTTTTATAAATACACCAACCTTTTAGAGTATTCGTTTGTATATTTCTTGATAAGTACACCACCAACCTTTTAGAGTATTCGTTTGTATATTTCTTTATAAGTACACCACCAACCTTTTTGAGTATTCGTTTGTATATTTGTTTATAAGTACACCACCAACCTTTTAGAGTATTCGTCTGTATATTTCTTTATAAATACACCACCAACCTTTTAGAGTATTCGTTTGTATATTTATTTATAAGTAGACCAACCTTTTAGATTATTCGTTTGTATATTTCTTGATAAGTACACCATCCTTTTAGAGTATTCGTTTGTATATTTATTTATAAGTACACCAACCTTTTAGAGTATTCGTTTGTATATTTGTTTATAAGTACAACACCAACCTTTTTAGAGTATTCGTTTGTATATTTCTTTATAAGTACATCAACTTTTAGAGTATTCGTTTGTATATTTCTTTATAAGTACACCAACCTTTTAGAGTATTCGTTTGTATATTTGTTTATAGGTACACCAACCTTTTAGAGTATTCCTTTTTCTATATTTGTTTATAAGTACACCAACCTTTTAGAGTATTTGTTTGTAAGTACACCAACCTTTTAGAGTATTCGTTTGTATATATTTCTTTATAAGTACACAAACCTTTTAGAGTATTCGTTTGTATATTTCTTTATAAGTATACCACCAACCTTTTAGAGTATTCGTTTGTATATTTCTTTATAAGTACACCAACCTTTTAGAGTGTTCGTTTGTATATATTTCTTTATAAGTACACAAACCTTTTAGAGTATTCGTTTGTATATTTCTTTATAAGTATACCACCAACCTTTTAGAGTATTCGTTTGTATATTTCTTTATAAGTACACCAAGCTTTTAGATTATTCGTTTGTATATTTGTTTATAAGTGCACCAACCTTTTAGAGTATTCGTTTGTATATTTATTTATAAGTACACCAACCTTTTAGAATATTCGTTTGTATATTTCTTGATAAGTACACCAACCTTTTAGACTATTCGTTTGTATATTTATTTATAAGTACACCAACCTTTTAGAGTATTCGTTTGTATATTTGTTTATAAGTACACCACCAACCTTTTAGAGTATTCGTTTTTATATTTCTTTATAAGTACATCAACTTTTAGAGTATTCGTTTGTATATTTCTTTATAAGTACACCAACCTTTTAGACTATTTGTTTGTATATTTGTTTATAAGTACAACCAACCTTTTAGAGTATTCCTTTTTCTATATTTGTTTATAAGTACACCAACCTTTTAGAGTATTTGTCTGTAAGTACACCAACCTTTTAGAGTATTCGTTTGTATATATTTCTTTATAAGTACACCACCAACCTTTTAGAGTATTCGTTTGTATATTTTTATAACTAACACCAACCTTTTAGAGTATTCGTTTTGTATATTTCTTTATAAGTACACCACCAACAGTTAGAGTATTCGTTTGTATATTTGTTCATAAGTACACAGACCTTTTAGAGTATTCGTTTTGTATATTTGTTTATATAAGTACACCACCAACCTTTTAGAGTATTCGTTTGTATATTTGTTGATAAGTACACCAACCTTTTAGAGTATTCGTTTGTATATTTATTTATAAGTACACAAACCTTTTAGAGTATTCGTTTGTATATTTGTTGATAAGTACACCAACCTTTTAGAGTATTCGTTTGTATATTTCTTTATTAGTACACCAATCTTTTAGATTATTAGTTTGTATATTTCTTGATAAGTACACCAACCTTTTAGAGTATTCGTTTGTATATTTCTTCATAAGTACACCAACCTTTTAGATTATTCGTTTGTATAATTCTTTATAAGTACACCACCAACATTTTAGCGTGTTCGTTTTTATATTTATTTATAAGTACACCACCCACCTTTAGAGTATTCGTTTGTATATATTTATTTATAAGTACACCCACCTTTTACAGTATTCGTTCGTATATTTGTTTATAAGTACACCACCAACCTTTTAGAATATTCGTTTGTATATATTTGTTATAAGTACACCACCAACCCTTTAAAGTATTCATTTCTATATATTTTTATAAATACACCAACCTTTTAGAGTATTCGTTTGTATATTTCTTGATAAGTACACCACCAACCTTTTAGAGTATTCGTTTGTATATTTCTTTATAAGTACACCACCAACCTTTTTGAGTATTCGTTTGTATATTTGTTTATAAGTACACCACCAACCTTTTAGAGTATTCGTTTTGTATATTTCTTTATAAATACACCACCAACCTTTTAGAGTATTCGTTTGTATATATTTTTATAACTACACCAACCTTTTATAGTATTCGTTTGTATATTTTTTCTTTATAAGTACACCAACCTTTTAGAGTATTCGTTTGTATATTTCTTTTATAAGTACAACACCAACATTTTAGAGTATTCGTTTGTATATTTCTTTATAAGTACACCACCAAACTTTTTGAGTATTCGTTTCTATATTTGTTTATAAGTACAACCACCAACCTTTAGGGGGTATTCGTTTCTATATTTCTTTATAAGTACACCAACCTTTTAGAGTATTCGTTTGTAATATTTCTTTATTAGTACACCACCAACCTTTTAGAGTATTCGTTTGTATATTTCTTTATAAGTACAACCAATCTTTTAGATTATTAGTTTGTATATTTCTTTATAAGTACAACCAACGTTTTAGAGTATTCGTTTGTATATTTCTTTATAAGCACACCAACATTTTAGATTATTCGTTTGTATATTTCTTGATAAGTACACCACCAACCTTTTAGAGTATTCCTTAGTATATTTCTTTATTAGTACACCACCAACCTTTTAGAGTATTCGTTTGTATATTTCTTTATAAGTACACCAATCTTTTAGATTATTAGTTTGTATATTTCTTTATAAGTACACCAACCTTTTAGAGTATTCGTTTGTATATTTGTTTATAATTACACCACCAACCTTTTAGAGTATTCGTTTGTGTATTTCTTTATAAGTACACCACCAACCTTTTAGAGTACTCGTTTGTATATTTCATTATAAGTACACCACCCACCTTTAGAGTATTCTTTTGTATATATTTCTTTATAAGTACACCCACCTTTTACAGTATTCTTTTGTATATATTTCTTTATAAGTACACAAACCTTTTAGAGTATTCGTTTGTATATTTATTTATAAGTATACCACCAAACTTTTACAGTATTCGTTTGTATATTTCTTTATAAGTACACCAAACTTTTAGATTATTCGTTTGTATATTTCTTTATAAGTACACCAACCTTTTAGAGTATTCGTTTGTATATTTATTTATAAGTTACACCAACCTTTTAGAGTATTCGTTTGTATATTTGTTTATAAGTACACCACCAACCTTTTTAGAGTATTCGTTTGTATATCTTTATAAGTACATCAACTTTTAGAGTATTCGTTTGTATATTTCTTTATAAGTACACCAACCTTTTAGAGTATTCGTTTGTATATTTGTTTATAGGTACACCAACCTTTTAGAGTATTCCCTTTTTCTATATTTGTTTATAAGTACAACCAACCTTTTAGAGTATTCGTTTGTATATATTTCTTTATAAGTACACCACCCACCTTTAGAGTATTCGTTTGTATATATTTATTTATTTATTAGTACACCCACCTTTTACAGTATTCGTTTGTATATTTGTTTATAAGTACACCACCAACCTTTTAGAATATTCGTTTGTATATATTTTGTTATAAGTACACCACCAACCTTTTAGAGTATTCGTTTTCTATATATTTTTATAAATACACCAACCTTTTAGAGTATTCGTTTGTATATTTCTTGATAAGTACACCACCAACCCTTTAGAGTATTCGTTTGTATATTTCTTTATAAGTACAACCACCAACCTTTTTGAGTATTCGTTTGTATATTTGTTAATAAGTACACCACCAACCTTTTAGAGTATTCGTTTGTATATTTCTTTATAAATACACCACCAACCTTTTAGAGTATTCGTTTGTATATATTTTATAACTACACCAACCTTTTATAGTATTCGTTTGTATATTTCTTTATAAGTACACCAACCTTTTAGATTATTCGTTTGTAAAATTTCTTGATAAGTACACCAACCTTTCAGAGTATTCGTTTGTATATTTATTTATAAGTACAACCCACGTTTTACAGTATTCGTTTGTATATTTGTTTTTAGGTACACCACCAACCTTTTAGTATATTCGTTTGTATATATTTGTTATAAGTACACCACCAACCTTTTAGAGTATTCGTTTCTATATATTTTTATAAATACACCAACCTTTTAGAGTATTCGTTTGTATATTTCTTGATAAGTACACCACCAACCTTTTAGAGTATTCGTTTGTATATTTCTTTATAAGTACACCACCAACCATTTTGAGTATTCGTTTGTATATTTGTTTATAAGTACACCAACCTTTTAGAGTATTCGTTTGTATATTTCTTTATAAGTACACCACCAAACTTTTTGAGTATTCGTTTCTATATTTGTTTATAAGTACACCACCAACCTTTAGGGGGTATTCGTTTCTATATTTCTTTATAAGTACACCAACCTTTTAGAGTATTCGTTTGTATATTTCTTTATTAGTACACCACCAACCTTTTAGAGTATTCGTTTGTATATTTCTTTATGAGTACACCAATCTTTTAGATTATTAGTTTGTATATTTCTTTATAAGTACACCAACCTTTTAGAGTATTCGTTTGTATATTTCTTTATAAGTACAACAACATTTTAGATTATTCGTTTGTATATTTCTTGATAAGTACACCACTAACCTTTTAGAGTATTCCTTAGTATATTTCTTTATTAGTACACCACCAACCTTTTAGAGTATTCGTTTGTATATTTCTTTATAAGTGCACCAATCTTTTAGATTATTAGTTTGTATATTTGTTTATAAGTACACCAACCTGTTAGAGTATTCCTTTTTCTATATTTGTTGATAAGTACACCACCAACCTTTTAGAGTATTCGTTTGTATATTTGTTCATAAGTACACCGACCTTGTAGAGTATTCGTTTGTATATTTGTTTATAAGTACACCACCAACCTTTTAGAGTATTCGTTTGTATTTCTTTATAAGTACACACCACCAACCTTTTAGAGTACTCGTTTGTATATTTCATTATAAGTACACCACCCACCTTTAGAGTATTCTTTTGTATATATTTCTTTATAAGTACACCCACCTTTTACAGTATTCTTTTGTATATATTTCTTTATAAGTACACAAACCTTTTAGAGTATTCGTTTGTATATTTATTTATAAGTATACCACCAAACTTTTAGAGTATTCGTTTGTATATTTCTTTATAAGTACACCAATCTTTTAGATTATTAGTTTGTATATTTCTTTATAAGTACACCAACCTTTTAGAGTATTCGTTTGTATATTTGTTTATAAGTACACCACCAACCTTTTAGAGTATTCGTTTGTGTATTTCTTTATAAATACACCACCAACCTTTTAGAGTACTCGTTTGTATATTTCATTATAAGTACACCACCCACCCACCTTTAGAGTATTCTTTTGTATATATTTCTTTATAAGTACACCCCACCTTTTACAGTATTCTTTTGTATATATTCTTTATAAGTACACAAACCTTTTAGAGTATTCGTTTGTTATATTTATTTATAAGTATTACCAAACTTTTAGAGTATTCGTTTGTATATTTCTTTATAAGTACACCAAACTTTTAGATTATTCGTTTGTATATTTCTTTATAAGCACACCAACCTTTTAGAGTATTCGTTTGTATATTTATTTATAAGTACACCAACCTTTTAGATTATTCGTTTGTATATTTCTTGATAAGTACACCAACCTTTTAGAGTATTCGTTTTGTATATTTATTTATAAGTACACCAACCTTTTAGAGTATTCGTTTGTATATTTGTTTATAAGTACACCACCAACCTTTTTAGAGTATTCGTTTGTATATTTCTTTATAAGTACATCAACTTTTAGAGTATTCGTTTGTATATTTCTTTATAAGTACACCAACCTTTTAGAGTATTCGTTTGTATATTTGTTTATAGGTACACCAACCTTCTACAGTATTCCTTTTTCTATATTTGTTTATAAGTACACCAACCTTTTAGAGTATTTGTTTGTAAGTACACCAACCTTTTAGAGTATTCGTTTGTATATATTCTTTATAAGTACACCAACCTTTTAGAGTATTCGTTTGTATATTTCTTTATAAGTATACCACCAACCTTTTAGAGTATTCGTTTGTATATTTCTTTATAAGCACACCAACCTTTTAGAGTATTTGTTTGTAAGTACACCAACCTTTTAGAGTATTCGTTTGTATATATTTCTTTATAAGTACACAAACCTTTTAGAGTATTCGTTTGTATATTTCTTTATAAGTATACCACCAAGCTTTTAGAGTATTCGTTTGTAATTTCTTTATAAGTACACCAACCTTTTAGAGTATTCGTTTGTATATATTTCTTTATAAGTACACAAACCTTTTAGAGTATTCGTTTGTATATTTCTTTATAAGTACACCACCAACCTTTTAGAGTATTCGTTTGTATATTTCTTTATAAGTACATCAACTTTTAGAGTATTCGTTTGTATATTTCTTTATAAGTACACCAACCTCTTTTAGAGTATTCGTTTGTATATTTGTTTATAAGTTCACCAACCTTTTAGAGTATTAGTAGTATAGGATATGGCGGTACCAGGACAGTTTTCCAAAAGTCAGATATATTTTCAAGGTCAAGTTTCAAGGTCAAGTTCTTGGAATTATTTTTGAGATAATTCCGAGAATTCCTTAAAAAAGGGGCGTGGTCGAGATGCCTTGAGAAGGGCATGGTCGAGACGTCTTGGAAAATGGGCGTGGCCGAGACGTCTTAAAAAGGACGTGGCCGAGACGTCTTACAAAAGGGGCGTGGCCGAGACGTCTTAAAAAGGACGTGGCCGAGACGTCTTACAAAAGGGCGTGGTCTATTTTTTAGGAATCTATATGATTTTCCAGGAATCAGATCCATTTGGAATCTACACGATTTGGATAAGTGCGTTGGTACCCTCATGTTCTTTCGTTTTTGTGTCGATCGTTTGAGCTATTTGAGACGACTGAGAAGCCACAACTCTCTTTTACGACTGATCATCCTTTTCCCCAGTGCAGTGTGTTTAAACCTCTCGTCTAGTTCCTCACGTTCTACACTACTCTTAGCGAATAGTTGTCGTTTGAGCTCTCTAATCTGGTAGACCCACAACAACTCTTTGTTGAGTCTCGTTGTCTTCTCCTCCACTGGTTCCACACGTTCTACACTACTCTCCAGGGATACAGCGATCATTACTGTGTGTGAGCGCTGTAGCCTGGAGAGTAGTGTAGAACACGGCGATACAAGGATGGTTTTCCAAAAGTCAGATCCGTTAGGAATCTACACGATTTGGAAAAGTGTGTTGGTGCCCTATGTTCTTTGTGTGTGGTTAAATTTGTGACTGCCATGGCTCAGCCGTGTGGGACCTACGTGTTGGTATTAAATTGGTTAAATTTGAAAATTGTTTAGATTGCTTAAATTATAAATTTATCTTTTATTGATTCAATTTTTTATAACATATTGTTTTGGGTATTTTTTTTTTTATTTTTTTTTATTTTGTAGTGTCCATAGGCATAGCTAGATATTCCGTCTTCTGAAATGTGTCTCTTGTCGTCGAAACAACTCAGTGATATTTTATTAATCTCGTAGCTTCCTAATTGGTGATTTATACTTCTTATGGTTTTCATTGTGTGAGACATTTGTTTTTTACTCGCTAGGGTGTCTTTGTAGTCGTCATGTCTTATTTTCTTTCTAACGACACTTTTCTTCACCCCTTTTGCGGTCTTGCCGCCGTCTCCTGTTTCCTTAATGTAGCTGTACATTTTCGCCCTCAATCCAACGAACTCAACTATTGGGACTCCTGATGTCTCGTCTTTCATCTTACCAATCACTTTCTTATTCACGGAGTTGAAGTATGGTGACGTCTTGTCATAACCACTAAAGTCAAACAATTCTTTGCTTTCGAACATGTCCTTGTACACGTCCTTCGTCTTGATCTCATACATGAGACTATCAGTGTCTGTGAATAGTAGCTTAGCATTGTGTTTCTTCTTTATGTGGTTGTAGTGAAAGTCGTACATTAGTGTCTTCGATAGGTCGAGTATACACATTCCCACGTAAGCTGGTCTATTAAGCGTTAGCGTCTCTTTGATCTTGTGTATTGCCACCAGATTTTCGTTAAATATTTTCCAACTCACGATCGTTGCCTTTGATACTAACTTTACTAGTTGCTCACTGTTAAACATCAGCTTGACGCACACCCTCTTCCTCAGATTTTCCATGGTCTTCCCAAAGACTGAGTTGTTCATCAGCTTGAAGAAGTCCTTCTCAAAGTCATTCTTAGCTGCCGTTCTCTTGACTGTGTTGAAGTCGATGTATTTCTTCAGCCACGGAGACTGATCGAAATGTAACACCCTATGAACCTTGCTGACTGTCATACCCAACGACATGTATAGTTGCAGGTTTCGGTAGTGAACTACGTACTTCGATTTGTCGTGTAGGTTGGGCACCAGCTTAGTCACCTCACCTGTAGATACTCCGAATTTGTCTGCTATCTTCTTACAATATGGTGACAGCATGTCTCTACTCACTCTCATCTTCTCAGGGGCTAAGGGGTAGTCGTTGTGAAGGTCGTGCAGTCCCTTTGGATACTTAAGGTCAACCTCAAGTATCAGCCCCTTGTCTGAGTCGTCACTGTATTTGTTGAGACTGTTGATGTCAAATTCTTTGACCCACTTAAACCCTCCGGTTGGCAGGTACTGGCTCATAGCCCAACCATAAAGGTTGTTTGCGTCTAGGTACGTTATGTATTTTGAAGGCTTGCTACTATCATAGTCCTTCATGTATTTATTATTAGCCTTACCATGTCTATGCGTGATGCAGGAGACACCACCTCGCATTCCTTTCTCAATAAACTGAAACATGTCAATATCAGTCATCAGCTCTAGTTTCACTCCTGTCATCTTTAGAGCAGCGTCCCACGATAGTCCAGGTGATGTGAAGTAATGACAAGGATCTAATTGGTAGTACTGTTTACACATTCTTCTAAAGTTCTCGAACACGTCAGACAATAGTAGCACATCAGTCTTGAGGTACAGGTCATGGTACTCACCCATGTTCCTAATGTTGAACGTTTTCCATACGTTTTGCGCGTGCTTGTAGTCTGCATCTGACACGTGCTCATCATTTAGAATGCTGTAGAACGCTTCTTTAGGAGGTAACTCAGTCTCGTCAAATCTAGCGAAGCTATCCATATGGTCATATGGGTACACGCCTTTACGTGACACTAGCTCTAACCCTTCAGTGTACGCCTCAGACGTGTACTTGAAACAGTCTTTTGGTAGGTTACTAACTAGACTGTCTAGACTAGAGCTCATGAATTGGAAACTATCTATAAATACTAGATGTTTACCTAACATGAAAGCCATGTACTTCTCCATATTGTTAGGTATGACGTTGATGCTCAACCCTAGCCCACTAATCTCCTGCATGATGAAGTGACTGTCATAACCTCTTAGGTTGTGAAAGATGACAGGTATCTTGTCAGTCAGTCTGTAGTTCCTGTTGCACAGGTTGTGTGCCGAGCCTCTGTATTTACCAGTGACGTGGCAATGGTCTCTGACTTTTACGTCTTCACTTACGTACTCCTTGTCACAGATGTGGCATCTGGTAGCCTTCTTAAAGTTAGTCTTGTCAGCGGAAGTCATGACCATGTCCTTGTTGAAGTGTTCCTTCTTTGTCTTTTTACAGTACTCGACTTCTTGCAGCATTTTATTCATAAATCTTCTGACTGCGCCCTTACCGCGGTACGTCTCTACAGGCTTGCTGTGCTTGTTGTCGTAGCAGCAGACTACCTTGTACCCGTACCCGCAGTCTGTGTGTTTCTGGTATGCGTTAGTGTACGACTTGTCTTTAGAGGGCGTTGCTGTGTCGATTTTCTCCGTAATAGCCTCGAAGTCAGCGTATATTACGAATGGTACCTCTAGTTGTTTGTGAAAGTTTTTGTACTTTAGGGTGTTGTCTCCTTTTTCTGGCATCTTGATTGCCTGCTTTCCGTTAATCACTATACAATTCTCTATGTGGTTCTTTATTAGTATGTCTACTGTGCTGAAACATTGGAGACAGTACCTACAGAAGTTCTTTTTGTGCTCATGTTTTGACTGATTGTACATAAACCTATTGAAGTCCTTAATGTACACGTAGTGGTGTTTCTCGTCTCCTGTTATTAACAGTAGATCCATACAGTCCTCGTTTTTCTCCTTAGAGATGTAGATGGGGTATGGCTGCTTGTCCTCATATCTGAACACGTTTATGTTTATTTTGTTCAGTTTTTCTATTTTGTTGTATTGTCTCGCTGACACTGGGAAGTCTACTCCCTTGTAGTCCACAGTGTTAGTGTTTTTCTTGTGTTTTGACACTCTCTCTGGGTGCTCGAGTACTGGGTTCTTATGTAGTATGTGACACCACATGAAACACTTGTCGTCATTGTTCTTTATGTTGATTAGACCCTTCAATGAGTTCCTCAATTCAGACGGTAGTTCGATGTAGCTGGATCCTTTTAGAGGTTTGTACACTACTACGTTTATATAGTGGTCGTCTATATTGTATATAGTCCACCCAGACCCTTCTGATAGCCATACAGTTATACGATTTACTATCTCTTCACTTGACTGTCCTGTGGTTTCATATATGCCGTTACTATTAACTACTGTTTTAGTGACACTATTGAAGAACGCGGTTTTAAACGTCGTTCTATCTCTATCTAATTGTTTCTCTAGAGTCACTTTTATTGTCTCGTTGTGTTTTATACCTCTTAGTTGTCTTAGGTCTTTCCTTAGAGTTAGAACCACAGCTACTCTAGTTTTATTGAGTTGTGATAGTGGATCCTTACTGTCTATCACTTCAACGTTGTACGATCTAGTGTATCCTTTTAGTGCTACTCGCCCTTGTGTGACTGTAGGGAGCGTGTTCCTATCAATGTGTGCTGGTGGTGAGAAAGGTTCGACATCTGTCGGTACTTGTGGTGGCGCTCTTGTAGGACGTTTTTGCGCTGCTTTTTTGTATAGGCTAGTGATTTTGTCTTTCGCCATGTTATAGGCTTGCGAGACTGGCTTTCGTATTGACTCTGGTGTGTGTTCGACTAGCCAATCATACCACTCGTTTAGTTTTTGTCTGTACCCAGGTTGTGGGCGATTTGGTCGTGGTGGTGGTGTTGGCCTCGTTCTGCGTTTGTGTGGTGTTGGTTTTAGTAGACGTTTTGTTGGTTGTGGTGTTGGTGTGTCTAAAAGTGATGTTAGATTTTGTCCAGTGTTACTTTGTTGTCGGTGAAGACCATTCTTGGTCTTTACCGTGGAGGTGTCGTTTTTAGGACGTGTCGTTTTTTCCATCATACTTGACATATTATGTCGACTAGTCTCTAGGTCATTTTTAGGACGTGTCGTTTTTTCCATCCTACTTGACATGTTATGTCTATATACTATAGTATATGTTTTATTTCTTTAGACCCTTACCTAAAAAGAGTCGTTTTACAATTTTACTATACTAGTACAATGTAATCACGCTTCCAAATTTCTCAAATGCTTTTTGGTCTTTAGGTGTTTATATTTAGAGGTCACATGGTATGGCCTATCGCATGTCTCACACACCCATTTGTGAGTGTTCATCCACACTTTAGTTTGCGCTCTTGCTGCTCTTAAAGCTTCTTCTTTGGTTTGGTAAATTCTAGGTCTTCCCATTATATAATACTATATGTTTTATTTCTCTAGACCTTTTCTGATCCACTCGTTGTAGTATGGATCTCCTCTCCCATCCCAACCTAGATCCTTGTATACTACGTTATACAGGTTATACTCGAATCGCACCTTGACCTTACCAGGTTTGAGGTCGTTAAGACTACCTCTCAACTCTATACCTCTTCTAGAGCATATTCTTATGACATAGAAAATATATTTCGATATGTTCTTAACAATCAGTTTGTTTCTTTTAAGAGACCATACTATCTCTATAAAATCACTGACAACTGTTGGTATGTCACTCTCGTTAACTAGTCCAGTCAACATTCTATCTAACCACTTACTGTAACTATGAGCCGATTTCTTGTACATCCAAATGTTAGGTACGAAGTTTCTCACACGTCCGTAGGTAGTCTCTCCACACTTGTTGCAACTAAATACACCATCTTCGATTTGGGTTCTGTGGTTACTACACTCGTAACAGTACGTGGTGTCGTACCACTTTTTTGGTGTTGCGTCCTTACTTCCGTTCTTGATCTCGTCCAATGTGTACCCTAATGTAGTACCACTCCACTTTTTTGACGTCTCAATCTCGTCCAACGTATACCCAGCATAGAACATTCTCATTGTGCGTTCGTCAACCATCTAAGTTACTATACTATATGTATCTTTAGACTATAGTGTGGTAACTTAAGTGTCGCTCTAGAGTGCGTAATAGTTAGGTAACTTGTACTAATCTCTACTGAATGTCTTCCCATTGTGCTGTGTCGTCATGATCTGTCTTAATCGATCTCGAGTGTCTGACAATAGTAGTCTCAACTCTTTGGTCTCGTTTACCTGGATAATAAGGTTCTTACAGAGTACCATCAACGCTTCGTCGTGTTTCTTCTGGTTCTCGAAAAGTATCTCCAATACGTTACGCGTATTTGTCTCCAGTGCGTCATGTTTAAGCTTCTCGTCTGCTTCCATCGCTATCTCCTTCAAAGTTCTAGCACGCATAACTATAGTGCCACATGTATAGTTACGTTTAGATCACTCTGTACACCAAGTACCCAACGGGTAACCCGACAGCTCCGACGAATATCGTTTGGTATTCTCTCATCTCGTCAGAGGGTTTATAATAGTCTGATAACTCAGGCTCTTTACTAAATGTCTTCCCATCATACTGTATCGTCAGTACTTGTCTTAGTTGATCCAGAGCGTGGTTCGTGTCGTTTATGTCTGCATTAGCATCTGACAACTGTTGTCTTAGTTCCTGAACTTTGTCTCTCTGACGAATCTCGTTCTCGTAGAACTTTTCTTTCGCTCTCGCAAGACTCTCCAACGCTTTGTTGTGTCTCTTTATCTCTGTCTCGTAGCCTGTATGGTTTAGCTTGCTGAATAGAAACCCAGCTCCTGCGAATGCTATGGCGTTGAACAAACCACCTGCTACCGCACTAGCCATTATATATTACGCTGTGTTATTTTGAGAACGGGTCAATAGGTAAGTATTTCTTGCTCTGCGCCCACTTAACGAGTAGCGTTGAAACGCCTACAGCAGTCGCTAACTTTAGGGTGCCCTTCACTGATTCAGGAGTGCCTAACGGTTCTTTTAGTACTTTCTTTGATGCCATGGATACGGCTACGGCTCCAGCAGTCACAAGGGCTGCGTCGTATAGCTCGTTCATCAGTTCTTTTCTGTCTATTGATGCCATATATTATACGACATGTTTTAATCGAGGCTGTCGAGTTTACGTGATGGTTTTATAATAACAGTCTTAGGCTCTTCGGTCACTACTTGTTTGTCTTGCCTAATCGTGTAGTACAGCGAACCAGCGGCTATTACCACTCCTATAGTGCCTATGATGTATCCATAGTTAAAACTATCGTCCTCACTTGTGACTCTCTCTCTCATCTTCCTCTCTTTGGCTGCTTTAGATATAGCAGCCAAGCGTTTGCCTGCCTCTACTCTCTTAGGGTCTTTAACCCTTGTTGTCGACGTTATAATAGGTACGGACTCACTGTCAGTCATCTTATACTATACGTGGTGTCTTGTTACAGATGACCTCACAGTCGTCTCACAGGTCGTCTCACAGATAGAGTATTCGGTGAAAGTATCTTTGATGATTAGACAGTGTGGTTTCACTCTTAAATCTCCTATTGCAGTACTCACACAGGACTCTAGAGTCTGTCATATATGTCTCTATGAAATGTATTATCTCATGTTGGTCTGAGGATAGTAACGTGTTGTACCCTTGTGATCTTAGTCTCCTTAATACCCTCATCTGGTTATTCCTAATAACCCCATTACCTTTCGGTGTTTTGAACTCTATAGCAAAACCATTGTATCTCTTGTGGAGTTGTGGGACTATCAAATCTGGTTGTCCACCACTATAACCCTTCTTCCACCCATCTATTCTTTTGGTAGATGTGTCTTGGTACTCACCCAACCCTGGGATGACTATTGTTGGATGGTACTCTCTAATATACTTCACAATGTCATAGTGTAAATCTGTCTCATTCATGATTGATAGTTGGTTATGTTGCGTGTAAACACCTGTCTTTCTAATAGATGGTAGGACTTCTGAGAACACCCAGTTTTGAAACTTCTTGGCTGACTCGAGTTTCGATGAGAAGACTAGAGCATAAACTCCTGGCTCCGATATTAATATCGTGTTTGGTTGTAAATTTAAAGGGGTGCGCGAATCACGCACCCCTTCAAACACCTCTCGTTTGACCTTATATATATCGTCAACATGTGCACTGACAGCCCAACTCGCGTTTTTATACCCTAGTGCCTTAGCGACTTCTTTTCCATAGAACCAAATATTGTCTCCATCTTTAATAGTAGTGACAGACATGTCGTTATTTCTAAATATTTTAGTGACACTCATCACCTATAATATACCACATGTTTTATTTTATGTTTAAATAGCAGTCATCTTAAGAGAGTAACCCACTTAATAGCACAAACACACGATCTGACCAACCCCCCAAAACGGGGGGGGGGGGGTTGGTCAGAACAAACTCCTAATTGGTGATACTTGTGAGCACCTACTCTTGGAACTTGTCGACTGACATATCACTAGTTCTTACGTGTAGACCCGTGTTTAAGGGGTCGGACCCCCCTTGTGTCTCGTATACTTTGTTATACCTTTTCACCATTCCGTTGATTGGTGGACATAAGTCAGTTACATTATCGTCCAACACTTTAACGTCTGAGAGGAACATTGACTCGTTGTAAGGAAGACCTCTAAGATACGATCTTAGTTGTGTCAATATCTTTTTGTAGCTAGTGTGCGCAAACTTACAATGCTCCACTCTACTCGTCAGATTGGATTTAGCCAAGTAGCCTTGGATGATCACACCAGGACCACTAATACAAGCAATGATTAGAGGGTTAGCGGTTATCGATCCAGCTACAATCCCTACTGTCGTTAACCCTATGCTAGTCATGTTTAACGACAGTTTAATTTTCTTAAACCTCTTGTATTTCCATTTGTAACAGGCTTCTAGTTTGTGGTAGTACGCGTACAAGCGTTTGAGCTCTAGCACCTCTTCCTCTGACATATCCTTTGATATGTGATTGAAAACAACAACTGACTTCTTCCTCATATATCTTAGCTCACATCATATTCCTTCACTGCAAAAAAAGTCTGAGTAAATCTACTCAAAATCTTGCGTTCAATGATGCACCCACAGTAACGCAAAATATTGCGTATATTTACTCAACATTTGAGTAACTTTACTCAACATTTGAGTAACTTTACTCACGGCTTTGGTAAAACTACTCAAAATTTGAGTAGAAATTACTCAGACAAAATGCACCCACAGTAACGCAAAATCTTGCGTAGAATGACGATTTACGCAAAACGTTGCGTAAATCTACTCACAATTGGAGTAGACTTACTCAAAATGTGAGTAGACATTACTCACATGAAATGCACCCACAGTAACGCAAAATCTTGCGTAGAATGACGATTTACGCAAAACGTTGCGTAAATCTACTCATATCCAGAGTATACAAACTCGAAAATACGAGTAGAAATTACTCAAACGAAATGCACAGTGGACACAAAACAACGCACATGAAGTTGTTTTAAAATGTATATAATAAAGTATTGAAGGTTAGAATAATAAGTGTAATAAATTATACATTTCAATAATCAAGATTATATATATATATATATATATATCAATAACTCAACTAGTTGTAATATAAGTGTTCCAACCATGCTTTCAAAATGCCACCATGGGCCACCATGGCCCAGAACGGTAAAACGAAATCTGGTTGTCTGCCACAATGACGATCTCCTCGGGCACTTTCAAGCTACCTTTGAAAATAATGCTTGTACTGACGATTTCCTCGCAATTGCTACTTGCTTGACGGTTTTGCCCGGATCCTGTACGTAGTAGAACAGAAGGAAAAGCGGTTTGGAAGAAATGGAAGAGAAAAAGGATAGCTATGGCCATACTGCATGTATATATATACTGTAACAATCACAATTAATATGTTTGGATAGATCTCTTTCGTAATGGCGGCCTTAACTATTCTTTTATACGAAGCAAAAATTATTTGGGATTACAGACACACGAAAGAGGTCAGAAAGGCTAATTTAAATGAATAAATAATTATTTATTATTATTATTATTATTTATTAATAATTAATTTATTATTTATTAATAATAATAATAAGTAATTACTAATTGACAGTAATTATATATTATTATTATTTGTAAATATACTTTTAAATTCTGGGTCCGCAGTAATTGGCTATAGTTGCGGTCACCCTGCCATTGTTTTATTACTATATAATGTAATCTATGTTAGGTTTCTTTTTTGGCGTTTTTTTGCACAATGGTGAAGCTACTGTAATAAAATAAAATAAAAATTCAAATCAAATGAAGACACTATAAGAAGATTAAACGAAGTACTTCTGCGGTTTGCTGTAATGAAAAATGAAATAGGTCTACTTTTAGACATGTACTTCATCAGGGAGCTTGTCGAGTTGTCGGGGCGATTCTTACATCAGCAGCATACGCATAATTGCAAAATGTGACAAACATTTGGATTTCAAAAGGTACTCAATAAGGCAAAGAGCATTACTCGTTGTGGCACATCGTTTTACTGTAAGATTCAAGGTGAGTAAACATTTTAAAAGTATTTGTGAATGCTGTAGACATGAATAGCCATAAGGGATGGCATGCAGGGAGAGAGCATGATGGAGACATTTAACTTTCGATTAATGTAATTTTAAACTTACAGAAATAAATTCAAGAAAGTCCTTAGTTTGTTTATGAGTTAAATGAAATGGATTGCCATGGTTGCCATGGCAACTTCTGCACGTTCATCTAGAATGAAAAAACACTAATTATACATTGTTGGGAGAAACACTAATTAAGCATGAGGTGATATCTATATTTGGTTAAGATTTGGCCATTAGGAAAGTAAATTTTGGTACAGTCAAACTCTTCTTAGCGGACACCCGGTCCTGTGGACACCAATCCATTTTTCTTATATACAATAGTTGTCTACTGTACATTCATTAACTTCAAAGTGTCCAAGAAATTCCTTTTATATATGTTTCTGGTCTTTCTTAATTCCTAGCCAGCTCAATAATGCCATCAACAACCTGATGGAAGTTGTGTTGAAATGACTCGGTCAAACTTGAATTAAGCATACTGGTACCTGTAAGTAGTCTTTCAAACTCAGCAACAATCTAATAAAAAAATGAAACAAAAACATATTGGAAGATTTGAGTGTACTGCAACATTATGCTATTTATGCACATTGCAAATATTATAAAATAATATAGTACTCAGTAATTACTCATAATACCAAGAAGTATCACATGGATGCAATGATAGAACAATATGGGAATCAGTCCAATAACTGTTGCTAAAACATGGAGTGAGCACATAAAAGGGAAAACACTCCATAAAATTCATGCTAGTCTGACTTTAACTGGGGAAACAAGACTCAAAATATGACTTCTTCACCTCTTTTTCAACCATTGATGATTGTGGTAATTTGGTAATCGGTCAACAGCTAATACTGCATCAACATAATTGTATACTTTTCTGTGACTCGGGTCCTGACTTTGCAATTCTCAACGACAGGCGGCTTCAGAACCACCTGGAAGAGATAATGGTAAAAGGCGGCATAAACCACCTTCCCAAAAGCTGTTAAACAGCACTGCCAGTGTAGGACAAAAGTCACCTACACCACAAATCAACTATTATCGGTATTTAATTTTTCAAAAGGAAAATTATTAATTCACATTATAACATGTCTACCTGTAGTACTGTCTGTATATACTATTTGTTATTACAGCTACTCCTATATTCAACATGTTTTCCAATTGTTAAAAATAATCAATCTATAATGCTTGAGTAATAGATTCAATGTTGATGTTTTTTATTTAGTTAATTAATTAATATGCATTTACCACAAGAAATACAAAATGGAAAAAATTTGGTCATTGTGGATTTAGATGTATACTGTATATAATTATGTATCTCTCCTCTTTGTCAGGCTGCTTGTATAAACATGCAACCCAAAAGAGGTACTGGTGAAAGGCGGCCGAAGACCACCTTACCAGCAACAGCTAATACTGCATCAACATAATTGTATACTTTTCTGTGACTCGGGTCCTGACTTTGCAATTCTCAACGACAGGCGGCTTCAGAACCACCTGGAAGAGATAATGGTAAAAGGCGGCATAAACCACCTTCCCAAAAGCTGTTAAACAGCACTGCCAGTGTAGGACAAAAGTCACCTAGACCACAAATGAACTATTATTGATATCCAATTTTTTTCAAAAGGAAAATTCTTAATTCACATTATAACATTGTCTACCTGTAGTACTGTATATACTATTTGTTATTACAGCTACTCCTATATTCAAAATATGTTTTCCAATTGTTAAAAATAATCAATCTATAATGCTTGAGTAATAGATTCAATGTTGATGTTGTTTATTTAGTTAATTAACTAATATGCATTTACCGCAAGAAATACAAAATGGAAAAAATTTGGTCATTGTGGATTTAGATGTATACTGTATATAATTATGTATCTCTCCTCTTTGTCAGGCTGCTTGTATAAACATGCAACCCAAAAGAGGTACTGGTGAAAGGCGGCCGAAGACCACCTTACCAGCAACAGCTAATACTGCATCAACATAATTGTATACTTTTCTGTGACTCGGGTCCTGACTTTGCAATTCTCAACGACAGGCGGCTTCAGAACCACCTGGAAGAGATAATGGTAAAAGGCGGCATAAACCACCTTCCCAAAAGCTGTTGAACAGCACTGCCAGTGTAGGACAAAAGTCACCTAGACCACAAATGAACTATTATTGATATCCAATTTTTTCAAAAGGAAAATTCTTAATTCACATTATAACATTGTCTACCTGTAGTACTGTATATACTATTTGTTATTACAGCTACTCCTATATTCAAAATATGTTTTCCAATTGTTAAAAATAATCAATCTATAATGCTTGAGTAATAGATTCAATGTTGATGTTGTTTATTTAGTTAATTAACTAATATGCATTTACCGCAAGAAATACAAAATGGAAAAATTTGGTCATTGTGGATTTAGATGTATACTGTATATAATTATGTATCTCTCCTCTTTGTCAGGCTGCTTGTATAAACATGCAACCCAAAAGAGGTACTGGTGAAAGGCGGCCGAAGACCACCTTACCAGCAACAGCTAATACTGCATCAACATAATTGTATACTTTTCTGTGACTCGGGTCCTGACTTTGCAATTCTCAATGACAGGCGGCTTCAGAACCACCTGGAAGAGATAATGGTAAAAGGCGGCATAAACCACCTTCCCAAAAGCTGTTGAACAGCACTGCCAGTGTAGGACAAAAGTCACCTAGACCACAAATGAACTATTATTGATATCCAATTTTTTCAAAAGGAAAATTCTTAATTCACATTATAACATTGTCTACCTGTAGTACTGTATATACTATTTGTTATTACAGCTACTCCTATATTCAAAATATGTTTTCCAATTGTTAAAAATAATCAATCTATAATGCTTGAGTAATAGATTCAATGTTGATGTTGTTTATTTAGTTAATTAACTAATATGCATTTACCGCAAGAAATACAAAATGGAAAAATTTGGTCATTGTGGATTTAGATGTATACTGTATATAATTATGTATCTCTCCTCTTTGTCAGGCTGCTTGTATAAACATGCAACCCAAAAGAGGTACTGGTGAAAGGCGGCCGAAGACCACCTTACCAGCAACAGCTAATACTGCATCAACATAATTGTATACTTTTCTGTGACTCGGGTCCTGACTTTGCAATTCTCAACGACAGGCGGCTTCAGAACCACCTGGAAGAGATAATGGTAAAAGGCGGCATAAACCACCTTCCCAAAAGCTGTTAAACAGTACTGCCAGTGTAGGACAAAAGTCACCTAGACCACAAATGAACTATTATTGATATCTAATTTTTCAAAAAGAAAATTCTTAATTCACATTATAACATTGTCTACCTGTAGTACTGTACTCCGAAATTCAAATGTTTTCCAATTGTTAAAAATAATCAATCTATAATGCTTGAGTAATAGATTCAATGTTGATGTTTTTTATTTAGTTATTTAATTAATATGCATTTACCACAAGAAATACAAAATGGAAAAAAGTTGGTCATTGTGGATTTAGATGTATACTGTATATAATTATGTATCTCTCCTCTTTGTCAGGCTGCTTGTATAAACATGCAACCCAAAAGAGCTACTGGTGAAAGGCGGCCAAAGACCACCTTACCAGCAACAGCTAATACTGCATCAACATAATTGTATACTTTTCTGTGACTCGGGTCCTGACTTTGCAATTCTCAACGACAGGCGGCTTCAGAACCACCTGGAAGAGATAATGGTAAAAGGCGGCATAAACCACCTTCCCAAAAGCTGTTAAATAGCAATGCCAGTCTAGGCCAAGTCACCTACCACAAATGACCTAATATAGGTAATTTATTTGACAATATTTTAATTGACAAAATATTAAATGTAATAGTTTTTGAGTCTATTAAATGCTTGAAAAATTTGGCTTGGATTGGTTTAGGTCAACATGTTTGGTTAAAGCGTGGTTAAAGTTCATTCAATACCAACTATACTCTAAATTGCATCACAATTGCAAGTTTAAACAAATATAATATGTTGCACACACCTCAGGCTCGATTTCATGCTTAACGATCTTGTCTTCACGAAATTCCTCGATCTCGATCTCGATGTCATGATGATTCGTCGTTCGTGTTGGTTATATTTTCTACTCTTCTAAAGCTTTTAAGAATTTCATCCCATCTCTGATTATCGGAATAAGAATCTTGTTAGCTCGTATACTGAAACTGAATAACGCGGCACCATAAATTTTATTCTCTATTGTTACAAAGAAAGGGAAAAGGCTGGATGTAGTTTATTAGTTACTGTATAGCCGTAGGTATTATTTCCTGACCACATATTTCCTAGCCGCATGGAATTGGGCGCAATAACTACATGCATGAGTTTAAAAACACAAATTCCTTTGCCTGCGGATAGAATCCTCAAGCATAAACTGTCGTCCGCCATGAAGCGCCAATATGATTAGAATCAGAATACAGGTAATCGAAGGGGTTACTAACACTTTCCTCCGCAGAGCCAGAGGCTTCTTGCGCTTTTTTGTCGAGTTCGGACAGATGAGACAGAGTAACAAACACTTATAGCATCATGCCTAACCTTTGCGTTTCGTGTTGGCGAAATATGTTTCACATATTTTCCAATAAGAAAACGGCTTTACTGTAGTTTAGGTAGTAAATTATATGCGGGTCCTGATGAGTTGAATATAGAAATACGTTTAGAAGGCATACCTTTGAATTGATCACAATATTCTTCAAATGCAGTCTTTGCTAACTACTCTTGGATTTGCGCAGTTGATTGTTCCATCCTCGATGCTTGTTTAAACCAAAATGTAAAGCAAAAGCCTTGCCAATGCCACCGACTACCAACCTCTCTGACCGTTGAGAGTGAGACAATGAAAGTTTCAATGCGGCGCCTTTTCTTCTTGATCTATGATTGGCTGCGCATCAGCATGAAGTGTGACATACGTACGTCACTTGACAAAACAATCTTCTCATATTGCAGACTAGTAATCCAGTGACACTTTTCAAATGATATTTTCACCACATCTCTGTTTTTCACATATAGTGATATATTGCCACAGTCCGTGTTATATCTTCATATATATATAAGAATTACAAATCTCTAAATGTTTAGCTGCCCATTTTGCGCTGCATTTTCACTCAGCGCGCACATTTAACATATTACTGCACCACACAATGTTTGTTCACAGTATACGAGCCCAATTTTCTGATACTCGTGCGGAGACTGTAATCATTTAATATTTATTCAGAAAATTTGAATCATTCAAGTCACACTTGCGATGAAAGCATATATTTGTAAACGTTGCTGTAGTGAGTAACCTTACTCATATAGAGGATGTTCTACTCATTGCTTCAGTAATATTACTCAATTCTCCAAATTCTACTCAGAATGTTGAGTAACTTTCTACTCAATCAATTGCGTAGAAATTTACTTATGCTAACTTTACTCGAGTTTTTGCGTACATTTACTCAGCATTTGAGTAAACTGGTAGTTTTACACAAAGATTGAGTAACCTTACTCATATAGAGGATGTTCTACTCATTGTCTGAGTAATATTACTCAATTCTCCAAATTCTACACAGAACGTTGAGTAACTTTCTACTCAACTAATCGCGTAAAAATACTCATACTATCTTTACTCAAATTTGTGCGTATATTTACACAATATTTTGAGTAAACTGCTGCTTTTACTCGAATATTGAGTAGCCTTACTCAAAACCTGCGTAGTTCTACGCAAATTTGCGTAGTTCTACGCAAATTCAAAAGTGCATTTTTTGCAGTGTTCATCATATCTCTACCAACTAATATTATGTCTCGGCTCGTCATGTAGCCAGAGATAATCTTCACACCGTAGAACTCTATCATAGACAGTACTTGTAGGGTGCGAGTAGTGTTTTTGGTCGATGCACTCCAAAGACTGTTACGTGAGGAGACCCTATCTCTTCGTAATTAGCTGTGAAGTCTGAGTCTGCTGATCTTATGTTGTTCACCTTAACGTAGGAGTTGCCCATCCGCCAATGTATTGATATCATATGTCTCTTGGTGATGTTGATGTTATTTGGGATTGTACACGTGTACTCCCTTGCTGGAGAGCCACCACCGTATGATAGTTTATCATTCTCACCTCCTTTGTACCCTATGTATTTGTCCCACGATCCATCATCGTTTGAGATAATCGCCTCCCAATCTTTCGTAGTTACCCTCATGGCTAACCTCACTACCATAAAAACGGATATGTCACAGTATTGCATACGTGGACAGTTAAAATGCACTCCAGCTTCAAACGGAATCGGAGTTAGCTCAGGGGATAGGAAACTATGACCATTGTTAACACCAATAATAGGACCATACGTTGGATCGTATTGCACTAACATGTTCGTTTTATCTCTAATGGTTTTCACTTTATTTGTTCCACTGTGGTATTCCACCGTACTCACAGTATGGTTTGTGACGTTAAAGTCAAATATAACGTTATAGGACTGCGTTCGAAAGTATTGCGATAAGTATACAGACTCCAACACTTTTTTATTGATAGCATCCCAATCGTCTTCTGGATCTGCTACGTTTTTGAGTGCCCTGAATGCCATATCTATATTCCCAGACATCCTCCCACCGCTAACGCTTAACTTAGGGTCACTGTCTAGATGTCTCTTCGCTCTTCTTAGTATTTTGTCACTCTCATAGTCTCTGTCCTCAAATCCATAACTTAGACTCATTATGCTATAACACATATTTGCTCACTAAATAGCCAGACACAGCCGAGACCCCTAAGACTAGCCACAACTCTGTGTTGTCTGGTGTCACTTCTAGACGACGTTCTTGATGTGTCACTTTTGGTTTGTCAAGTGTCTCCAGATGCTCTCCACCTTCCTGGTGTGCCACGTTTGATATCACCAGACGATTCGTCACCTTTGGTTTGTCAAGTGTCTCCAGATGCTCTCCACCTTCTTGGTGTACTTTCTTAACCTCAGTCGTTTTCGCGTAGTTTAACCCACTGTTTACCCCAAACTTCATACTCTGTGTAGCAGTCTTCAATAGGTTGTTGTACCCAGCGATTTTGTTCTTTAGGATTACAACGTTACTTGGCATTAACCACGTAGACGGTGACAGCGCAAGGTTTTGGACAACGTTAGTGTCCCTAATCGACTTATTCATGTTGAGAATCCACGTTGACACGTCGTAGTTTATGACGCTATCCTCCACCAACTTGCGGAACTCTTGTTGAGTCTCTAGACTACCTGCAGAATCACCAACGACTGACACACGTGTTCTCGCTTGTGCGCCAAGTGTAGAGTAAACGAAGGCCTCTATAGACTGATTTAGATATTGTCGCCCAATGTTGGTGAGACCGTTCGACACCAGAGGAACGTATCGTTTGTAGTCGTTCTTAACGTCGTTAATCGTGAAGACTCTCTCCTCACCTGTTGTACCATCAGCAAGAACTTTACCGTGGTAGTAATGTTTTCTAGGGATCTTGTCTGTTTTACCATACAATTCTCCAGCGTCAAACTCTCTACTTATCGATCTCATACTCTCACCACCTTCCATCCTTCTTAGAAGTCTTCTAACAGTAAAGTACAGATGGAACCTCATCACACTTGTGATAACAGGGTGGACTTCTTGTGAGGGTGACAAGTGTTGCAACGACACTCCGCAACAGAAACTTGCACAATACGTTGCAAACACAACCCTATAGTAGCTCTCGTTGTCGTCCCACTTTGACTTTGTCTTTGACGTGACTATTTGTAAGATTGGTAGCTTTGAGAGAAAGTAGCTCTTCTGATTAACGAAGATTCTAAAGTTGTTCACTGGATAGTTCAACACGTTTTCCGTTGGATAGCCATCCCAAAGTCCCCAATGGTTCTTGCGACCTTTTGATAGTGGTTGGATAGTTCCACCAGAGAGCCATATTATTGGGAACTTGCTATTGTGCAGCCACTTCCACATACTCTTGTCATTTTTAAATATAGCGTTGGTAATATTAGTCGACAATATGTCGTTGTTGACGAAGTAGACATCGACCCTTGTCACGTCACCTTGTCGTGTTTGGATAGGTTCAAAACAAAACTTGGTCAGTGTGGCGTAAGGATACTTTTTTACGAAGTCCAACTTGGCCTTCTTGATAGCGTCTCTCGAGTTCTTGGTCGCCTTGTCATAGTTCTCACCATAATAACGTCTGATCAACGTCTCGAAGTCCACTGGTTTGTTTAACGTCTCCACTGGTTTGTTTATAGTTAGATACTTAGTATACTCCGGGTTACTCTTAAACCTACTCGAGTCTATACTAATGTCACCAATATTAGTTTTCGTCACGAAGAATATATGTATATGCATATTGTCGTCAACATCAAGAAAAAACCTATTCTTGTCAGCATAAGGATACTTTCTTTTGAACGCATCCATCATAACATACCGTACGTTATATGAGAGTGGTAGTATTTATTAGTGGTTCAACGAAAACTGTAGACCTACCAGAGTCAACTCTAGCAACTAACTCAGACCCTCACTTACTAGTTGAAAAGGCAACCATCTTTTGGGACTACGTTAACGTAACCACAGCTAACGACAAGATAACTTACAACAGTAATAATCACGTTTTTAGTCCTGGGTGCCACACCTTTAAAATGATCGCCGACGACTTGAAAGAGTTAGGAGACGTCAAGCTAGTAGCTAACAGATATGACTCGACGTGTACGATAACAACTGATCAACAAATAGAACTGTTTAAATTTGGACAACTTCTAGGGTTTGACGAAAACACTACAATAGTCACCACAAAAACCAGTCCTAACGTTGTGAACGTTAACAGAGGACTGAAATACATACAAGTAACATCTAATATTGTGGACAGGTCTAATAACATAGTTAATGGTAGCAAAAGTGGTTGTATCGCAGTACTGCCAATAACTAGCACACAGACACTTAAGGGCTCTGTACAACATTTTGGTGTTGGGTCGAAAATCCCAATAAACAAAGGAGTCATCAACCAACTAGAGTTCAAGATAACAGATCAGGACGATAACAGTATTAACGTTGGCGAGGTGTTGTTAGATTTACACATCACGTAGTGTATATGGAGCAAGAACTAAGAGATATTTACTACAACCCGTCAACTGGTTACCAATCTGCTGAGAGGCTGTACCAAAAGGCACAAGAAGATGGACTAAGTGTTAGTAGGGCAAAGATAAAGGACTGGTTAAAATCTCAAGACACGTACACCAGGTACAAACCGATTGTTAGGAGACATAAGTTTAGACAAACATTTGTTGACTATCTGGGTGAGCAGATACAGATGGACTTGGTCGATATGGGCAAGTACAAGCATAAGAACAACGGGTACTACTGGATACTAACAGCCACTGAGATCCTTAGTAGGTATGCTTTCGCAATACCTGTCTATAGGAAAGATACAAAAAACATGACTAAGGCTGTCACAGAGTTACTAGAGAAGGCTAAGGTTAGATTTGGTGAGTACCCAAAGTTGGCTCAGTTTGACGACGGTAAGGAATTCTATAACGTTGGTGTGAAGGATCTATTGGATAAACACAATGTTAAGTACTTCAGCACGAACTCTGATAAAAAGGCAGCAGTCGTGGAACGGTTTAACAGAACACTCAAGACGTCTATGTGGAAGTACTTCTACAGTAAAGGAACGTACAAGTGGATTGACATTCTAGACCAGCTTGTTGAGAATTACAACAATACCAAACATAGTACTATTCTAATGAGACCTAAAGACGTTAGTAAGAAAAACGAAAACGAAGTATGGACGACATTGTTTGGTTACCATTTCGGTGACTACCCACTACCAAAGTTTAAAGTAGGTGAGACTGTCAGGATATCAAAGTACAAGAGCATATTTGCAAAAGGGTATGAGGCTAACTTCACTGAGGAGCTATTCAAAGTGACAAAGGTCATACGTGGTGACCCTACCGTGTACGAGATAGAAGACCATGAAGGGGAACCCATCATCGGTAAGTTCTACGAGGAAGAGTTGTCAGCTGTCGATAAAAAAGACGACGTATATAAAGTTGAGAAGATACTAAAGAGAAAGAAGGTAGGAGGTAAAAAGATGGCTTTGGTTAAGTGGCTTGGCTATGACAGTAAACACAATTCATGGATACCGGAAAGCGATATTCAAAACATTGAGTAGTATATAATGGCTGAAGGAGGGTTCGATGACATCGAAAATGCGACGTCGTGACGAGTTTAAGGATTATACGGACAAGGGTTTAGAAGAAGAGTTAGACATGCTCAATAACATAATCGCAGAAGACGAGATAGGACAAGAACGTGGTATTACACGTAACAGAATCACCAGGGTGAAACAAGAGATAGAGGACTAGAGTCATAGAACGCAGAGTACAAGACAGAACCAGACACGCAGAGACGTCGTTCGTAGACAACGACGGTGGAAAAACAGTGTTAATCACTAGTAAAGGCAGCGATGTCACCACTGAGGCTCCAGCAGTAGTATTTGCTGAACCGGTGACATATGATGACGTGCACGACGAGAGCTTTAATTTAGCTTTCGAAGAGGCTAGCGAAATCGAAAGAAGGTTGGGTAAGCTAAAAAACACTCAACAAAGAGATTTTAGAAAATGATATAAAAAGAACCAATCTAATAGATAGAAAAATACGTAAATTGTATAAAAAAAGACTCAGTAATGACGATGTGTCAAGGAATATAGTCAATAGGTCATATGTGACACCCTCAGGTTCTATTCTTTTCAAACCGGTAGGAGAAGATGGTAAATATTTGAAACCTAAACTAATACTAAAACCTGGAAAAAACGGTTTAGTCTACAGTACAGACATTAAAAGTAAGAGTGCGATTGAACAGTTTAAGCAGTTGGTCGGTCCAACAACTGACGATAGAACAGAAGACACCACAGTTTCAAGTGAAGACTTCCCAGTAATTAGAACAGAAATGAACTACGATAACGTATTTGGGTTAACAGAAGAAGAAAATCGCGAGTTAATAGGTGTCCTAAACCCAAGTGATACAATCGACCCAGACACTAGACCACAATTTCTAAGAGCGCAAGCCGACTATTTTCAGGACGCTATAGACAAAACACTTGAAGAGAGAGACAATAGTGATGACTCTATAGAGGTAATTGGACTTGAAGAAAGAATAATTGGTTTAAGAAAAGCTAGGGACCTAACCTTAGGACAATTGGAACGTGAGACTGTTAGAGAACAACAAGAAGAGGACATCACTCGGTTACAAAAAATAAAGGAGTGGTTTAAGGAAAATTGGTTGGGTGCCTCGGCTTTAGGAATAACCATAGCCTCTTTTATCACCACGATTATAATATCCGCTAGAAGCGTAGTCTTCAAAGGTGGTCAAGCACTTGGAAAACTAGGAAAAGCTATAACTAATCTAGCCACAAAGGCTGGCCCTCTACTGGCTGGACTGCTAAACGTGGTGGCGACTGCGCTAAAGTGGGGAGCTGCAGGCATATCTTGGTTAGCGTCTAATTTGTGGATCCTAGCGATAGCACTAGCTTGGTTCGTCTACGACCAGTACAAACAGAGGAAATAAAACACGTGTTATAATATATAGTATGAATACTAGCGAGAAAGAGTTGCTTCCTGGATATAGACGTCGTGAAATGTCTGCTATCAAAGGCACAAGAACCCGTCACGTTGTGACACTGAACCCTAACAAAGCCAATCCAGAGGAGGAGTTATACATTGATATCCCAAAGACAAAGGGTAATACTTGCTTGGTACCCTCCAGTTTCCATCTCCTATTCGACTTCAAAAGTGCGAACGCGAAATCATGGTTTCTTAACAACCTCTCGAGACTACTCTCTGAAAAACTGGTTATAAAACTAGCAGGTGAGACTGTGTACGACAACTGTGGTGAGAGTGTTATCGGTACGTACAGAGATTTATGGAGACCTAAAACAGAGCGAACGGCTATGATCGAATACGGCCTAGCAAACGAGAACCTTCGAAAGTTAATCTCGAAGGACGACAGTGGCGCGGCCAGTGGAAACGTACAAAAAGTTAGCGATGGTCTGATGTTCTCTATTCACGGCACTAAACAAAAGATTCAACTTGACAAGATTCTAGAAGATCACGGTTTATACGCACCGTATAATATGAACAATAATCTCAGGTACGTAATCACACTCCCCAAAGCAACTGATATTATGGTGGCTCAATCTGGATCAGCTGTTACTGGTTATACGTTGGAGAACCTCGAATTGGAGTACGAAACTATCGAGAGTCAAGAGATCGCTGATGAAGTATCGTCTCTATACGCATCCGGTAGATCTCTATCGTACGAGCACGTCACGCTAATGAAGACTGTGGAGTGGGATAAAGGAACCACACTTGTGAACGAAAATATTAACCTACCAAGAAAGTCAATGAAAGCTATCGTTCTACTCTTCACAAATAAGACAAGAACTGACAGTGAGGAGTTCGTCTACCCAAACATAGAGTCAGTCAAACTCACCATAGAAGGTGTGCCGAACATGGTCTACAGTCAAGGAATACCGAAATCAAGACTCTGGGGAGAAGCCAAAAGACTATTTGGACGAAAACTAGACTGTGACCAGCACATGACTGTCCAAAAGTTTTACAAAGACGGTTTCGCTTTGGTTGTTGACCTTAGATCTATCGAAGATAACGCGAAAGTAGCCACTGGAAAAAAGATTGTGAATACTCAGTCAGGAATACTGATGGAAATCATTAAAAAAGTCACAACAGCGAACGTCATGTGTAGAATATTCATACTCTCCGACGGACTCGTAAACCTTATCAACAACGATCTACAATCAATCCAATACTAAAACATATAGTATTCTATATGAAAACACCTTTTAACATGCTAATTGTTGGTATGACAGCCTGTGGTAAAACACACTACCTATTGGATATGATAGAGAAAGAGTACACGAACCACTTCGATTTCATCATTCTCATATGTCCAACATTTGAATGGAACAAAACGTACACAGAGTGGAAATACTTGAGAGACCCAAACTTTATCGCTATTCAGTGTGAGCAAGATAAGGTCGACGTAATTCTTAAATATGTTACTGATATTTATAAGGGCACCAATTCACTAATAATATTAGACGATTGTGCTGGTGGGCAGGACGTCAAAAACAGAACAAGCGAACTAGTGAAACTAGCCTTTAGCGCTAGACACTACAACCTATCCACAATAGTCATAACACAACAACTAACCTCAATTAGTAAACCGTATCGCGAAAACATCTCAAAGTTAGTAACATTCTACAACCCTAACAGAAACGATATGAAAATTATTGTAGACGATTATCTCAACGGAGTTGATAAAGTGGAAATTCAGAAAATAATAAAACAGTTGAAAGACAACGAGTACGCAAGATTGGAGATACTTCTAAGACATCCATACTCGTACGAATTAGTTATTCCGCGAAAACAAAACAGTTGAGAGACAACAAACACGCGAGATTGGAGATACTCATAAGGCATCCATACTCATACGAAACAGCTACCCCGCAAAAACAAAACATACCGTATAATATAGGACATGCCAAAACGCAAGACAAAAAATCTCGAGACAATTGACGAACTCATTGAAGACATACAAGAAGCAGAACAGGAAGTGATCGACGAATCACAAACCGACACACCACAAGTTGACGACACTCCACAAACTGACGTGGACAAGAAACGAAACGAACTAAGAAGACTCTCAGAGGACGGCGAGATAGATCAATCCGTCGCTTATCTTAAAAAGGCCTCAGCTAAAGTTATCAATAAGATCTATGAAGAATGGGAGGTAAAAAGAATGGAGAAAGCGAACATGTTCCTCTGTGACCTTTTAATAAGCAAGTTCGCTCACGCGTTAGGAGGGTTCAACGCTATTGAGTCACCTGAAAAGCTCTAAAACGAGTTGAACACTGACCAACTGTTAAAAAGAGATGTAGAGAAGTTTATATCGTACATATCCCCCTACCTCCCTTGTTTAGAGTTGTTATCAGGTGGACTAACAACTAGTAAACACGTATTTAGCCACATGGCTAGAGGGGAAATCCCTGAGGGGGAACCCCCAAATGAATAAGGAGACAGTGCTACCTAATTACAATATGAGCGGAAGTGAGTCGAAGGTAAGATACATCGTATACCCAACACAACACGGACGCGATAGCATGTAAGCGCTCACATTCGTCGAAAATTCTAAAGACACAAAGCGATCTTGGCTGAGAAAATCGAGCGAAAAGTTTACGTAAACCAGCAGCATTTCGTATCAGACATACAAGCTCCATCACTAACCTATCTCGTCTGCGAGTCGTTAATGAATAACTAATGTAATCATTAATGTCACGCGAACAAAACGGGACTTTCCCCAAGGACTTCCCCTAGCAAGTCGTCGCACGGCGAGCGTGTTATCCAACCGAGTATCCAAATGGATAGCAAAATGGCGCTCTTTTGATTGGTCAATTCACACAGTGTCCACGGCAAATGTTTTATCCAAACAAGTATCCAAATGGATAGCAAAATGGCGCTCTTTTGATTGGTTAACAACATTGACTAATTTACATAACAGACAGGTCTACAAAATCGTACACACGGTTTACACAAATTTAACCACACACAAAGAACATAGGGCACCAACACACTTTTCCAAATCGTGTAGATTCCTAACGGATCTGACTTTTGGAAAACCATCCTTGTATCGCCGTGTTCTACACTACTCTCCAGGCTACAGCGCTCACACACAGTAATGATCGCTGTATCCCTGGAGAGTAGTGTAGAACGTGTGGAACCAGTGGAGGAGAAGACAACGAGACTCAACAAAGAGTTGTTGTGGGTCTACCAGATTAGAGAGCTCAAACGACAACTATTCGCTAAGAGTAGTGTAGAACGTGAGGAACTAGACGAGAGGTTTAAACACACTGCACTGGGAAAAAGGATGATCAGTCGTAAAACAGAGAGTTGTGGCTTCTCAGTCGTCTCAAATAGCTCAAACGATCGACACAAAAACGAAAGAACATGAGGGTACCAACGCACTTATCCAAATCGTGTAGATTCCAAATGGATCTGATTCCTGGAAAATCATATAGATTCCTAAAAAATAGACCACGCCCTTTTGTAAGACGTCTCGGCCACGTCCTTTTTAAGACGTCTCGGTCACGCCCCTTTTGTAAGACGTCTCGGCCACGTCCTTTTTAAGACGTCTCGGCCACGCCCATTTTCCAAGACGTCTCGACCATGCCCTTCTCAAGGCATCTCGACCACGCCCCTTTTTTAAGGAATTCTCGGAATTATCTCAAAAATAATTCCAAGAACTTGACCTTGAAACTTGACCTTGAAAATATATCTGACTTTTGGAAAACTGTCCTGGTACCGCCATATCCTATACTACTAGTATTCCTTTTTCTATATTTGTTGATAAGTACACCAACCTTTTAGAGTATTTGTCTGTAAGTACACCAACCTTTTAGAGTATTCGTTTGTATATTTATTTATAAGTACACCAACCTTTTAGAGTATTCGTTTGTATATTTGTTTATAAGTACACCACCAACCTTTTTAGAGTATTCGTTTGTATATTTCTTTATAAGTACATCAACTTTTAGAGTATTCGTTTGTATATTTCTTTATAAGTACACCAACCTTTTAGAGTATTCGTTTGTATATTTGTTTATAGGTACACCAACCTTCTACAGTATTCCTTTTTCTATATTTGTTTATAAGTACACCAACCTTTTAGAGTATTTGTTTGTAAGTACACCAACCTTTTAGAGTATTCGTTTGTATATATTTCTTTATAAGTACACCAACCTTTTAGAGTATTCGTTTGTATATTTCTTTATAAGTATACCACCAACCTTTTAGAGTATTCGTTTGTATATTTCTTTATAAGTACACCAACCTTTTAGAGTATTTGTTTGTAAGTACACCAACCTTTTAGAGTATTCGTTTGTATATATTTATTTATAAGTACACAAACCTTTTAGAGTATTCGTTTGTATATTTCTTTATAAGTATACCACCAACCTTTTAGAGTATTCGTTTGTATATTTCTTTATAAGTACACCACCAACCTTTTAGAGTATTCGTTTGTATTTTTCTTTATAAGTACATCAACTTTTAGAGTATTCGTTTGTATATTTCTTTATAAGTACACCAACCTCTTTTAGAGTATTCGTTTGTATATTTGTTTATAAGTACACCAACCTTTTAGAGTATTCCTTTTTCTATATTTGTTGATAAGTACACCAACCTTTTAGAGTATTTGTCTGTAAGTACACCAACCTTTTAGAGTATTCGTTTGTATATTTCTTTATAAGTACACCACCAACCTTTTAGAGTATTCGTTTGTATATTTGTTCATAAGTACACCGACCTTTTAGAGTATTCGTTTGTATATTTGTTTATAAGTACACCACCAACCTTTTAGAGTATTCGTTTGTATATGTGTTGATAAGTACACCAACCTTTTAGAGTATTCGTTTGTATATTTCTTTATAAGTACATCAACTTTTAGAGTATTCGTTTGTATATTTCTTTATAAGTACACCAACCTCTTTTAGAGTATTCGTTTGTATATTTGTTTATAAGTACACCAACCTTTTAGAGTATTCCTTTTTCTATATTTGTTGATAAGTACACCAACCTTTTAGAGTATTTGTCTGTAAGTACACCAACCTTTTAGAGTATTCGTTTGTATATTTATTTATAAGTACACCAACCTTTTAGAGTATTCGTTTGTATATTTGTTTATAAGTACGGTACACCACCAACCTTTTTAGAGTATTCGTTTGTATATTTCTTTATAAGTACATCAACTTTTAGAGTATTCGTTTGTATATTTCTTTATAAGTACACCAACCTTTTAGAGTATTCGTTTGTATATTTGTTTATAGGTACACCAACCTTCTACAGTATTCCTTTTTCTATATTTGTTTATAAGTACACCAACCTTTTAGAGTATTTGTTTGTAAGTACACCAACCTTTTAGAGTATTCGTTTGTATATATTTCTTTATAAGTACACCAACCTTTTAGAGTATTCGTTTGTATATTTCTTTATAAGTATACCACCAACCTTTTAGAGTATTCGTTTGTATATTTCTTTATAAGTACACCAACCTTTTAGAGTATTTGTTTGTAAGTACACCAACCTTTTAGAGTATTCGTTTGTATATATTTCTTTATAAGTACACAAACCTTTTAGAGTATTCGTTTGTATATTTCTTTATAAGTATACCACCAACCTTTTAGAGTATTCGTTTGTATATTTCTTTATAAGTACACCAACCTTTTAGAGTATTCGTTTGTATATATTTCTTTATAAGTACACACAAACCTTTTAGAGTATTCGTTTGTATATTTCTTTATAAGTACACCACCAACCTTTTAGAGTATTCGTTTGTATATTTCTTTATAAGTACATCAACTTTTAGAGTATTCGTTTGTATATTTCTTTATAAGTACACCAACCTCTTTTAGAGTATTCGTTTGTATATTTGTTTATAAGTACACCAACCTTTTAGAGTATTCCTTTTTCTATATTTGTTGATAAGTACACCAACCTTTTAGAGTATTTGTCTGTAAGTACACCAACCTTTTAGAGTATTCGGTTGTATATTTCTTTATAAGTACACCACCAACCTTTTAGAGTATTCGTTTGTATATTTGTTCATAAGTACACCGACCTTTTAGAGTATTCGTTTGTATATTTGTTTATAAGTACACCACCAACCTTTTAGAGTATTCGTTTGTATATGTGTTGATAAGTACACCAACCTTTTAGAGTATTCGTTTGTATATTTATTTATAAGTACACAAACCTTTTAGAGTATTCGTTTGTATATTTCTTCATAAGTACACCAACCTTTTAGATTATTCGTTTGTATAATTCTTTATAAGTACACCACCAACATTTTAGCGTATTCGTTTTTATATTTATTTATAAGTACACTACCCACCTTTAGAGTATTCATTTGTATATATTTCTTTATAAGTACACCCACCTTTTACAGTATTCGTTTGTATATTTGTTTATAAGTACACCACCAACCTTTTAGAATATTCGTTTGTATATATTTGTTATAAGTACACCACCAACCTTTTAGAGTATTCTTTTCTATATATTTGTATAACTACACCAACCTTTTAGAGTATTCGTTTGTATATTTCTTGATAAGTACACCACCAACCTTTTAGCGTATTCGTTTGTATATTTCTTTATAAGTACACCACCCACCTTTAGAGTATTCTTTTGTATATATTTCTTTATAAGTACACCCACCTTTTACAGTATTCTTTTGTATATATTTCTTTATAAGTACACAAACCTTTTAGAGTATTCGTTTGTATATTTATTTATAAGTTTACCACCAAACTTTTAGAGTATTCGTTTGTATATTTCGTTATAAGTACACCAAACTTTTAGATTATCCGTTTGTATATTTATTTATAAGTACACCAACCTTTTAGAGTATTCGTTTGTATATTTATTTATAAGTACACCAACCTTTTAGAGTATTCGTTTGTATATTTGTTTATAAGTACACCACCAACCTTTTTAGAGTATTCGTTTGTATATTTCTTTATAAGTACATCAACTTTTAGAGTATTCGTTTGTATATTTATTTATAAGTACACCAACCTTTTTGAGTATTCGTTTCTATATTTGTTTATAAGTAAACCACCAACCTTTAGGGGGTATTCGTTTCTATATTTCTTTATAAGTACACCAACCTTTTAGAGTATTCGTTTGTATATTTCTTTATTAGTACACCACCAACCTTTTAGAGTATTCGTTTGTATATTTCTTTATAAGTACACCAATCTTTTAGATTATTAGTTTGTATATTTCTTTATAAGTACACCAACCTTTTAGAGTATTCGTTTGTATATTTCTTTATAAGTACACCAACCTTTTAGAGTATTCGTTTGTATATTTGTTTATAGGTACACCAACTTTTTACAGTATTCCTTTTTCTATATTTGTTTATAAGTACACCAACCTTTTAGAGTATTTGTTTGTAAGTACACCAACCTTTTAGAGTATTCGTTTGTATATATTTATTTATAAGTACACCAACCTTTTAGAGTATTCGTTTGTATATTTCTTTATAAGTATACCACCAACCTTTTAGAGTATTCGTTTGTATATTTATTTATAAGTACAACAACCTTTTAGAGTATTTGTTTGTAAGTACACCAACCTTTTAGAGTATTCGTTTGTATATATTTCTTTATAAGTACACAAACCTTTTAGAGTATTCGTTTGTATATTTCTTTATAAGTATACCACCAACCTTTTAGAGTATTCGTTTGTATATTTCTTTATAAGTACACCAACCTTTTAGAGTATTCGTTTGTATATATTTCTTTATAAGTACACAAACCTTTTAGAGTATTCGTTTGTATATTTCTTTATAAGTATACCACCAACCTTTTAGAGTATTCGTTTGTATATTTCTTTATAAGTACACCAAACTTTTAGATTATTCGTTTGTATATTTCTTTATAAGTACACCAACCTTTTAGAGTATTCGTTTGTATATTTATTTATAAGTACACCAACCTTTTAGATTATTCGTTTGTATATTTCTTGATAAGTACACCAACCTTTCAGAGTATTCGTTTGTATATTTATTTATAAGTACACCAACCTTTTAGAGTATTGGTTTGTATATTTGTTTATAAGTACACCACCAACCTTTTAGAGTATTCGTTTGTATATTTCTTTATAAGTACATCAACTTTTAGAGTATTCGTTTGTATATTTCTTTATAAGTACACCAACCTCTTTTAGAGTATTCGTTTGTATATTTGTTTATAAGTACACCAACCTTTTAGAGTATTCCTTTTTCTATATTTGTTGATAAGTACAGCAACCTTTTAGAGTATTTGTCTGTAAGTACACCAACCTTTTAGAGTATTCGTTTGTATATTTCTTTATAAGTACACCACCAACCTTTTAGAGTATTCGTTTGTATATTTGTTCATAAGTACACCGACCTTTTAGAGTATTCGTTTGTATATTTGTTTATAAGTACACCACCAACCTTTTAGAGTATTCGTTTGTATATGTGTTGATAAGTACACCAACCTTTTAGAGTATTCGTTTGTATATTTATTTATAAGTACACAAACCTTTTAGAGTATTCGTTTGTATATTTCTTCATAAGTACACCAACCTTTTAGATTATTCGTTTGTATAATTCTTTATAAGTACACCACCAACATTTTAGCGTATTCGTTTTTATATTTATTTATAGGTACACCACCCACCTTTAGAGTATTCGTTTGTATATATTTCTTTATAAGTACACCCACCTTTTACAGTAGTCGTTTGTATATTTGTTTATAAGTACACCACCAACCTTTTAGAATATTCGTTTGTATATATATTTGTTATAAGTACACCACCAACCTTTTAGAGTATTCTTTTCTATATATTTTTATAACTACACCAACCTTTTATAGTATTCGTTTGTATATTTCTTTATAAGTACACCACCAACCTTTTTGAGTATTCGTTTGTATATTTGTTTATAAGTACACCACCAACCGTTTAGAGTATTCGTTTGTATATTTCTTTATAAATACACCACCAACCTTTTAGAGTATTCGTTTGTATATATTTTTATAACTACACCAACCTTTTATAGTATTCGTTTGTATATTTCTTTATAAGTACACCAACCTTTTAGAGTATTCGTTTGTATATTTCTTTATAAGTACACCACCAAACTTTTAGAGTATTCGTTTCTATATTTCTTTATAAGTACACCAACCTTTTAAAGTATTCGTTTCTATATTTCTTTATAAGTACACCACCAACCTTTTGGAGAATTCGTTTGTATATTTCTTTATAAGTACACCAATCTTTTAGATGATTAGTTTGTATATTTCTTTATAAGTACACCAATCTTTTAAATTATTCGTTTGTATATTTCTTTATAAGTACACCAACCTTTTAGAGTATACGTTTGTATATTTGTTTATAAGTACACCACCAACCTTTTAGAGTATTCGTTTGTGTATTTCTTTATAAGTACACCACCAACCTTTTAGAGTACTCGTTTGTATATTTCTTTATAAGTACACCACCCACCTTTAGAGTATTTGTTTGTATATATTTCTTTATAAGTACACCCACCTTTTACAGTATTCGTTTGTATATATTTCTTTATAAGTACACCAACCTTTTAGAGTATTCGTTTGTATATTTCTTTATAAGTATACCACCAACCTTTTAGAGTATTCGTTTGTATATTTCTTTATAAGTACACCAATCTTTTAGATTATTCGTTTGTTTACTTCTTTATAAGAACACCAACCTTTTAGATTATTCGTTTGTATATTTCTTGATAAGTACACCAACCTTTTAGAGTATTCCTTTTTCTATATTTGTTTATAAGTACACCAAGCTTTTAGAGTATTTGTTTGTAAGTACACCAACCTTTTAGAGTATTCGTTTGTATAATAAGTACACAAACCTTTTAGAGTATTCGTTTGTATATTTCTTTATAAGTATACCACCAACCTTTTAGAGTATTCGTTTGTATATTTATTTATAAGTACACCAACCTTTTAGATTATTCGTTTGTATATTTGTTTATAAGTACACCAACCTTTTAGAGTATTCGTTTGTATATTTATTTATAAGTACACCAACCTTTTAGATTATTCGTTTGTATATTTCTTGATAAGTACACCAACCTTTTAGAGTATTCGTTTGTATATTTATTTGTAAGTACACCAACCTTTTAGAGTATTCGTTTGTATATTTGTTTATCAGTACACCACCAACCTTTTAGAGTATTCGTTTGTATATTTGTTGATAAGTACACCAACCTTTTAGAGTATTCGTTTGTATATTTGTTTATAAGTACACAAATCTTTTAGAGTATTCGTTTGTATATTTGTTTATAAGTACACCAACCTTTTAGAGTATTCCTTTTTCTATATTTGTTTATAAGTACACCAACCTTTTAGAGTATTTGTCTGTAAGTACACCAACCTTTTAGAGTATTCGTTTGTATATTTCTTTATAAGTACACCACCAACCTTTTAGAGTATTCGTTTGTATATATTTTTATAACTACACCAACCTTTTAGAGTATTCGTTTGTATATTTCTTTATAAGTACACCACCAACAGTTAGAGTATTCGTTTGTATATTTCTTTATAAGCACACCAACATTTTAGATTATTCGTTTGTATATTTCTTGATAAGTACACCACCAACCTTTTAGAGTATTCCTTAGTATATTTCTTTATTAGTACACCACCAACCTTTTAGAGTATTCGTTTGTATATTTCTTTATAAGTACACCAATCTTTTAGATTATTAGTTTGTATATTTCTTTATAAGTACACCAACCTTTTAGAGTATTCGTTTGTATATTTGTTTATAATTACACCACCAACCTTTTAGAGTATTCGTTTGTGTATTTCTTTATAAGTACACCACCAACCTTTTAGAGTATTCGTTTGTATATTTCTTTATAAGTACACCAATCTTTTAGATTATTAGTTTGTATATTTCTTTATAAGTACACCAACCTTTTAGAGTATTCGTTTGTATATTTGTTTATAATTACACCACCAACCTTTTAGAGTATTCGTTTGTGTATTTCTTTATAAGTACACCACCAACCTTTTAGAGTATTCGTTTGTATATATTTTTATAACTACACCAACCTTTTAGAGTATTCGTTTGTATATTTCTTTATAAGTACACCACCAACAGTTAGAGTATTCGTTTGTATATTTCTTTATAAGCACACCAACATTTTAGATTATTCGTTTGTATATTTCTTGATAAGTACACCACCAACCTTTTAGAGTATTCCTTAGTATATTTCTTTATTAGTACACCACCAACCTTTTAGAGTATTCGTTTGTATATTTCTTTATAAGTACACCAATCTTTTAGATTATTAGTTTGTATATTTCTTTATAAGTACACCAACCTTTTAGAGTATTCGTTTGTATATTTGTTTATAATTACACCACCAACCTTTTAGAGTATTCGTTTGTGTATTTCTTTATTAGTACACCACCAACCTTTTAGAGTACTCGTTTGTATATTTCATTATAAGTACACCACCCACCTTTAGAGTATTCTTTTGTATATATTTCTTTATAAGTACACCCACCTTTTACAGTATTCTTTTGTATATATTTCTTTATAAGTACACAAACCTTTTAGAGTATTCGTTTGTATATTTATTTATAAGTATACCACCAAACTTTTAGAGTATTGGTTTGTATATTTCTTTATAAGTACACCAAACTTTTAGATTAATCGTTTGTATATTTCTTTATAAGTACACCAACCTTTTAGAGTATTCGTTTGTATATTTATTTATAAGTACACCAACCTTTTAGAGTATTCGTTTGTATATTTGTTTATAAGTACACCACCAACCTTTTTAGAGTATTCGTTTGTATATTTCTTTATAAGTACATCAACTTTTAGAGTATTCGTTTGTATATTTCTTTATAAGTACACCAACCTTTTAGAGTATTCGTTTGTATATTTGTTTATAGGTACACCAACCTTTTAGAGTATTCCTTTTTCTATATTTGTTTATAAGTACACCAACCTTTTAGAGTATTTGTTTGTAAGTACACCAACCTTTTAGAGTATTCGTTTGTATATATTTCTTTATAAGTACACCACCCACCTTTAGAGTATTCGTTTGTATATATTTATTTATAAGTACACCCACCTTTTACAGTATTCGTTTGTATATTTGTTTATAAGTACACCACCAACCTTTTAGAATATTCGTTTGTATATATTTGTTATAAGTACACCACCAACCTTTTAGAGTATTCGTTTCTATATATTTTTATAAATACACCAACCTTTTAGAGTATTCGTTTGTATATTTCTTGATAAGTACACCACCAACCTTTTAGAGTATTCGTTTGTATATTTCTTTATAAGTACACCACCAACCTTTTTGAGTATTCGTTTGTATATTTGTTTATAAGTACACCACCAACCTTTTAGAGTATTCGTTTGTATATTTCTTTATAAATACACCACCAACCTTTTAGAGTATTCGTTTGTATATATTTTTATAACTACACCAACCTTTTATAGTATTCGTTTGTATATTTCTTTATAAGTACACCAACCTTTTAGAGTATTCGTTTGTATATTTCTTTATAAGTACACCACCAACCTTTTAGAGTATACGTTTGTATATTTCTTTATAAGTACACCACCAAACTTTTTCAGTATTCGTTTCTATATTTGTTTATAAGTACACCACCAACCTTTAGGGGGTATTCGTTTCTATATTTCTTTATAAGTACACCAACCTTTTAGAGTATTCGTTTGTATATTTCTTTATTAGTACACCACCAACCTTTTAGAGTATTCGTTTGTATATTTCTTTATAAGTACTCCAATCTTTTAGATTATTAGTTTGTATATTTCTTTATAAGTACACCAACCTTTTAGAGTATTCGTTTGTATATTTCTTTATAAGCACACCAACATTTTAGATCATTCGTTTGTATATTTCTTGATAAGTACACCACCAACCTTTTAGAGTATTCCTTAGTATATTTCTTTATTAGTACACCACCAACCTTTTAGAGTATTCCTTTGTATATTTCTTTATAAGTACACCAATCTTTTAGATTATTAGTTTGTATATTTCTTTATAAGTACACCAACCTTTTAGAGTATTCGTTTGTATATTTGTTTATAAGTACACCACCAACCTTTTAGAGTATTCGTTTGTGTATTTCTTTATAAGTACACCACCAACCTTTTAGAGTACTCGTTTGTATATTTCATTATAAGTACACCACCCACCTTTAGAGTATTCTTTTGTATATATTTCTTTATAAGTACACCCACCTTTTACAGTATTCTTTTGTATATATTTCTTTATAAGTACACAAACCTTTTAGAGTATTCGTTTGTATATTTATTTATAAGTATACCACCAAACTTTTAGAGTATTCGTTTGTATATTTCTTTATAAGTACACCAAACTTTTAGATTATTCGTTTGTATATTTCTTTATAAGTACACCAACCTTTTAGAGTATTCGTTTGTATATTTATTTATAAGTACACCAACCTTTTAGAGTATTCGTTTGTATATTTGTTTATAAGTACACCACCAACCTTTTTAGAGTATTCGTTTGTATATTTCTTTATAAGTACATCAACTTTTAGAGTATTCGTTTGTATATTTCTTTATAAGTACACCAACCTTTTAGAGTATTCGTTTGTATATTTGTTTATAGGTACACCAACCTTTTAGAGTATTCCTTTTTCTATATTTGTTTATAAGTACACCAACCTTTTAGAGTATTTGTTTGTAAGTACACCAACCTTTTAGAGTATTCGTTTGTATATATTTCTTTATAAGTACACCACCCACCTTTAGAGTATTCGTTTGTATATATTTATTTATAAGTACACCCACCTTTTACAGTATTCGTTTGTATATTTGTTTATAAGTACACCACCAACCTTTTAGAATATTCGTTTGTATATATTTGTTATAAGTACACCACCAACCTTTTAGAGTATTCGTTTCTATATATTTTTATAAATACACCAACCTTTTAGAGTATTCGTTTGTATATTTCTTGATAAGTACACCACCAACCTTTTAGAGTATTCGTTTGTATATTTCTTTATAAGTACACCACCAACCTTTTTGAGTATTCGTTTGTATATTTGTTTATAAGTACACCACCAACCTTTTAGAGTATTCGTTTGTATATTTCTTTATAAATACACCACCAACCTTTTAGAGTATTCGTTTGTATATATTTTTATAACTACACCAACCTTTTATAGTATTCGTTTGTATATTTCTTTATAAGTACACCAACCTTTTAGATTATTCGTTTGTATATTTCTTGATAAGTACACCAACCTTTCAGAGTATTCGTTTGTATATTTATTTATAAGTACACCCACGTTTTACAGTATTCGTTTGTATATTTGTTTTTAAGTACACCACCAACCTTTTAGTATATTCGTTTGTATATATTTGTTATAAGTACACCACCAACCTTTTAGAGTATTCGTTTCTATATATTTTTATAAATACACCAACCTTTTTGAGTATTCGTTTGTATATTTGTTTATAAGTACACCACCAACCTTTTAGAGTATTCGTTTCTATATATTTTTATAAATACACCAACCTTTTTGAGTATTCGTTTGTATATTTGTTTATAAGTACACCACCAACCTTTTAGAGTATTCGTCTGTATATTTCTTTATAAATACACCACCAACCTTTTAGAGTATTCGTTTGTATATATTTTTATAACTACACCAACCTTTTATAGTATTCGTTTGTATATTTCTTTATAAGTACACCAACCTTTTAGAGTATTCGTTTGTATATTTATTTATAAGTACACCACCAACCTTTTAGAGTATTCGTTTGTATATTTCTTTATAAGTACACCACCAAACTTTTTGAGTATTCGTTTCTATATTTGTTTATAAGTACACCACCAACCTTTAGGGGGTATTCGTTTCTATATTTCTTTATAAGTACACCAACCTTTTAGAGTATTCGTTTGTATATTTCTTTATTAGTACACCACCAACCTTTTAGAGTATTCGTTTGTATATTTCTTTATAAGTACACCAATCTTTTAGATTATTAGTTTGTATATTTCTTTATAAGTACACCAACCTTTTAGAGTATTCGTTTGTATATTTCTTTATAAGTACACCAACATTTTAGATTATTCGTTTGTATATTTCTTGATAAGTACACCACCAACCTTTTAGAGTATTCCTTAGTATATTTCTTTATTAGTACACCACCAACCTTTTAGAGTATTCGTTTGTATATTTCTTTATAAGTACACCAATCTTTTAGATTATTAGTTTGTATATTTGTTTATAAGTACACCAACCTTTTAGAGTATTCCTTTTTCTATATTTGTTGATAAGTACACCACCAACCTTTTAGAGTATTCGTTTGTATATTTTTCTTTATAAGTACACCCACCTTTTACAGTATTCTTTGGTATATATTTCTTTATAAGTACACAAACCTTTTAGAGTATTCGTTTGTATATTTATTTATAAGTATACCACCAAACTTTTAGAGTATTCGTTTGTATATTTCTTTATAAGTACACCAATCTTTTAGATTATTAGTTTGTATATTTCTGTATAAGTATACCAACCTTTTAGAGTATTCGTTTGTATATTTGTTTATAAGTACACCACCAACCTTTTAGAGTATTCGTTTGTGTATTTCTTTATAAGTACACCACCAACCTTTTAGAGTACTCGTTTGTATATTTCATTATAAGTACACCACCCACCTTTAGAGTATTCTTTTGTATATATTTCTTTATAAGTACACCCACCTTTTACAGTATTCTTTTGTATATATTTCTTTATAAGTACACAAACCTTTTAGAGTATTCGTTTGTATATTTATTTATAAGTATACCACCAAACTTTTAGAGTATTCGTTTGTATATTTCTTTATAAGTACACCAAACTTTTAGATTATTCGTTTGTATATTTCTTTATAAGCACACCAACCTTTTAGAGTATTCGTTTGTATATTTATTTATAAGTACACCAACCTTTTAGATTATTCGTTTGTATATTTCTTGATAAGTACACCAACCTTTTAGAGTATTCGTTTGTATATTTATTTATAAGTACACCAACCTTTCAGAGTATTCGTTTGTATATTTGTTTATAAGTACACCACCAACCTTTTTAGAGTATTCGTTTGTATATTTCTTTATAAGTACATCAACTTTTAGAGTATTCGTTTGTATATTTCTTTATAAGTACACCAACCTTTTAGAGTATTCGTTTGTATATTTGTTTATAGGTACACCAACCTTCTACAGTATTCCTTTTTCTATATTTGTTTATAAGTACACCAACCTTTTAGAGTATTCGTTTGTATATATTTCTTTATAAGTACACCAACCTTTTAGAGTATTCGTTTGTATATTTCTTTATAAGTATACCACCAACCTTTTAGAGTATTCGTTTGTATATTTCTTTATAAGTACACCAACCTTTTAGAGTATTTGTTTGTAAGTACACCAACCTTTTAGAGTATTCGTTTGTATATATTTCTTTATAAGTACACAAACCTTTTAGAGTATTCGTTTGTATATTTCTTTATAAGTATACCACCAAGCTTTTAGAGTATTCGTTTGTATATTTCTTTATAAGTACACCAACCTTTTCGAGTATTCGTTTGTATATATTTCTTTATAAGTACACAAACCTTTTAGAGTATTCGTTTGTATATTTCTTTATAAGTACACCACCAACCTTTTAGAGTATTCGTTTGTATATTTCTTTATAAGTACATCAACTTTTAGAGTATTCGTTTGTATATTTCTTTATAAGTACACCAACCTCTTTTAGAGTATTCGTTTGTATATTTGTTTATAAGTACACCAACCTTTTAGAGTATTCCTTTTTCTATATTTGTTGATAAGTACACCAACCTTATAGAGTATTTGTCTGTAAGTACACCAACCTTTTAGAGTATTCGTTTGTATATTTATTTATAAGTACACCAACCTTTTAGAGTATTCGTTTGTATATTTGTTTATAAGTACACCACCAACCTTTTTAGAGTATTCGTTTGTATATTTCTTTATAAGTACATCAACTTTTAGAGTATTCGTTTGTATATTTCTTTATAAGTACACCAACCTTTTAGAGTATTCGTTTGTATATTTGTTTATAGATACACCAACCTTCTACAGTATTCCTTTTTCTATATTTGTTTATAAGTACACCAACCTTTTAGAGTATTTGTTTGTAAGTACACCAACCTTTTAGAGTATTCGTTTGTATATATTTCTTTATAAGTACACCAACCTTTTAGAGTATTCGTTTGTATATTTCTTTATAAGTATACCACCAACCTTTTAGAGTATTCGTTTGTATATGTCTTTATAAGTACACCAACCTTTTAGAGTATTTGTTTGTAAGTACACCAACCTTTTAGAGTATTCGTTTGTATATTTGTTCATAAGTACACCGACCTTTTAGAGTATTCGTTTGTATATTTGTTTATAAGTACACCACCAACCTTTTAGAGTATTCGTTTGTATATGTGTTGATAAGTACACCAAGCTTTTAGAGTATTCGTTTGTATATTTATTTATAAATACACCAACCTTTTAGAGTATTCGTTTGTATATTTCTTGATAAGTACACCACCAACCTTTTAGAGTATTCGTTTGTATATTTCTTTATAAGTACACCACCAACCTTTTTGAGTATTCGTTTGTATATTTGTTTATAAGTACACCACCAACCTTTTAGAGTATTCGTTTGTATATTTCTTTATAAATACACCACCAACCTTTTAGAGTATTCGTTTGTATATATTTTTATAACTACACCAACCTTTTATAGTATTCGTTTGTATATTTCTTTATAAGTACACCAACCTTTTAGATTATTCGTTTGTATATTTCTTGATAAGTACACCAACCTTTCAGAGTATTCGTTTGTATATTTATTTATAAGTACACCCACCTTTTACAGTATTCGTTTGTATATTTGTTTTTAAGTACACCACCAACCTTTTAGTATATTCGTTTGTATATATTTGTTATAAGTACACCACCAACCTTTTAGAGTATTCGTTTCTATATATTTTTATAGATACACCAACCTTTTAGAGTATTCGTTTGTATATTTCTTGATAAGTACACCACCAACCTTTTAGAGTATTCGTTTGTATATTTGTTTATAAGTACACCACCAACCTTTTAGAGTATTCGTCTGCATATTTCTTTATAAATACACCACCAACCTTTTAGAGTATTCGTTTGTATATTTATTTATAAGTACACCAACCTTTTAGATTATTCGTTTGTATATTTCTTGATAAGTACACCATCCTTTTAGAGTATTCGTTTGTATATTTATTTATAAGTACACCAACCTTTTAGAGTATTCGTTTGTATATTTGTTTATAAGTACACCACCAACCTTTTTAGAGTATTCGTTTGTATATTTCTTTATAAGTACATCAACTTTTAGAGTATTCGTTTGTATATTTCTTTATAAGTACACCAACCTTTTAGAGTATTCGTTTGTATATTTGTTTATAGGTACACCAACCTTCTACAGTATTCCTTTTTCTATATTTGTTTATAAGTACACCAACCTTTTAGAGTATTTGTTTGTAAGTACACCAACCTTTTAGAGTATTCGTTTGTATATATTTCTTTATAAGTACACCAACCTTTTAGAGTATTCGTTTGTATATTTCTTTATAAGTATACCACCAACCTTTTAGAGTATTCGTTTGTATATTTCTTTATAAGTACACCAACCTTTTAGAGTATTTGTTTGTAAGTACACCAACCTTTTAGAGTATTCGTTTGTATATATTTCTTTATAAGTACACAAACCTTTTAGAGTAGTCGTTTGTATATTTCTTTATAAGTATACCACCAACCTTTTAGAGTATTCGTTTGTATATTTCTTTATAAGTACATCAACTTTTAGAGTATTCGTTTGTATATTTCTTTATAAGTACACCAACCTTTTAGAGTATTCGTTTGTATATTTCTTTATAAGTACACCACCAACCTTTTAGAGTATTCGTTTGTATATTTCTTTATAAGTACATCAACTTTTAGAGTATTCGTTTGTATATTTCTTTATAAGTACACCAACCTCTTTTAGAGTATTCGTTTGTATATTTGTTTATAAGTACACCAACCTTTTAGAGTATTCCTTTTTCTATATTTGTTGATAAGTACACCAACCTTTTAGAGTATTTGTCTGTAAGTACACCAACCTTTTAGAGTATTCGTTTGTATATTTATTTATAAGTACACCAACCTTTTAGAGTATTCGTTTGTATATTTGTTTATAAGTACACCACCAACCTTTTTAGAGTATTCGTTTGTATATTTCTTTATAAGTACATCAACTTTTAGAGTATTCGTTTGTATATTTCTTTATAAGTACACCAACCTTTTAGAGTATTCGTTTGTATATTTGTTTATAGGTACACCAACCTTCTACAGTATTCCTTTTTCTATATTTGTTTATAAGTACACCAACCTTTTAGAGTATTTGTTTGTAAGTACACCAACCTTTTAGAGTATTCGTTTGTATATATTTCTTTATAAGTACACCAACCTTTTAGAGTATTCGTTTGTATATTTCTTTATAAGTATACCACCAACCTTTTAGAGTATTCGTTTGTATATTTCTTTATAATACACCAACCTTTTAGAGTATTTGTTTGTAAGTACACCAACCTTTTAGAGTATTCGTTTGTATATATTTCTTTATAAGTACACAAACCTTTTAGAGTATTCGTTTGTATATTTCTTTATAAGTATACCACCAACCTTTTAGAGTATTCGTTTGTATATTTCTTTATAAGTACACCAACCTTTTAGAGTATTCGTTTGTATATATTTATTTATAGCTAAGTACACAAACCTTTTAGAGTATTCGTTTGTATATTTCTTTATAAGTACACCACCAACCTTTTAGAGTATTCGTTTGTATATTTCTTTATAAGTACATCAACTTTTAGAGTATTCGTTTGTATATTTCTTTATAAGTACACCAACCTCTTTTAGAGTATTCGTTTGTATATTTGTTTATAAGTACACCAACCTTTTAGAGTATTCTTTTTTCTATATTTGTTGATAAGTACACCAACCTTTTAGAGTATTTGTCTGTAAGTACACCAACCTTTTAGAGTATTCGTTTGTATATTTCTTTATAAGTACACCACCAACCTTTTAGAGTATTCGTTTGTATATTTGTTCATAAGTACACCGACCTTTTAGAGTATTCGTTTGTATATTTGTTTATAAGTACACCACCAACCTTTTAGAGTATTCGTTTGTATATGTGTTGATAAGTACACCAACCTTTTAGAGTATTCGTTTGTATATTTATTTATAAATACACCAACCTTTTAGAGTATTCGTTTGTATATTTCTTGATAAGTACACCACCAACCTTTTAGAGTATTCGTTTGTATATTTCTTTATAAGTACACCACCAACCTTTTTGAGTATTCGTTTGTATATTTGTTTATAAGTACACCACCAACCTTTTAGAGTATTCGTTTGTATATTTCTTTATAAATACACCACCAACCTTTTAGAGTATTCGTTTGTATATATATTTTTTATAACTACACCAACCTTTTATAGTATTCGTTTGTATATTTCTTTATAAGTACACCAACCTTTTAGATTATTCGTTTGTATATTTCTTGATAAGTACACCAACCTTTCAGAGTATTCGTTTGTATATTTATTTATAAGTACACCCACCTTTTAGAGTATTCGTTTGTATATTTGTTTATAAGTACACCACCAACCTTTTTAGAGTATTCGTTTGTATATTTCTTTATAAGTACATCAACTTTTAGAGTATTCGTTTGTATATTTCTTTATAAGTACACCAACCTTTTAGAGTATTCGTTTGTATATTTGTTTATAGGTACACCAACCTTTTAGAGTATTCCTTTTTCTATATTTGTTTATAAGTACACCAACCTTTTAGAGTATTTGTTTGTAAGTACACCAACCTTTTAGAGTATTCGTTTGTATATATTTCTTTATAAGTACACAAACCTTTTAGAGTATTCGTTTGTATATTTCTTTATAAGTATACCACCAACCTTTTAGAGTATTCGTTTGTATATTTATTTATAAGTACACCAACCTTTTAGAATATTCGTTTGTATATTTCTTGATAAGTACACCAACCTTTTAGACTATTCGTTTGTATATTTATTTATAAGTACACCAACTTTTTAGAGTATTCGTTTGTATATTTGTTTATAAGTACACCACCAACCTTTTAGAGTATTCGTTTTTATATTTCTTTATAAGTACATCAACTTTTAGAGTATTCGTTTGTATATTTCTTTATAAGTACACCAACCTTTTAGACTATTCGTTTGTATATTTGTTTATAAGTACACCAACCTTTTAGATTATTCCTTTTTCTATATTTGTTTATAAGTACACCAACCTTTTAGAGTATTTGTCTGTAAGTACACCAACCTTTTAGAGTATTCGTTTGTATATTTCTTTATAAGTACACCACCAACCTTTTAGAGTATTCGTTTGTATATATTTTTATAACTACACCAACCTTTTAGAGTATTCGTTTGTATATTTCTTTATAAGTACACCACCAACAGTTAGAGTATTCGTTTGTATATTTGTTCATAAGTACACAGACCTTTTACAGTATTCGTTTGTATATTTGTTTATAAGTGCACCACCAACCTTTTAGAGTATTCGTTTGTATATGTGTTGATAAGTACACCAACCTTTTAGAGTATTCGTTTGTATATTTATTTATAAGTACACAAACCTTTTAGAGTATTCGTTTGTATATTTGTTGATAAGTACACCAACCTTTTAGAGTATTCGTTTGTATATTTCTTTATAAGTACACCAATCTTTTAGATTATTAGTTTGTATATTTCTTGATAAGTACACCAACCTTTTAGAGTATTCGTTTGTATATTTCTTCATAAGTACACCAACCTTTTAGATTATTCGTTTGTATAATTCTTTATAAGTACACCACCAACATTTTAGCGTATTCGTTTTTATATTTATTTATAAGTACACCACCCACCTTTAGAGTATTCGTTTGTATATATTTATTTATAAGTACACCCACCTTTTACAGTATTCGTTCGTATATTTGTTTATAAGTACACCACCAACCTTTTAGAATATTCGTTTGTATATATTTGTTATAAGTACACCACCAACCTTTTAGAGTATTCGTTTCTATATATTTTTATAAATACACCAACCTTTTAGAGTATTCGTTTGTATATTTCTTGATAAGTACACCACCAACCTTTTAGAGTATTCGTTTGTATATTTCTTTATAAGTACACCACCAACCTTTTTGAGTATTCGTTTGTATATTTGTTTATAAGTACACCACCAACCTTTTAGAGTATTCGTTTGTATATTTCTTTATAAATACACCACCAACCTTTTAGAGTATTCGTTTGTATATATTTTTATAACTACACCAACCTTTTATAGTATTCGTTTGTATATTTCTTTATAATTACACCAACCTTTTAGAGTATTCGTTTGTATATTTCTTTATAAGTACACCACCAACCTTTTAGAGTATTCGTTTGTATATTTCTTTATAAGTACAACCACCAAACTTTTTGAGTATTCGTTTCTATATTTGTTTATAAGTACACCACCAACCTTTAGGGGGTATTCGTTTCTATATTTCTTTATAAGTACACCACCTTTTAGAGTATTCGTTTGTATATTTCTTTATTAGTACACCACCAACCTTTTAGAGTATTCGTTTGTATATTTCTTTATAAGTACACCAATCTTTTAGATTATTAGTTTGTATATTTCTTTATAAGTACACCAACCTTTTAGAGTATTCGTTTGTATATTTCTTTATAAGCACACCAACATTTTAGATTATTCGTTTGTATATTTCTTGATAAGTACACCACCAACCTTTTAGAGTATTCCTTAGTATATTTCTTTATTAGTACAACCACCAACCTTTTAGAGTATTCGTTTGTATATTTCTTTATAAGTACACCAATCTTTTAGATTATTAGTTTGTATATTTCTTTATAAGTACACCAACCTTTTAGAGTATTCGTTTGTATATTTGTTTATAATTACACCACCAACCTTTTAGAGTATTCGTTTGTGTATTTCTTATAAGTACACCACCAACCTTTTAGAGTACTCGTTTGTATATTTCATTATAAGTACACCACCCAACTTTAGAGTATTCTTTTGTATATATTTCTTTATAAGTACACCCACCTTTTACAGTATTCTTTTGTATATATTTCTTTATAAGTACACAAACCTTTTAGAGTATTCGTTTGTATATTTATTTATAAGTATACCACCAAACTTTTAGAGTATTCGTTTGTATATTTCTTTATAAGTACACCAAACTTTTAGATTATTCGTTTGTATATTTCTTTATAAGTACACCAACCTTTTAGAGTATTCGTTTGTATATTTATTTATAAGTACACCAACCTTTTAGAGTATTCGTTTGTATATTTGTTTATAAGTACACCACCAACCTTTTTAGAGTATTCGTTTGTATATTTCTTTATAAGTACATCAACTTTTAGAGTATTCGTTTGTATATTTCTTTATAAGTACACCAACCTTTTAGAGTATTCGTTTGTATATTTGTTTATAGGTACACCAACCTTTTAGAGTATTCCTTTTTCTATATTTGTTTATAAGTACACCAACCTTTTAGAGTATTTGTTTGTAAGTACACCAACCTTTTAGAGTATTCGTTTGTATATATTTCTTTATAAGTACACCACCCACCTTTAGAGTATTCGTTTGTATATATTTATTTATAAGTACACCCACCTTTTACAGTATTCGTTTGTATATTTGTTTATAAGTACACCACCAACCTTTTAGAATATTCGTTTGTATATATTTGTTATAAGTACACCACCAACCTTTTAGAGTATTCGTTTCTATATATTTTTATAAATACACCAACCTTTTAGAGTATTCGTTTGTATATTTCTTGATAAGTACACCACCAACCTTTTAGAGTATTCGTTTGTATATTTCTTTATAAGTACACCACCAACCTTTTTGAGTATTCGTTTGTATATTTGTTTATAAGTACACCACCAACCTTTTAGAGTATTCGTTTGTATATTTCTTTATAAATACACCACCAACCTTTTAGAGTATTCGTTTGTATATATTTTTATAACTACACCAACCTTTTATAGTATTCGTTTGTATATTTCTTTATAAGTACACCAACCTTTTAGAGTATTCGTTTGTATATTTCTTTATAAGTACACCACCAACCTTTTAGAGTATTCGTTTGTATATTTCTTTATAAGTACACCACCAAACTTTTTGAGTATTCGTTTCTATATTTGTTTATAAGTACACCACCAACCTTTAGGGGGTATTCGTTTCTATATTTCTTTATAAGTACACCAACCTTTTAGAGTATTCGTTTGTATATTTCTTTATTAGTACACCACCAACCTTTTAGAGTATTCGTTTGTATATTTCTTTATAAGTACACCAATCTTTTAGATTATTAGTTTGTATATTTCTTTATAAGTACACCAACCTTTTAGAGTATTCGTTTGTATATTTCTTTATAAGCACACCAACATTTTAGATTATTCGTTTGTATATTTCTTGATAAGTACACCACCAACCTTTTAGAGTATTCCTTAGTATATTTCTTTATTAGTACACCACCAACCTTTTAGAGTATTCGTTTGTATATTTCTTTATAAGTACACCAATCTTTTAGATTATTAGTTTGTATATTTCTTTATAAGTACACCAACCTTTTAGAGTATTCGTTTGTATATTTGTTTATAATTACACCACCAACCTTTTAGAGTATTCGTTTGTGTATTTCTTATAAGTACACCACCAACCTTTTAGAGTACTCGTTTGTATATTTCATTATAAGTACACCACCCACCTTTAGAGTATTCTTTTGTATATATTTCTTTATAAGTACACCAACCTTTTAGACTATTCGTTTGTATATTTATTTATAAGTACACCAACCTTTTAGAGTATTCGTTTGTATATTTGTTTATAAGTACACCACCAACCTTTTAGAGTATTCGTTTTTATATTTCTTTATAAGTACATCAACTTTTAGAGTATTCGTTTGTATATTTCTTTATAAGTACACCAACCTTTTAGACTATTCGTTTGTATATTTGTTTATAAGTACACCAACCTTTTAGATTATTCCTTTTTCTATATTTGTTTATAAGTACACCACAACCTTTTAGAGTATTTGTCTGTAAGTACACCAACCTTTTAGAGTATTCGTTTGTATATTTCTTTATAAGTACACCACCAACCTTTTAGAGTATTCGTTTGTATATATTTTTATAACTACACCAACCTTTTAGAGTATTCGTTTGTATATTTCTTTATAAGTACACCACCAACAGTTAGAGTATTCGTTTGTATATTTGTTCATAAGTACACAGACCTTTTACAGTATTCGTTTGTATATTTGTTTATAAGTACACCACCAACCTTTTAGAGTATTCGTTTGTATATGTGTTGATAAGTACACCAACCTTTTAGAGTATTCGTTTGTATATTTATTTATAAGTACACAAACCTTTTAGAGTATTCGTTTGTATATTTGTTGATAAGTACACCAACCTTTTAGAGTATTCGTTTGTATATTTCTTTATAAGTACACCAATCTTTTAGATTATTAGTTTGTATATTTCTTGATAAGTACACCAACCTTTTAGAGTATTCGTTTGTATATTTCTTCATAAGTACACCAACCTTTTAGATTATTCGTTTGTATAATTCTTTATAAGTACACCACCAACATTTTAGCGTATTCGTTTTTATATTTATTTATAAGTACACCACCCACCTTTAGAGTATTCGTTTGTATATATTTATTTATAAGTACACCCACCTTTTACAGTATTCGTTCGTATATTTGTTTATAAGTACACCACCAACCTTTTAGAATATTCGTTTGTATATATTTGTTATAAGTACACCACCAACCTTTTAGAGTATTCGTTTCTATATATTTTTTATAAATACACCAACCTTTTAGAGTATTCGTTTGTATATTTCTTGATAAGTACACCACCAACCTTTTAGAGTATTCGTTTGTATATTTCTTTATAAGTACACCACCAACCTTTTTGAGTATTCGTTTGTATATTTGTTTATAAGTACACCACCAACCTTTTAGAGTATTCGTTTGTATATTTCTTTATAAATACACCACCAACCTTTTAGAGTATTCGTTTGTATATATTTTTATAACTACACCAACCTTTTATAGTATTCGTTTGTATATTTCTTTATAAGTACACCAACCTTTTAGAGTATTCGTTTGTATATTTCTTTATAAGTACACCACCAACCTTTTAGAGTATTCGTTTGTATATTTCTTTATAAGTACACCACCAAACTTTTTGAGTATTCGTTTCTATATTTGTTTATAAGTACACCACCAACCTTTAGGGGGTATTCGTTTCTATATTTCTTTATAAGTACACCACCTTTTAGAGTATTCGTTTGTATATTTCTTTATTAGTACACCACCAACCTTTTAGAGTATTCGTTTGTATATTTCTTTATAAGTACACCAATCTTTTAGATTATTAGTTTGTATATTTCTTTATAAGTACACCAACCTTTTAGAGTATTCGTTTGTATATTTCTTTATAAGCACACCAACATTTTAGATTATTCGTTTGTATATTTCTTGATAAGTACACCACCAACCTTTTAGAGTATTCCTTAGTATATTTCTTTATTAGTACACCACCAACCTTTTAGAGTATTCGTTTGTATATTTCTTTATAAGTACACCAATCTTTTAGATTATTAGTTTGTATATTTCTTTATAAGTACACCAACCTTTTAGAGTATTCGTTTGTATATTTGTTTATAATCACACCACCAACCTTTTAGAGTATTCGTTTGTGTATTTCTTATAAGTACACCACCAACCTTTTAGAGTACTCGTTTGTATATTTCATTATAAGTACACCACCCAACTTTAGAGTATTCTTTTGTATATATTTCTTTATAAGTACACCCACCTTTTACAGTATTCTTTTGTATATATTTCTTTATAAGTACACAAACCTTTTAGAGTATTCGTTTGTATATTTATTTATAAGTATACCACCAAACTTTTAGAGTATTCGTTTGTATATTTCTTTATAAGTACACCAAACTTTTAGATTATTCGTTTGTATATTTCTTTATAAGTACACCAACCTTTTAGAGTATTCGTTTGTATATTTATTTATAAGTACACCAACCTTTTAGAGTATTCGTTTGTATATTTGTTTATAAGTACACCACCAACCTTTTTAGAGTATTCGTTTGTATATTTCTTTATAAGTACATCAACTTTTAGAGTATTCGTTTGTATATTTCTTTATAAGTACACCAACCTTTTAGAGTATTCGTTTGTATATTTGTTTATAGGTACACCAACCTTTTAGAGTATTCCTTTTTCTATATTTGTTTATAAGTACACCAACCTTTTAGAGTATTTGTTTGTAAGTACACCAACCTTTTAGAGTATTCGTTTGTATATATTTCTTTATAAGTACACCACCCACCTTTAGAGTATTCGTTTGTATATATTTATTTATAAGTACACCCACCTTTTACAGTATTCGTTTGTATATTTGTTTATAAGTACACCACCAACCTTTTAGAATATTCGTTTGTATATATTTGTTATAAGTACACCACCAACCTTTTAGAGTATTCGTTTCTATATATTTTTATAAATACACCAACCTTTTAGAGTATTCGTTTGTATATTTCTTGATAAGTACACCACCAACCTTTTAGAGTATTCGTTTGTATATTTCTTTATAAGTACACCACCAACCTTTTTGAGTATTCGTTTGTATATTTGTTTATAAGTACACCACCAACCTTTTAGAGTATTCGTTTGTATATTTCTTTATAAATACACCACCAACCTTTTAGAGTATTCGTTTGTATATTTTTATAACTACACCAACCTTTTATAGTATTCGTTTGTATATTTCTTTATAAGTACACCAACCTTTTAGAGTATTCGTTTGTATATTTCTTTATAAGTACACCACCAACCTTTTAGAGTATTCGTTTGTATATTTCTTTATAAGTACACCACCAAACTTTTTGAGTATTCGTTTCTATATTTGTTTATAAGTACACCACCAACCTTTAGGGGGTATTCGTTTCTATATTTCTTTATAAGTACACCAACCTTTTAGAGTATTCGTTTGTATATTTCTTTATTAGTACACCACCAACCTTTTAGAGTATTCGTTTGTATATTTCTTTATAAGTACACCAATCTTTTAGATTATTAGTTTGTATATTTCTTTATAAGTACACCAACCTTTTAGAGTATTCGTTTGTATATTTCTTTATAAGCACACCAACATTTTAGATTATTCGTTTGTATATTTCTTGATAAGTACACCACCAACCTTTTAGAGTATTCCTTAGTATATTTCTTTATTAGTACACCACCAACCTTTTAGAGTATTCGTTTGTATATTTCTTTATAAGTACACCAATCTTTTAGATTATTAGTTTGTATATTTCTTTATAAGTACACCAACCTTTTAGAGTATTCGTTTGTATATTTGTTTATAATTACACCACCAACCTTTTAGAGTATTCGTTTGTGTATTTCTTATAAGTACACCACCAACCTTTTAGAGTACTCGTTTGTATATTTCATTATAAGTACACCACCCACCTTTAGAGTATTCTTTTGTATATATTTCTTTATAAGTACACCCACCTTTTACAGTATTCTTTTGTATATATTTCTTTATAAGTACACAAACCTTTTAGAGTATTCGTTTGTATATTTATTTATAAGTATACCACCAAACTTTTAGAGTATTCGTTTGTATATTTCTTTATAAGTACACCAAACTTTTAGATTATTCGTTTGTATATTTCTTTATAAGTACACCAACCTTTTAGAGTATTCGTTTGTATATTTATTTATAAGTACACCAACCTTTTAGAGTATTCGTTTGTATATTTGTTTATAAGTACACCACCAACCTTTTTAGAGTATTCGTTTGTATATTTCTTTATAAGTACATCAACTTTTAGAGTATTCGTTTGTATATTTCTTTATAAGTACACCAACCTTTTAGAGTATTCGTTTGTATATTTGTTTATAGGTACACCAACCTTTTAGAGTATTCCTTTTTCTATATTTGTTTATAAGTACACCAACCTTTTAGAGTATTCGTTTGTATATATTTCTTTATAAGTACACCACCCACCTTTAGAGTATTCGTTTGTATATATTTATTTATAAGTACACCCACCTTTTACAGTATTCGTTTGTATATTTGTTTATAAGTACACCACCAACCTTTTAGAATATTCGTTTGTATATATTTGTTATAAGTACACCACCAACCTTTTAGAGTATTCGTTTCTATATATTTTTATAAATACACCAACCTTTTAGAGTATTCGTTTGTATATTTCTTGATAAGTACACTACCAACCTTTTAGAGTATTCCTTTGTATATTTCTTTATAAGTACACCACCAACCTTTTTGAGTATTCGTTTGTATATTTGTTAATAAGTACACCACCAACCTTTTAGAGTATTCGTTTGTATATTTCTTTATAAATACACCACCAACCTTTTAGAGTATTCGTTTGTATATTTCTTTATAAGTACACCAACCTTTTAGATTATTCGTTTGTATATTTCTTGATAAGTACACCAACATTTTAGATTATTCGTTTGTATATTTCTTGATAAGTACACCACCAACCTTTTAGAGTATTCCTTAGTATATTTCTTTATTAGTACACCACCAACCTTTTAGAGTATTCGTTTGTATATTTCTTTATAAGTACACCAATCTTTTAGATTATTAGTTTGTATATTTGTTTATAAGTACACCAACCTTTTAGAGTATTCCTTTTTCTATATTTGTTGATAAGTACACCACCAACCTTTTAGAGTATTCGTTTGTATATTTGTTCATAAGTACACCGACCTTGTAGAGTATTCGTTTGTATATTTGTTTATAAGTACACCACCAACCTTTTAGAGTATTCGTTTGTGTATTTCTTTATAAGTACACCACCAACCTTTTAGAGTACTCGTTTGTATATTTCATTATAAGTACACCACCCACCTTTAGAGTATTCTTTTGTATATATTTCTTTATAAGTACACCCACCTTTTACAGTATTCTTTTGTATATATTTCTTTATAAGTACACAAACCTTTTAGAGTATTCGTTTGTATATTTATTTATAAGTATACCACCAAACTTTTAGAGTATTCGTTTGTATATTTCTTTATAAGTACACCAATCTTTTAGATTATTAGTTTGTATATTTCTTTATAAGTACACCAACCTTTTAGAGTATTCGTTTGTATATTTGTTTATAAGTACACCACCAACCTTTTAGAGTATTCGTTTGTGTATTTCTTTATAAGTACACCACCAACCTTTTAGAGTACTCGTTTGTATATTTCATTATAAGTACACCACCCACCTTTAGAGTATTATTTTGTATATATTTCTTTATAAGTACACCCACCTTTTACAGTATTCTTTTGTATATATTTCTTTATAAGTACACAAACCTTTTAGAGTATTCGTTTGTATATTTATTTATAAGTATACCACCAAACTTTTAGAGTATTCGTTTGTATATTTCTTTATAAGTACACCAAACTTTTAGATTATTCGTTTGTATATTTCTTTATAAGCACACCAACCTTTTAGAGTATTCGTTTGTATATTTATTTATAAGTACACCAACCTTTTAGATTATTCGTTTGTATATTTCTTGATAAGTACACCAACCTTTTAGAGTATTCGTTTGTATATTTATTTATAAGTACACCAACCTTTTAGAGTATTCGTTTGTATATTTGTTTATAAGTACACCACCAACCTTTTTAGAGTATTCGTTTGTATATTTCTTTATAAGTACATCAACTTTTAGAGTATTCGTTTGTATATTTCTTTATAAGTACACCAACCTTTTAGAGTATTCGTTTGTATATTTGTTTATAGGTACACCAACCTTCTACAGTATTCCTTTTTCTATATTTGTTTATAAGTACACCAACCTTTTAGAGTATTTGTTTGTAAGTACACCAACCTTTTAGAGTATTCGTTTGTATATATTTCTTTATAAGTACACAAACCTTTTAGAGTATTCGTTTGTATATTTCTTTATAAGTATACCACCAAGCTTTTAGAGTATTCGTTTGTATATTTCTTTATAAGTACACCAACCTTTTAGAGTATTCGTTTGTATATATTTCGTTATAAGTACACAAACCTTTTAGAGTATTCGTTTGTATATTTCTTTATAAGTACACCACCAACCTTTTAGAGTATTCGTTTGTATATTTCTTTATAAGTACATCAACTTTTAGAGTATTCGTTTGTATATTTCTTTATAAGTACACCAACCTCTTTTAGAGTATTCGTTTGTATATTTGTTTATAAGTACACCAACCTTTTAGAGTATTCCTTTTTCTATATTTGTTGATAAGTACACCAACCTTTTAGAGTATTTGTCTGTAAGTACACCAACCTTTTAAAGTATTCGTTTGTATATTTATTTATAAGTACACCAACCTTTTAGAGTATTCGTTTGTATATTTGTTTATAAGTACACCACCAACCTTTTTAGAGTATTCGTTTGTATATTTCTTTATAAGTACATCAACTTTTAGAGTATTCGTTTGTATATTTCTTTATAAGTACACCAACCTTTTAGAGTATTCGTTTGTATATTTCTTGATAAGTACACCACCAACCTTTTAGATTATTCGTTTGTATATTTCTTTATAAGTACACCACCAACCTTTTTGAGTATTCGTTTGTATATTTCTTTATAAGTACACCACCAAACTTTTTGAGTATTCGTTTCTATATTTGTTTATAAGTACACCACCAACCTTTAGGGGGTATTCGTTTCTATATTTCTTTATAAGTACACCAACCTTCTACAGTATTCCTTTTTCTATATTTGTTTATAAGTACACCAACCTTTTAGAGTATTTGTTTGTAAGTACACCAACCTTTTAGAGTATTCGTTTGTATATATTTCTTTATAAGTACACCAACCTTTTAGAGTATTCGTTTGTATATTTCTTTATAAGTATACCACCAACCTTTTAGAGTATTCGTTTGTATATTTCTTTATAAGTACACCAACCTTTTAGAGTATTTGTTTGTAAGTACACCAACCTTTTAGAGTATTCGTTTGTATATATTTCTTTATAAGTACACAAACCTTTTAGAGTATTCGTTTGTATATTTCTTTATAAGTATACCACCAACCTTTTAGAGTATTCGTTTGTATATTTCTTTATAAGTACACCAACCTTTTAGAGTATTCGTTTGTATATATTTCTTTATAAGTACACAAACCTTTTAGAGTATTCGTTTGTATATTTCTTTATAAGTACACCACCAACCTTTTAGAGTATTCGTTTGTATATTTCTTTATAAGTACATCAACTTTTAGAGTATTCGTTTGTATATTTCTTTATAAGTACACCAACCTCTTTTAGAGTATTCGTTTGTATATTTGTTTATAAGTACACCAACCTTTTAGAGTATTCCTTTTTCTATATTTGTTGATAAGTACACCAACCTTTTAGAGTATTTGTCTGTAAGTACGCCAACCTTTTAGAGTATTCGTTTGTATATTTCTTTATAAGTACACCACCAACCTTTTAGAGTATTCGTTTGTATATTTGTTCATAAGTACAACCGACCTTTTAGAGTATTCGTTTGTATATTTGTTTATAAGTACACCACCAACCTTTTAGAGTATTCGTTTGTATATGTGTTGATAAGTACACCAACCTTTTAGAGTATTCGTTTGTATATTTATTTATAAGTACACAAACCTTTTAGAGTATTCGTTTGTATATTTCTTCATAAGTACACCAACCTTTTAGATTATTCGTTTGTATAATTCTTTATCAGTACACCACCAACATTTTAGCGTATTCGTTTTTATATTTATTTATAAGTACACCACCCACCTTCAGAGTATTCATTTGTATATATTTCTTTATAAGTACACCCACCTTTTACAGTATTCGTTTGTATATTTGTTTATAAGTACACCACCAACCTTTTAGAATATTCGTTTGTATATATTTGTTATAAGTACACCACCAACCTTTTAGAGTATTCTTTTCTATATATTTTTATAACTACACCAACCTTTTAGAGTATTCGTTTGTATATTTCTTGATAAGTACACCACCAACCTTTTAGAGTATTCGTTTGTATATTTCTTTATAAGTACACCACCCACCTTTAGAGTATTCTTTTGTATATATTTCTTTATAAGTACACCCACCTTTTACAGTATTCTTTTGTATATATTTCTTTATAAGTACACAAACCTTTTAGAGTATTCGTTTGTATATTTGTTTATAAGTACACCACCAACCTTTTTAGAGTATTCGTTTGTATATTTATTTATAAGTACATCAACTTTTAGAGTATTCGTTTGTATATTTATTTATAAGTACACCAACCTTTTTGAGTATTCGTTTCTATATTTGTTTATAAGTAAACCACCAACCTTTAGGGGGTATTCGTTTCTATATTTCTTTATAAGTACACCAACCTTTTAGAGTATTCGTTTGTATATTTCTTTATTAGTACACCACCAACCTTTTAGAGTATTCGTTTGTATATTTCTTTATAAGTACACCAATCTTTTAGATTATTAGTTTGTATATTTCTTTATAAATACACCAACCTTTTAGATTATTCGTTTGTATAATTCTTTATAAGTACACCACCAACATTTTAGCGTATTCGTTTTTATATTTATTTGTAGGTACACCACCCACCTTTAGAGTATTCGTTTGTATATATTTCTTTATAAGTACACCCACCTTTTACAGTAGTCGTTTGTATATTTGTTTATAAGTACACCACCAACCTTTTAGAGTATTCTTTTCTATATATTTTTATAACTACACCAACCTTTTAGAGTATTCGTTTGTATATTTCTTGATAAGTACACCACCAACCTTTTAGAGTATTCGTTTGTATATTTCTTTATAAGTACACCACCAACCTTTTTGAGTATTCGTTTGTATATTTGTTTATAAGTACACCACCAACCGTTTAGAGTATTCGTTTGTATATTTCTTTATAAATACACCACCAACCTTTTAGAGTATTCGTTTGTATATATTTTTATAACTACACCAACCTTTTATAGTATTCGTTTGTATATTTCTTTATAAGTACACCAACCTTTTAGAGTATTCGTTTGTATATTTCTTTATAAGTACACCACCAACCTTTTAGAGTATTCGTTTCTATATTTCTTTATAAGTACACCAACCTTTTAAAGTATTCGTTTCTATATTTCTTTATAAGTACACCACCAACCTTTTGGAGAATTCGTTTGTATATTTCTTTATAAGTACACCAATCTTTTAAATTATTCGTTTGTATATTTCTTTATAAGTACACCAACCTTTTAGAGTATACGTTTGTATATTTGTTTATAAGTACACCACCAACCTTTTAGAGTATTCGTTTGTGTATTTCTTTATAAGTACACCACCAACCTTTTAGAGTACTCGTTTGTATATTTCTTTATAAGTACACCACCCACCTTTAGAGTATTCGTTTGTATATATTTCTTTATAAGTACACCCACCTTTTACAGTGTTCGTTTGTATATATTTCTTTATAAGTACACCAACCTTTTAGAGTATTCGTTTGTATATTTCTTTATAAGTATACCACCAACCTTTTAGAGTATTCGTTTGTATATTTCTTTATAAGTACACCAATCTTTTAGATTATTCGTTTGTTTATTTCTTTATAAGAACACCAACCTTTTAGATTATTCGTTTGTATATTTCTTGATAAGTACACCAACCTTTTAGAGTATTCCTTTTTCTATATTTGTTTATAAGTACACCAAGCTTTTAGAGTATTTGTTTGTAAGTACACCAACCTTTTAGAGTATTCGTTTGTATAATAAGTACACAAACCTTTTAGAGTATTCGTTTGTATATTTCTTTATAAGTATACCACCAACCTTTTAGAGTATTCGTTTGTATATTTCTTTATAAGTACACCAACCTTTTAGATTATTCGTTTGTATATTTGTTTATAAGTACACCAACCTTTTAGAGTATTCGTTTGTATATTTATTCATAAGTACACCAACCTTTTAGATTATTCGTTTGTATATTTCTTGATAAGTACACCAACCTTTTAGAGTATTCGTTTGTATATTTATTTGTAAGTACACAAACCTTTTAGAGTATTCGTTTGTATATTTGTTTATCAGTACACCACCAACCTTTTAGAGTATTCGTTTGTATATTTGTTGATAAGTACACCAACCTTTTAGAGTATTCGTTTGTATATTTGTTTATAAGTACACAAATCTTTTAGAGTATTCGTTTGTATATTTGTTTATAAGTACACCAACCTTTTAGAGTATTCGTTTGTATATTTTTTATAAGCACACCACCAACCTTTTAGAGTATTCTTTTGTATATTTATTTATAAATACACCAACCTTTTAGAGTATTCGTTTGTATATTTATTTATAAGTACACCAACCTTTTACAGTATTCGTTTGTATATTTATTTATAAGTACACCAGCCTTTTAGAGTATTCGTTTGTATATTTCTTTATAAGTACACCAAGCTTTTAGAGTATTTGTTTGTAAGTACACCAACCTTTTAGAGTATTCGTTCGTATAATAAGTACACAAACCTTTTAGAGTATTCGTTTGTATATTTCTTTATAAGTATACCACCAACCTTTTAGAGTATTCGTTTGTATATTTGTTTATCAGTACACCACCAACCTTTTAGAGTATTCGTTTGTATATTTGTTGATAAGTACACCAACCTTTTAGAGTATTCGTTTGTATATTTGTTTATAAGTACACAAATCTTTTAGAGTATTCGTTTGTATATTTGTTTATAAGTACACCAACCTTTTAGAGTATTCGTTTGTATATTTTTTATAAGCACACCACCAACCTTTTAGAGTATTCTTTTGTATATTTATTTATAAATACACCAACCTTTTAGAGTATTCGTTTGTATATTTATTTATAAGTACACCAGCCTTTTAGAGTATTCGTTTGTATATTTCTTTATAAGTACACCAAGCTTTTAGAGTATTTGTTTGTAAGTACACACCAACCTTTTAGAGTATTCGTTTGTATAATAAGTACACAAACCTTTTAGAGTATTCGTTTGTATATTTCTTTATAAGTATACCACCAACCTTTTAGAGTATTCGTTTGTATATTTCTTTATAAGTACACCAACCTTTTAGATTATTCGTTTGTATATTTCTTTATAAGTACACCAACCTTTTAGAGTATTCGTTTGTATATTTATTTATAAGTACACCAACCTTTTACAGTATTCGTTTGTATATTTGTTTATCAGTACACCACCAACCTTTTAGAGTATTCGTTTGTATATTTGTTGATAAGTACACCAACCTTTTAGAGTATTCGTTTGTATATTTGTTTATAAGTACACAAATCTTTTAGAGTATTCGTTTGTATATTTGTTTATAAGTACACCACCAACCTTTTAGAGTATTCTTTTGTATATTTATTTATAAATACACCAACCTTTTAGAGTATTCGTTTGTATATTTATTTATAAGTACACCAACCTTTTACAGTATTCGTTTGTATATTTATTTATAAGTACACCAGCCTTTTAGAGTATTCGTTTGTATATTTCTTTATAAGTACACCAACCTTTTAGAGTATTCGTTTGTATATTTCTTTATAAGTACACCAACCTTTTAGAGTATTCGTTTGTATATTTGTTTATAAATACACCAAACTTTTAGAGTATTCGTTTGTATATTTCTTGATAAGTACACCAACCTTTTAGAGTATTCGTTTGTATATTTGTTTATTAGTACACCAATCTTTTAGAGTATTCGTTTGTATATTTGTTTATAAGTACACCGACCTTTTAGAGTATTCGTTTGTATATTTGTTTATGAGTACACCACCAACCTTTTAGAGTATTCGTTTGTATATTTGTTGATAAGTACACCAACCTTTTAGAGTATTCGTTTGTATTTGTTTATAATTACACAAATCTTTTAGAGTATTCGTTTGTATATTTGTTTATAAGTACACCTACCTTTTAGAGTATTATTTTGTATCTTTGTTTATAAGTATACCACCAACCTTTTAGAGTATTCGTTTGTATATATTTTTTATAAGTACTCCACCAACCTTTTAGAGTATTCGTTTGTATATATTTTTATAACTACACAAACCTTTTAGAGTATTCGTTTGTATATTTGTTTATAAGTACACAAATCTTTTAGAGTATTCGTTTGTATATTTGTTTATAAGTACACCAACCTTTTAGAGTATTCGTTTGTATATTTTTTATAAGCACACCACCAACCTTTTAGAGTATTCTTTTGTATATTTATTTATAAATACACCAACCTTTTAGAGTATTCGTTTGTATATTTATTTATAAGTACACCAACCTTTTACAGTATTCGTTTGTATATTTATTTATAAGTACACCAGCCTTTTAGAGTATTCGTTTGTATATTTCTTTATAAGTACACCAAGCTTTTAGAGTATTTGTTTGTAAGTACACCAACCTTTTAGAGTATTCGTTAGTATAATAAGTACACAAACCTTTTAGATTATTCTTTTGTATATTTCTTTATAAGTATACCACCAACCTTTTAGAGTATTCGTTTGTATATTTGTTTATCAGTACACCACCAACCTTTTAGAGTATTCGTTTGTATATTTGTTGATAAGTACACCAACCTTTTAGAGTATTCGTTTGTATATTTGTTTATAAGTACACAAATCTTTTAGAGTATTCGTTTGTATATTTGTTTATAAGTACACCAACCTTTTAGAGTATTCGTTTGTATATTTTTTATAAGCACACCACCAACCTTTTAGAGTATTCTTTTGTATATTTATTTATAAATACACCAACCTTTTAGAGTATTCGTTTGTATATTTATTTATAAGTACACCAGCCTTTTAGAGTATTCGTTTGTATATTTCTTTATAAGTACACCAAGCTTTTAGAGTATTTGTTTGTAAGTACACCAACCTTTTAGAGTATTCGTTTGTATAATAAGTACACAAACCTTTTAGAGTATTCGTTTGTATATTTCTTTATAAGTATACCACCAACCTTTTAGAGTATTCGTTTGTATATTTCTTTATAAGTACACCAACCTTTTAGATTATTCGTTTGTATATTTCTTTATAAGTACACCAACCTTTTAGAGTATTCGTTTGTATATTTATTTATAAGTACACCAACCTTTTACAGTATTCGTTTGTATATTTGTTTATCAGTACACACCACCAACCTTTTAGAGTATTCGTTTGTATATTTGTTGATAAGTACACCAACCTTTTAGAGTATTCGTTTGTATATTTGTTTATAAGTACACAAATCTTTTAGAGTATTCGTTTGTATATTTGTTTATAAGTACACCACCAACCTTTTAGAGTATTCTTTTGTATATTTATTTATAAATACACCAACCTTTTAGAGTATTCGTTTGTATATTTATTTATAAGTACACCAACCTTTTACAGTATTCGTTTGTATATTTATTTATAAGTACACCAGCCTTTTAGAGTATTCGTTTGTATATTTCTTTATAAGTACACCAACCTTTTAGAGTATTCGTTTGTATATTTCTTTATAAGTACACCAACCTTTTAGAGTATTCGTTTGTATATTTGTTTATAAATACACCAAACTTTTAGAGTATTCGTTTGTATATTTCTTGATAAGTACACCAACCTTTTAGAGTATTCGTTTGTATATTTGTTTATTAGTACACCAATCTTTTAGAGTATTCGTTTGTATATTTGTTTATAAGTACACCGACCTTTTAGAGTATTCGTTTGTATATTTGTTTATGAGTACACCACCAACCTTTTAGAGTATTCGTTTGTATATTTGTTGATAAGTACACCAACCTTTTAGAGTATTCGTTTGTATATTTGTTTATAATTACACAAATCTTTTAGAGTATTCGTTTGTATATTTGTTTATAAGTACACCTACCTTTTAGAGTATTATTTTGTATCTTTGTTTATAAGTATACCACCAACCTTTTAGAGTATTCGTTTGTATATATTTTTTATAAGTACTCCACCAACCTTTTAGAGTATTCGTTTGTATATATTTTTATAACTACACAAACCTTTTAGAGTATTCGTTTGTATATTTGTTTATAAGTACACAAATCTTTTTAGAGTATTCGTTTGTATATTTGTTTATAAGTACACCAACCTTTTAGAGTATTCGTTGGTATATTTCTTTATAACTACACCACCAACCTTTTAGAGTATTCGTTTGTATATGTGTTGATAAGTACACCAACCTTTTAGAGTATTCGTTTGTATATTTATTTATAAGTACACAAACCTTTTAGAGTATTCGTTTGTATATTTGTTTATAAGTACACCAACCTTTTAGAGTATTCGTTTGTATATTTCTTTATAAGTACACCAACCTTTTAGATTATTCGTTTGTATATTTCTTGATAAGTACACCACCAACCTTTTAGAGTATGCCTTAGTATATTTCTTTATTAGTACACCACCAACCTTTTAGAGTATTCGTTTCTATATTTCTTTATAAGTACACCAATCTTTTAGATTATTAGTTTGTATATTTCTTTATAAGTACACCAACCTTTTAGAGTATTCGTTTGTATATTTGTTTATAAGTACACCACCAACCTTTTAGAGTACTCGTTTGTATATTTCATTATAAGTACACCACCCACCTTTAGAGTATTCTTTTGTATATATTTCTTTATAAGTACACCCACCTTTTACAGTATTCTTTTGTATATATTTATTTATAAGTACACAAACCTTTTAGAGTATTCGTTTGTATATTTATTTTATAAGTATACCACCAAACTTTTAGAGTATTCGTTTGTATATTTCTTTATAAGTACACCAAACTTTTAGATTATTCGTTTGTATATTTCTTTATAAGTACACCAACCTTTTAGAGTATTCGTTTGTATATTTATTTATAAGTACACCAACCTTTTAGATTATTCGTTTGTATATTTCTTGATAAGTACACCAACCTTTTAGAGTATTCGTTTGTATATTTATTTATAAGTACACCAACCTTTTAGAGTATTCGTTTGTATATTTGTTTATAAGTACACCACCAACCTTTTTAGAGTATTCGTTTGTATATTTCTTTATAAGTACATCAACTTTTAGAGTATTCGTTCGTATATTTCTTTATAAGTACACCAACCTTTTAGAGTATTCGTTTGTATATTTGTTTATAGGTACACCAACCTTTTAGAGTATTCCTTTTTCTATATTTGTTTATAAGTACAGCAACCTTTTAGAGTATTTGTTTGTAAGTACACCAACCTTTTAGAGTATTCGTTTGTATATATTTCTTTATAAGTACACCAACCTTTTAGAGTATTCGTTTGTATATTTCTTTATAAGTATACCACCAACCTTTTAGAGTATTCGTTTGTATATTTCTTTATAAGTACACCAACCTTGTAGAGTAATTGTTTGTAAGTACACCAACCTTTTAGAGAATTCGTTTGTATATATTTCTTTATAAGTACACAAACCTTTTAGAGTATTCGTTTGTATATTTCTTTATAAGTATACCACCAACCTTTTAGAGTATTCGTTTGTATATTTCTTTATAAGTACACCAACCTTTTAGAGTATTCGTTTGTTATATTTCTTTATAAGTACACAAACCTTTTAGAGTATTCGTTTGTATATTTCTTTATAAGTATACACCAACCTTTTAGAGTATTCGTTTGTATATTTCTTTATAAGTACACCAAACTTTTAGATTATTCGTTTGTATATTTCTTTATAAGTACACCAACCTTTTAGAGTATTCGTTTGTATATTTCTTTATAAGTACACCAACCTTTTAGATTATTCGTTTGTATAATTCTTCATAAGTACACCACCAACATTTTAGCGTATTCGTTTTTATATTTATTTATAAGTACACCACCCACCTTTAGAGTATTCGTTTGTATATATTTATTTATAAGTACAACCCACCTTTTACAGTATTCGTTTGTATATTTGTTTATAAGTACACCACCAACCTTTTAGAATATTCGTTTGTATATATTTGTTATAAGTACACCACCAACCTTTTTGAGTATTCGTTTGTATATTTGTTTATAAGTACACCACCAACCTTTTAGAGTATTCGTTTGTATATTTCTTTATAAATACACCACCAACCTTTTAGAGTATTCGTTTGTATATATTTTTATAACTACACCAACCTTTTATAGTATTCGTTTGTATATTTCTTTATAAGTACACCAACCTTTTAGATTATTCGTTTGTATATTTCTTGATAAGTACACCAACCTTTCAGAGTATTCGTTTGTATATTTATTTATAAGTACACCCACCTTTTACAGTATTCGTTTGTATATTTGTTTATAAGTACACCACCAACCTTTTAGAATATTCGTTTGTATATATTTGTTATAAGTACACCACCAACCTTTTAGAGTATTCGTTTCTATATATTTTTATAAATACACCAACCTTTTAGAGTATTCGTTTGTATATTTCTTTATAAGTATACCACCAACCTTTTAGAGTATTCGTTTGTATATTTCTTTATAAGTACACCAACCTTTTAGAGTATTCGTTTGTATATATTTCTTTATAAGTACACAAACCTTTTAGAGTATTCGTTTGTATATTTCTTTATAAGTATACCACCAACCTTTTAGAGTATTCGTTTGTATATTTCTTTATAAGTACACCAAACTTTTAGATTATTCGTTTGTATATTTCTTTATAAGTACACCAACCTTTTAGAGTATTCGTTTGTATATTTCTTTATAAGTACACCAACCTTTTATATTATTCGTTTGTATAATTCTTCATAAGTACACCACCAACATTTTAGCGTATTCGTTTTTATATTTATTTATAAGTACACCACCCACCTTTAGAGTATTCGTTTGTATATATTTATTTATAAGTACACCCACCTTTTACAGTATTCGTTTGTATATTTGTTTATAAGTACACCACCAACCTTTTAGAATATTCGTTTGTATATATTTGTTATAAGTGCACCACCAACCTTTTAGAGTATTCGTTTCTATATATTTTTATAAATACACCAACCTTTTAGAGTATTCGTTTGTATATTTCTTGATAAGTACACCACCAACCTTTTAGAGTATTCGTTTGTATATTTCTTTATAAGTCCACCACCAACCTTTTTGAGTATTCGTTTGTATATTTGTTTATAAGTACACCACCAACCTTTTAGAGTATTCGTTTGTATATTTCTTTATAAATACACCACCAACCTTTTAGAGTATTCGTTTGTATATATTTTTATAACTACACCAAACTTTTATAGTATTCGTTTGTATATTTCTTTATAAGTACACCAACCTTTTAGATTATTCGTTTGTATATTTCTTGATAAGTACACCAACCTTTCAGAGTATTCGTTTGTATATTTCTTTATAAGTACACCCACCTTTTACAGTATTCGTTTGTATATTTGTTTATAAGTACACCACCAACCTTTTAGAATATTCGTTTGTATATATTTGTTATAAGTACACCACCAACCTTTTAGAGTATTCGTTTCTATATATTTTTATAAATACACCAACCTTTTAGAGTATTCGTTTGTATATTTCTTGATAAGTACACCACCAATCTTTTAGAGTATTCGTTTGTATATTTCTTTATAAGTACACCACCAACCTTTTTGAGTATTCGTTTGTATATTTGTTTATAAGTACACCACCAACCTTTTAGAGTATTCGTTTGTATATTTCTTTATAAATACACCACCAACCTTTTAGAGTATTCGTTTGTATATATTTTTATAACTACACCAACCTTTTATAGTATTAGTTTGTATATTTCTTTATGAGTACACCAACCTTTTAGAGTATTCGTTTGTATATTTCTTTATAAGTACACCACCAACCTTTTAGAGTATTCGTTTGTATATTTCTTTATAAGTAAACCACCAAACTTTTTGAGTATTCGTTTCTATATTTGTTTATAAGTACGACCCACCTTTAGAGTATTCGTTTGTATATATTTCTTTATAAGTACACCCACCTTTTACAGTATTCGTTTGTATATTTGTTTATAAGTACACCACCAACCTTTTAGAATATTCGTTTGTATATATTTGTTATAAGTACACCACCAACCTTTTAGAGTATTCTTTTCTATATATTTTTATAACTACACCAACCTTTTAGAGTATTCGTTTGTATATTTCTTGATAAGTACACCACCAACCTTTTAGAGTATTCGTTTGTATATTTCGTTATAAATACACCACCAACCTTTTAGAGTATTCGTTTGTATATATTTTTATAACTACACCAACCTTTTATAGTATTCGTTTGTATATTTCTTTATAAGTACACCAACCTTTTAGAGTATTCGTTTGTATATTTCTTTATAAGTACACCACCAACCTTTTAGAGTATTCGTTTCTATATTTCTTTATAAGTACACCAACCTTTTAAAGTATTCGTTTCTATATTTCTTTATAAGTACACCACCAACCTTTTGGAGAATTCGTTTGTATATTTCTTTATAAGTACACCAATCTTTTAGATTATTAGTTTGTATATTTCTTTATAAGTACACCAATCTTTTAAATTATTCGTTTGTATATTTCTTTATAAGTACACCAACCTTTTAGAGTATACGTTTGTATATTTGTTTATAAGTACACCACCAACCTTTTAGAGTATTCGTTTGTGTATTTCTTTATAAGTACACCACCAACCTTTTAGAGTACTCGTTTGTATATTTCTTTATAAGTACACCACCCACCTTTAGAGTATTCGTTTGTATATATTTCTTTATAAGTACACCCACCTTTTACAGCATTCGTTTGTATATATTTCTTTATAAGTACACCAACCTTTTAGAGTATTCGTTTGTATATTTCTTTATAAGTATACCACCAACCTTTTAGAGTATTCGTTTGTATATTTCTTTATAAGTACACCAATCTTTTAGATTATTCGTTTGTTTATTTCTTTATAAGAACACCAACCTTTTAGATTATTCGTTTGTATATTTCTTGATAAGTACACCAGCCTTTTAGAGTATTCGTTTGTATATTTCTTTATAAGTACACCAAGCTTTTAGAGTATTTGTTTGTAAGTACACCAACCTTTTAGAGTATTCGTTTGTATAATAAGTACACAAACCTTTTAGAGTATTCGTTTGTATATTTCTTTATAAGTATACCACCAACCTTTTAGAGTATTCGTTTGTATATTTCTTTATAAGTACACCAACCTTTTAGATTATTCGTTTGTATATTTCTTTATAAGTACACCAACCTTTTAGAGTATTCGTTTGTATATTTATTTATAAGTACACCAACCTTTTAGATTATTCGTTTGTATATTTCTTGATAAGTACACCAACCTTTTAGAGTATTCGTTTGTATATTTATTTGTAAGTACACCAACCTTTTAGAGTATTCGTTTGTATATTTGTTTATCAGTACACCACCAACCTTTTAGAGTATTCGTTTGTATATTTGTTGATAAGTACACCAACCTTTTAGAGTATTCGTTTGTATATTTGTTTATAAGTACACAAATCTTTTAGAGTATTCGTTTGTATATTTGTTTATAAGTACACCACCAACCTTTTAGAGTATTCTTTTGTATATTTTTTATAAGCACACCACCAACCTTTTAGAGTATTCGTTTGTATATTTATTTATAAATACACCAACCTTTTACAGTATTCGTTTGTATATTTATTTATAAGTACACCAGCCTTTTAGAGTATTCGTTTGTATATTTCTTTATAAGTACACCAACCTTTTAGAGTATTCGTTTGTATATTTCTTTATAAGTACACCAACCTTTTAGAGTATTCGTTTGTATATTTGTTTATAAATACACCAAACTTTTAGAGTATTCGTTTGTATATTTCTTTATAAGTACACCAACCTTTTAGAGTATTCGTTTGTATATTTGTTTATTAGTACACCAATCTTTTAGAGTATTCGTTTGTATATTTGTTTATAAGTACACCGACCTTTTAGAGTATTCGTTTGTATATTTGTTTATGAGTACACCACCAACCTTTTAGAGTATTCGTTTGTATATTTGTTGATAAGTACACCAACCTTTTAGAGTATTCGTTTGTATATTTGTTTATAAGTACACAAACCTTTTAGAGTATTCCTTTGTATATTTGTTTATAAGTACACCAACCTTTTTGAGTATTCGTTTGTATATTTGTTTATAATTACACAAATCTTTTAGAGTATTCGTTTGTATATTTGTTTATAAGTACACCTACCTTTTAGAGTATTATTTTGTATCTTTGTTTATAAGTATACCACCAACCTTTTAGAGTATTCGTTTGTATATATTTTTTATAAGTACTCCACCAACCTTTTAGAGTATTCGTTTGTATATATTTTTATAACTACACAAACCTTTTAGAGTATTCGTTTGTATATTTGTTTATAAGTACACAAATCTTTTAGAGTATTCGTTTGTATATTTGTTTATAAGTACACCAACCTTTTAGAGTATTCGTTGGTATATTTCTTTATAACTACACCACCAACCTTTTAGAGTATTCGTTTGTATATGTGTTGATAAGTACACCAACCTTTTAGAGTATTCGTTTGTATATTTATTTATAAGTACACAAACCTTTTAGAGTATTCGTTTGTATATTTGTTTATAAGTACACCAACCTTTTAGAGTATTCGTTTGTATATTTCTTTATAAGTACACCAACCTTTTAGATTATTCGTTTGTATATTTCTTGATAAGTACACCACCAACCTTTTAGAGTATGCCTTAGTATATTTCTTTATTAGTACACCACCAACCTTTTAGAGTATTCGTTTGTATATTTCTTTATAAGTACACCAATCTTTTAGATTATTAGTTTGTATATTTCTTTATAAGTACACCAACCTTTTAGAGTATTCGTTTGTATATTTGTTTATAAGTACACCACCAACCTTTTAGAGTACTCGTTTGTATATTTCATTATAAGTACACCACCCACCTTTAGAGTATTCTTTTGTATATATTTCTTTATAAGTACACCCACCTTTTACAGTATTCTTTTGTATATATTTCTTTATAAGTACACAAACCTTTTAGAGTATTCGTTTGTATATTTATTTATAAGTATACCACCAAACTTTTAGAGTATTCGTTTGTATATTTCTTTATAAGTACACCAAACTTTTAGATTATTCGTTTGTATATTTCTTTATAAGTACACCAACCTTTTAGAGTATTCGTTTGTATATTTATTTATAAGTACACCAACCTTTTAGATTATTCGTTTGTATATTTCTTGATAAGTACACCAACCTTTTAGAGTATTCGTTTGTATATTTATTTATAAGTACACCAACCTTTTAGAGTATTCGTTTGTATATTTGTTTATAAGTACACCACCAACCTTTTTAGAGTATTCGTTTGTATATTTCTTTATAAGTACATCAACTTTTAGAGTATTCGTTCGTATATTTCTTTATAAGTACACCAACCTTTTAGAGTATTCGTTTGTATATTTGTTTATAGGTACACCAACCTTTTAGAGTATTCCTTTTTCTATATTTGTTTATAAGTACAGCAACCTTTTAGAGTATTTGTTTGTAAGTACACCAACCTTTTAGAGTATTCGTTTGTATATATTTCTTTATAAGTACACCAACCTTTTAGAGTATTCGTTTGTATATTTCTTTATAAGTATACCATCAACCTTTTAGAGTATTCGTTTGTATATTTCTTTATAAGTACACCAACCTTTTAGAGTAATTGTTTGTAAGTACACCAACCTTTTAGAGTATTCGTTTGTATATATTTCTTTATAAGTACACAAACCTTTTAGAGTATTCGTTTGTATATTTCTTTATAAGTATACCACCAACCTTTTAGAGTATTCGTTTGTATATTTCTTTATAAGTACACCAACCTTTTAGAGTATTCGTTGTATATATTTCTTTATAAGTACACAAACCTTTTAGAGTATTCGTTTGTATATTTCTTTATAAGTATACCACCAACCTTTTAGAGTATTCGTTTGTATATTTCTTTATAAGTACACCAAACTTTTAGATTATTCGTTTGTATATTTCTTTATAAGTACACCAACCTTTTAGAGTATTCGTTTGTATATTTCTTTATAAGTACACCAACCTTTTAGATTATTCGTTTGTATAATTCTTCATAAGTACACCACCAACATTTTAGCGTATTCGTTTTTATATTTATTTATAAGTACACCACCCACCTTTAGAGTATTCGTTTGTATATATTTATTTATAAGTACACCCACCTTTTACAGTATTCGTTTGTATATTTGTTTATAAGTACACCACCAACCTTTTAGAATATTCGTTTGTATATATTTGTTATAAGTACACCACCAACCTTTTTGAGTATTCGTTTGTATATTTGTTTATAAGTACACCACCCACCTTTAGAGTATTCGTTTGTATATATTTATTTATAAGTACACCCACCTTTTACAGTATTCGTTTGTATATTTGTTTATAAGTACACCACCAACCTTTTAGAATATTCGTTTGTATATATTTGTTATAAGTACACCACCAACCTTTTTGAGTATTCGTTTGTATATTTGTTTATAAGTACACCACCAACCTTTTAGAGTATTCGTTTGTATATTTCTTTATAAATACACCACCAACCTTTTAGAGTATTCGTTTGTATATATTTTTATAACTACACCAACCTTTTATAGTATTCGTTTGTATATTTCTTTATAAGTACACCAACCTTTTAGATTATTCGTTTGTATATTTCTTGATAAGTACACCAACCTTTCAGAGTATTCGTTTGTATATTTATTTATAAGTACACCCACCTTTTACAGTATTCGTTTGTATATTTGTTTATAAGTACACCACCAACCTTTTAGAATATTTGTTTGTATATATTTGTTATAAGTACACCACCAACCTTTTAGAGTATTCGTTTCTATATATTTTTATAAATACACCAACCTTTTAGAGTATTCGTTTGTATATTTCTTTATAAGTATACCACCAACCTTTTAGAGTATTCGTTTGTATATTTCTTTATAAGTACACCAACCTTTTAGAGTATTCGTTTGTATATATTTCTTTATAAGTACACCATCAACCTTTTGGAGAATTCGTTTGTATATTTCTTTATAAGTACACCAATCTTTTAGATTATTAGTTTGTATATTTCTTTATAAGTACACCAACCTTTTAAATTATTCGTTTGTATATTTCTTTATAAGTACACCAACCTTTTAGAGTATACGTTTGTATATTTGTTTATAAGTACACCACCAACCTTTTAGAGTATTCGTTTGTGTATTTCTTTATAAGTACACCACCAACCTTTTAGAGTACTGGTTTGTATATTTCTTTATAAGTACACCACCCACCTTTAGAGTATTCGTTTGTATATATTTCTTTATAAGTACACCCACCTTTTACAGTATTCGTTTGTATATATTTCTTTATAAGTACACCAACCTTTTAGAGTATTCGTTTGTATATTTCTTTATAAGTATACCACCAACCTTTTAGAGTATTATTTCTTTATAAGTACACCAATCTTTTAGATTATTCGTTTGTTTATTTCTTTATAAGAACACCAACCTTTTAGATTATTCGTTTGTATATTTCTTGATAAGTACACCACCCACCTTTAGAGTATTCTTTTGTATATATTTCTTTATAAGTACACCCACCTTTTACAGTATTCTTTTGTATATTTATTTATAAGTACACCAACCTTTTAGAGTATTCCTTTTTCTATATTTGTTTATAAGTACACCAAGCTTTTAGAGTATTTGTTTGTAAGTACACCAACCTTTTAGAGTATTCGTTTGTATAATAAGTAGACAAACCTTTTAGAGTATTCGTTTGTATATTTCTTTATAAGTATACCACCAACCTTTTAGAGTATTCGTTTGTATATTTCTTTATAAGTACACCAACCTTTTAGATTATTCGTTTGTATATTTCTTTATAAGTACACCAACCTTTTAGAGTATTCGTTTGTATATTTATTTATAAGTACACCAACCTTTTAGATTATTCGTTTGTATATTTCTTGATAAGTACACCAACATTTTAGAGTATTCGTTTGTATATTTATTTATAAGTACACCAACCTTTTAGAGTATTCGTTTGTATATTTGTTTATCAGTACACCACCAACCTTTTAGAGTATTCGTTTGTATATTTGTTGATAAGTACACCAACCTTTTAGAGTATTCGTTTGTATATTTGTTTATAAGTACACCAACCTTTTAGAGTATTCCTTTTTCTATATTTGTTGATAAGTACACCAACCTTTTAGAGTATTTGTCTGTAAGTACACCAACCTTTTAGAGTATTCGTTTGTATATTTCTTTATAAGTACACCACCAACCTTTTAGAGTATTCGTTTGTATATTTGTTCATAAGTACACCGACCTTTTAGAGTATTCGTTTGTATATTTGTTTATAAGTACACCACCAAACTTTTAGAGTATTCGTTTGTGTATTTCTTTATAAGTACACCACCAACCTTTTAGAGTACTCGTTTGTATATTTCATTATAAGTACACCACCCACCTTTAGAGTATTCTTTTGTATATTTGTTCATAAGTACACCGACCTTTTAGAGTATTAGTTTGTATATGTGTTGATAAGTACACCAAACTTTTAGAGTATTCGTTTGTATATTTATTTATAAGTACACCAACCTTTTAGATTATTCGTTTGTATAATTCTTTATAAGTACACCACCAACATTTTAGCGTATTCGTTTTTATATTTATTTATAAGTACACCACCCACCTTTAGAGTATTCGTTTGTATATATTTCTTTATAAGTACACCCACCTTTTACAGTATTAGTTTGTATATTTGTTTATAAGTACACCACCAACCTTTTAGAATATTCGTTTGTATATATTTGTTATAAGTACACCACCAACCTTTTAGAGTATTCCTTTCTAGAGTATTCGTTTGTATATTTCTTGATAAGTACACCACCAACCTTTTGGAGTATTCGTTTGTATATTTCTTTATAAGTACACCACCCACCTTTAGAGTATTCTTTTGTATATATTTCTTTATAAGTACACCCACCTTTTACAGTATTCTTTTGTATATATTTCTTGATAAGTACACAAACCTTTTAGAGTATTCGTTTGTATATTTATTTATAAGTATACCACCAAACTTTTAGAGTATTCGTTTGTATATTTCTTTATAAGTACACCAAACTTTTAGATTATTCGTTTGTATATTTCTTTATAAGTACACCAACCTTTTAGAGTATTCGTTTGTATATTTATTTATAAGTACACTAACCTTTTAGATTATTCGTTTGTATATTTCTTTATAAGTACACCAACCTTTTAGAGTATTCGTTTGTATATTTCTTTATAAGTATACCACCAACCTTTTAGAGTATTCGTTTGTATATTTCTTTATAAGTACACCAAACTTTTAGATTATTCGTTTGTATATTTCTTTATAAGTACACCAACCTTTTAGAGTATTCGTTTGTATATTTCTTTATAAGTACACCAACCTTTTAGATTATTCGTTTGTATAATTCTTCATAAGTACACCACCAACATTTTAGCGTATTCGTTTTTTATATTTATTTATAAGTACACCACCCACCTTTAGAGTATTCGTTTGTATATATTTATTTATAAGTACACCCACCTTTTACAGTATTCGTTTGTATATTTGTTAATAAGTACACCACCAACCTTTTAGAATATTCGTTTGTATATATTTGTTATAAGTACAACCACCAACCTTTTTGAGTATTCGTTTGTATATTTGTTTATAAGTACACCACCCACCTTTAGAGTATTCGTTTGTATATATTTATTTATAAGTACACCCACCTTTTACAGTATTCGTTTGTATATTTGTTTATAAGTACACCACCAACCTTTTAGAATATTCGTTTGTATATATTTGTTATAAGTACACCACCAACCTTTTTGAGTATTCGTTTGTATATTTGTTTATAAGTACACCACCAACCTTTTAGAGTATTCGTTTGTATATTTCTTTATAAATACACCACCAACCTTTTAGAGTATTCGTTTGTATATATTTTTATAACTACACCAACCTTTTATAGTATTCGTTTGTATATTTCTTTATAAGTACACCAACCTTTTAGATTATTCGTTTGTATATTTCTTGATAAGTACACCAACCTTTCAGAGTATTCGTTTGTATATTTATTTATAAGTACACCCACCTTTTACAGTATTCGTTTGTATATTTGTTTATAAGTACACCACCAACCTTTTAGAATATTTGTTTGTATATATTTGTTATAAGTACACCACCAACCTTTTAGAGTATTCGTTTCTATATATTTTTATAAATACACCAAACCTTTTAGAGTATTCGTTTGTATATTTCTTTATAAGTATACCACCAACCTTTTAGAGTATTCGTTTGTATATTTCTTTATAAGTACACCAACCTTTTAGAGTATTCGTTTGTATATATTTCTTTATAAGTACAACCATCAACCTTTTGGAGAATTCGTTTGTATATTTCTTTATAAGTACACCAATCTTTTAGATTATTAGTTTGTATATTTCTTTATAAGTACACCAACCTTTTAAATTATTCGTTTGTATATTTCTTTATAAGTACAACCAACCTTTTAGAGTATACGTTTTGTATATTTGTTTATAAGTACACCACCAACCTTTTAGAGTATTCGTTTTGTGTATTTCTTTATAAGTACACCACCAACCTTTTAGAGTACTGGTTTGTATATTTCTTTATAAGTACACCCACCCACCTTTAGAGTATTCGTTTGTATATATTTCTTTATAAGTACACCCACCTTTTACAGTATTCGTTTGTATATATTTCTTTATAAGTACACCAACCTTTTAGAGTATTCGTTTGTATATTTCTTTATAAGTATACCACCAACCTTTTAGAGTATTATTTCTTTATAAGTACACCAATCTTTTAGATTATTCGTTTGTTTATTTCTTTATAAGAACACCAAACCTTTTGGATTATTCGTTTGTATATTTCTTGATAAGTACACCACCCACCTTTAGAGTATTCTTTTGTATATATTTCTTTATAAGTACACCCACCTTTTACAGTATTCTTTTGTATATTTATTTATAAGTACACCAACCTTTTAGAGTATTCCTTTTTCTATATTTGTTTATAAGTACACCAAGCTTTTAGAGTATTTGTTTGTAAGTACACCAACCTTTTAGAGTATTCGTTTGTATAATAAGTAGACAAACCTTTTAGAGTATTCGTTTGTATATTTCTTTATAAGTATACCACCAACCTTTTAGAGTATTCGTTTGTATATTTCTTTATAAGTACACCAACCTTTTAGATTATTCGTTTGTATATTTCTTTATAAGTACACCAACCTTTTAGAGTATTCGTTTGTATATTTATTTATAAGTACACCAACCTTTTAGATTATTCGTTTGTATATTTCTTGATAAGTACAACCAACATTTTAGAGTATTCGTTTTGTATATTTATTTATAAGTACACCAACCTTTTAGAGTATTCGTTTGTATATTTGTTTATCAGTACACCACCAACCTTTTAGAGTATTCGTTTGTATATTTGTTGATAAGTACACCAACCTTTTAGAGTATTCGTTTGTATATTTGTTTATAAGTACACCAACCTTTTAGAGTATTCCTTTTTCTATATTTGTTGATAAGTACACCAACCTTTTAGAGTATTTGTCTGTAAGTACACCAACCTTTTAGAGTATTCGTTTGTATATTTCTTTATAAGTACACCACCAACCTTTTAGAGTATTCGTTTGTATATTTGTTCATAAGTACACCGACCTTTTAGAGTATTCGTTTGTATATTTGTTTATAAGTACACCACCAAACTTTTAGAGTATTCGTTTGTGTATTTCTTTATAAGTACACCACCAACCTTTTAGAGTACTCGTTTGTATATTTCATTATAAGTACACCACCCACCTTTAGAGTATTCTTTTGTATATTTGTTCATAAGTACACCGACCTTTTAGAGTATTAGTTTGTATATGTGTTGATAAGTACACCAAACTTTTAGAGTATTCGTTTGTATATTTATTTATAAGTACACCAACCTTTTAGATTATTCGTTTGTATAATTCTTTATAAGTACACCACCAACATTTTAGCGTATTCGTTTTTATATTTATTTATAAGTACAACCACCCACCTTTAGAGTATTCGTTTGTATATATTTCTTTATAAGTACACCCACCTTTTACAGTATTAGTTTGTATATTTGTTTATAAGTACACCACCAACCTTTTAGAATATTCGTTTGTATATATTTGTTATAAGTACACCACCAACCTTTTAGAGTATTCCTTTCTAGAGTATTCGTTTGTATATTTCTTGATAAGTACACCACCAACCTTTTGGAGTATTCGTTTGTATATTTCTTTATAAGTACACCACCCACCTTTAGAGTATTCTTTTGTATATATTTCTTTATAAGTACACCCACCTTTTACAGTATTCTTTTGTATATATTTCTTGATAAGTACACAAACCTTTTAGAGTATTCGTTTGTATATTTATTTATAAGTATACCACCAAACTTTTAGAGTATTCGTTTGTATATTTCTTTATAAGTACACCAAACTTTTAGATTATTCGTTTGTATATTTCTTTATAAGTACACCAACCTTTTAGAGTATTCGTTTGTATATTTATTTATAAGTACACTAACCTTTTAGATTATTCGTTTGTATATTTCTTTATAAGTACACCAACCTTTTAGAGTATTCGTTTGTATATTTATTTATAAGTACACCAACCTTTTAGATTATTCGTTTGTATATTTCTTGATAAGTACACTAACCTTTTAGAGTATTCGTTTGTATATTTATTTATAAGTACACCAACCTTTTAGAGTATTCGTTTGTATATTTGTTTATAAGTACACCAACCTTTTAGAGTATTCCTTTTTCTATATTTGTTGATAAGTACACCAACCTTTTAGAGTATTTGTCTGTAAGTACACCAACCTTTTAGAGTATTCGTTTGTATATTTCTTTATAAGTACACCACCAACCTTTTAGAGTATTCGTTTGTATATTTGTTCATAAGTACACCGACCTTTTAGAGTATTCGTTTGTATATTTGTTTATAAGTACACCACCAACCTTTTAGAGTATTCGTTTGTGTATTTCTTTATAAGTACACCACCAACCTTTTAGAGTACTCGTTTGTATATTTCATTATAAGTACACCACCCACATTTAGAGTATTCTTTTGTATATTTGTTCATAAGTACACCGACCTTTTAGAGTATTCGTTTGTATATGTGTTGATAAGTACACCAACCTTTTAGAGTATTCGTTTGTATATTTATTTATAAGTACACCAACCTTTTAGATTATTCGTTTGTATAATTCTTTATAAGTACACCACCAACATTTTAACGTATTCGTTTTTATATTTATTTATAAGTACACCACCCACCTTTAGAGTATTCATTTGTATATATTTCTTTATAAGTACACCCACCTTTTACAGTATTCGTTTGTATATTTGTTTATAAGTACACCACCAACCTTTTAGAATATTCGTTTGTATATATTTGTTATAAGTACACCACCAACCTTTTAGAGTATTCTTTTCTATATATTTTTATAACTACACCAACCTTTTAGAGTATTCGTTTGTATATTTCTTGATAAGTACACCACCAACCTTTTAGAGTATTCGTTTGTATATTTCTTTATAAGTACACCACCCACCTTTAGAGTATTCTTTTGTATATATTTCTTTATAAGTACACCCACCTTTTACAGTATTCTTTTGTATATATTTCTTGATAAGTACACAAACCTTTTAGAGTATTCGTTTGTATATTTATTTATAAGTATACCACCAAACTTTTAGAGTATTCGTTTGTATATTTCTTTATAAGTACACCAAACTTTTAGATTATTCGTTCGTATATTTCTTTATAAGTACACCAACCTTTTAGAGTATTCGTTTGTATATTTATTTATAAGTACACCAACCTTTTAGATTTATTCGTTTGTATATTTCTTGATAAGTACACCAACCTTTTAGAGTATTCGTTTGTATATTTATTTATAAGTACACCAACCTTTTAGAGTATTCGTTTGTATATTTGTTTATAAGTACACCACCAACCTTTTTAGAGTATTCGTTTGTATATTTCTTTATAAGTACATCAACTTTTAGAGTATTCGTTTGTATATTTCTTTATAAGTACACCAACCTTTTAGAGTAATTCGTTTGTATATTTGTTTATAGGTACACCAACCTTTTACAGTATTCCTTTTTCTATATTTGTTTATAAGTACAACCAACCTTTTAGAGTATTTGTTTGTAAGTACACCAACCTTTTAGAGTATTCGTTTGTATATATTTATTTATAAGTACTCCAACCTTTTAGAGTATTCGTTTGTATATTTCTTTATAAGTATACCACCAACCTTTTAGAGTATTCGTTTGTATATTTCTTTATAAGCACACCAACCTTTTAGAGTATTTGTTTGTAAGTACACCAACCTTTTAGAGTATTCGTTTGTATATATTTCTTTATAAGTACACAAACCTTTTAGAGTATTCGTTTGTATATTTCTTTATAAGTATACCACCAACCTTTTAGAGTATTCGTTTGTATATTTCTTTATAAGTACACCAACCTTTTAGAGTATTCGTTTGTATATATTTCATTATAAGTACACAAACCTTTTAGAGTATTCGTTTGTATATTTCTTTATAAGTATACCACCAAACTTTTAGAGTATTCGTTTGTATATTTCTTTATAAGTACACGAAACTTTTAGATTATTCGTTTGTATATTTCTTTATAAGTATACCAACCTTTTAGGGTATTCGTTTGTATATTTATTTATAAGTACATCAACCTTTTAGATTATTCGTTTGTATATTTCTTGATAAGTACACCAACCTTTCAGAGTATTCGTTTGTATATTTATTTATAAGTACACCAACCTTTTAGAGTATTGGTTTGTATATTTGTTTATAAGTACACCACCAACCTTTTAGAGTATTCGTTTGTATATTTCTTTATAAGTACACCAACCTTTTAGAGTATTCGTTTGTATATTTCTTTATAAGTACACCACCAACCTTTTAGAGTATTCGTTTCTATATTTCTTTATAAGTACACCAACCTTTTAAAGTATTCGTTTCTATATTTCTTTATAAGTACACCACCAACCTTTTAGAGTATTCGTTTGTATATTTATTTATAAGTACACCAATCTTTTAGATTATTAGTTTGTATATTTGTTTATAAGTACACCACCAACCTTTTTAGAGTATTCGTTTGTATATTTCTTTATAAGTACATCAACTTTTAGAGTATTCGTTTGTATATTTCTTTATAAGTACACCAACCTTTTAGAGTATTCGTTTGTATATTTGTTTATAGGTACACCAACCTTTTAGAGTATTCCTTTTTCTATATTTGTTTATAAGTACACCAACCTTTTAGAGTATTTGTTTGTAAGTACACCAACCTTTTAGAGTATTCGTTTGTATATATTTATTTATAAGTACACCCACCTTTTACAGTATTCGTTTGTATATTTGTTTATAAGTACACCACCAACCTTTTAGAATATTCGTTTGTATATATTTGTTATAAGTACACCACCAACCTTTTAGAGTATTCGTTTCTATATATTTTTATATATACACCAACCTTTTAGAGTATTCGTTTGTATATTTCTTGATAAGTACACCACCAACCTTTTAGAGTATTCGTTTGTATATTTCTTTATAAGTACACCACCAACCTTTTTGAGTATTCGTTTGTATATTTGTTTATAAGTACACCACCAACCTTTTACAGTATTCGTTTGTATATTTCTTTATAAGTACACCAACCTTTTAGAGTATTCGTTTGTATATTTATTTATAAGTACACTAACCTTTTAGATTATTCGTTTGTATATTTCTTTATAAGTACACCAACCTTTTAGAGTATTCGTTTGTATATTTATTTATAAGTACACCAACCTTTTAGATTATTCGTTTGTATATTTCTTGATAAGTACAACTAACCTTTTAGAGTATTCGTTTGTATATTTATTTATAAGTACACCAACCTTTTAGAGTATTCGTTTGTATATTTGTTTATAAGTACACCAACCTTTTAGAGTATTCCTTTTTCTATATTTGTTGATAAGTACACCAACCTTTTAGAGTATTTGTCTGTAAGTACACCAACCTTTTAGAGTATTCGTTTGTATATTTCTTTATAAGTACACCACCAACCTTTTAGAGTATTCGTTTGTATATTTGTTCATAAGTACACCGACCTTTTAGAGTATTCGTTTGTATATTTGTTTATAAGTACACCACCAACCTTTTAGAGTATTCGTTTCTATATTTCTTTATAAGTACACCACCAACCTTTTAGAGTATTCGTTTGTATATTTATTTATAAGTACACCAATCTTTTAGATTATTAGTTTGTATATTTGTTTATAAGTACACCACCAACCTTTTTAGAGTATTCGTTTGTATATTTCTTTATAAGTACATCAACTTTTAGAGTATTCGTTTGTATATTTCTTTATAAGTACACCAACCTTTTAGAGTATTCGTTTGTATATTTCTTGATAAGTACACCAACCTTTCAGAGTATTCGTTTGTATATTTATTTATAAGTACACCAACCTTTTAGAGTATTGGTTTGTATATTTGTTTATAAGTACACCACCAACCTTTTAGAGTATTCCTTTTTCTATATTTGTTGATAAGTACACCAACCTTTTAGAGTATTTGTCTGTAAGTACACCAACCTTTTAGAGTATTCGTTTGTATATATTTATTTATAAGTACACCACCAACCTTTTAGAGTATTCGTTTGTATATTTGTTCATAAGTACACCACCTAGCCTCCTCCGCAGGCAACTCTGTGGCTTCTTTTTCGCGAGTCAAATAGCTTCCAAGGCTGTTTTGGCCGAGAAATGCGCCAAGGGAGGGGAATGGGGCGAGGCGAAAAAATTAAGAGAAGCGAGAGATGCCTGCCAAAAATCGATGTGTGAGGACACGACACTTCACCGTATGGACCTGTCAATTCACCCGGGGTACGGTGGGGACATTTTGCTCTATATCAGTTTGTTTACCTAACAAGGTGAAACTGAAAGATGCCATGTTATGCTACGAAATTCCTGTGTGTAGCTTTGGAATACAAGAAAGTATTACCGAGCGTTAATAGCGAGAAGCGAACGAAAATCCGGCTATCTGTCAGTTCTCAAGCGCTCTGTAAGTCGATACCTTCGGATGTAAATATAATAGTTCTTCAATCTTCATTTGAACGCTGAACCGGAAACGGTAGCATTTTCGCTAGTGCTGTTTGGCAGTGGCGCATTCTTTATCATATAATTTAGTTCAACAAATGGTTTGTTGTCATCGATCTTGTATTAACGGAGCGTTTATAGCGAGAAGCGAACGAAAATCGCGCTGTCTATCAGTTCTCTCCGCTCTGTAAGTCGATACCTTCGGATATTAGTTCTTCCATTTGAACGCTGAACGGTAGCGTTTTCGCTAGTGCTGTTTGGCAGTGGCGCGTTCTTTATCATATAATTTAGTTCAACAAATGGTTTGTTGTCATCGATCTTGTATTACGGAGCGTTAGCGAGAAGCGAACGAAAATCACGCTGTCTATCAGTTCTCCGCTTGTAAGTTGATACCTTCTGATATTGAATGCTGAACGAACGGTAGCGTTTTGGCAGTGGCGCGTTCTTTATCTCATATTTAGTTCAACAAGTGTACCAAGTGGTTTGTTGTCATCGATCTTGATGTTGTAAACATAGCGATCACTTCTTTCATAGATAACTTCCACTTCTGGTGTTACCTTCGGTTGGAAAATTATGGCGAATTTCTTTTAGGCAAAAGGCAAATTTCGTAGCGGCCTAAAAATGTGAGCTTGCTTGTACCAGCGACTCTATTTCACTTCCTTTCACTGTAAAGTTCAACGCTTTACGAGGCCAAAGTGGATGGACGGCAGAGAGCTTTCACGCGCTTGCGAAGACCTTCGATCGCGAGAGTACTATTACTTTACCAGGGAAGGGTGGGACAAAATAAATGTACATTTTAGCATGCGCGTTTGATATGCGCAGAGCACATTGACCATGTCGATTTTTGGCAGGCAACTCTCCTCTCTTTTATTTCTTCCCCAATCCCCTGCTGTCCCCGCTTCGTCAATCAATCCCTTCACAATCCCTATACTTCCCTGCAATCCCAGCCAAAACATTGCTCGTACTGCCTTGGAAGCGATTTGACTCGGATAAAAGAAGCCACAGAGTTGCCTGCGGAGGAGGCTATACACCACCAACCTTTTGGAGTATTCGTTTGTATATTTCTTTATAAGTACACCACCCACCTTTAGAGTATTCTTTTGTATATATTTCTTTATAAGTACACCCACCTTTTACAGTATTCTTTTGTATATATTTTTTTGATCGATTTTTTTTCTGCGCATGCGCAGATCGATTTTTTTCTGCTCATGCGCAGATCGATTTTTTTCTGCGCATGCGCAGATCGATTTTTTTCTGCGCATGCGCAGATCGATTTTTTTCTGCGCATGCGCAGATCGATTTTTTTCTGCGCATGCGCAGATCGATTTTTTCTGCGCATGCGCAGATCGATTTTATTCTGCGCATACGCAGATCGATTTTTTTCTGCGCATGCGCAGATCGATTTTTTTCTGCGCATGCGCAGATCGATTTTATTCTGCGCATACGCAGATCGATTTTTTTCTGCGCATGCGCAGATCGATTTTTTTCTGCGCATGCGCAGATCAATTTTTTTCTGCGCATGCGCAGATCGATTTTTTTTCTGCGCATGCGCAGATCGATTTTTTTCTGCGCATGCGCAGATCGATTTTTTTCTGCGCATGCGCAGATCGATTTTTTTTCTGCGCATGCGCAGATCGATTTTATTCTGCGCTTGCGCAGATCGATTTTTTTCTGCGCATGCGCAGATCGATTTTTTTCTGCGCATGCGCAGATCGATTTTTTTCTGCGCATGCGCAGATCGATTTTTTTCTGCGCATGCGCAGATCGATTTTTTTCTGCGCATGCGCAGATCGATTTTATTCTGCGCATGCGCAGATCGATTTTATTCTGCGCATGCGCAGATCGATTTTTTTCTGCGCATGCGCAGATCGATTTTTTTCTGCGCATGCGCAGATCGATTTTATTCTGCGCATGCGCAGATCGATTTTTTCTGCGCATGCGCAGATCGATTTTTTTCTGCGCATGCGCAGATCGATTTTTTCTGCGCATGCGCAGATCGATTTTATTCTGCGCATGCGCAGATCGATTTTATTCTGCGCATGCGCAGATCTTTGTATATAAGGCCCTGTTTACATGAAGGGGATTGAGTGTTCAAGTCAAATCTCCCATGTTTTGGTGTTCAAGTCAAATCTCCCATGGATTGAGTGTTCAAGTCAAATCAACATGCTCCTTGTAGTCAGGCAGATGTATAAAAACTTACGGTAGCATGGGACAATTCAATTTTGCCGTAAAACTATTGTTCGAAGACTAATTAACATATTTCTGAATGTTGGACGTGTTGATATTACTTGTAGTCCTCAGCCAACATCGTTTTTCTACGCCGCTCTGGCTCGGTCATTGTGAATCAAAATGGCGGCGAAAAGAGGAGTGAGCCAGCGATTTTTTGTTCATAGCCAACATTCCCTGTGTACTTCAAGTAGCCCTACTTAATTTCGTTAATGAAACGCTTAATTACAGGGGGTCCAATTTCATGATTTGAACAACAGTCGTTCTTTAATATAAAATATTTTTAATAAAATAAGTGTATCTTGATTTCATGGTCCTGTTTTATTCTATTTGTGTATTTTTTGGGTCGATTAGAAACGAATTCGTATGTTTTTCGTTTTTTCGTATTACCGCGGGTACCCAACCCTATGGGCTATACAGAATACGAAAACATGGACATGCAGAAAACGCTTCAAGTTAACGCAAAAAAACACAAATAGAATATAAAACATACTCGGCAAAACATTTTTTTTCATATTAAACGTTTTGAAATATTACGCAATTTGTGACGACGAATTCGGAAAAATACGAAATTAAAAAAAACCGGTCTCCACGAGGTTGCAAAATGAAACTATTTAAATATTATGATTACATATCTTATATCTGCGTCTTGCATGAACTGTATACAGTAGTTACATAAAACCAACTGACAAGAAGTAGACTTGTAGTACATACCGACGAATTACAATATAAGCGCTATATACCATTACTGAACCAGTTCATTTGAGCCTTTGTTGTTTGCCTATTGCTAGTCCCAAATCATTATGATAGGTTTACTCTAGGTAGATACTTATCAATTAATTTTTCCATCCAATTAGAAAGAGAAATATAATAAGCACCTGCCAAGATTTTACTGACGAGTTGGATGAGCAGCAGAACGGTTTCATCACGCAGTTCTATCTGGCAGTTTATAGACGAGATGGATGAGCAGCAGAACATTTTCATTAGGTAGTTTAATCAGTCTATAGGCGAGATGGATGAGCCAGCAGAACTGTTCATCATGCAGTTCAATCAGTTTATAGATGAGATGGATGAGCAGCAGAACGGTTCATCACGCAGTTCAATCAGTTTATAGGCGAGATGGATGAGCACCAGAACTGCATGTTCATCACGCAGTTCAATCAGTCTATAGACGAGATGGATGAGCAGCAGAACTGTTCATCCACGCAGTGCAAACAGTTAATAGACAAGATGGAATGAGCAGCAGAACGGTTTCATCACGCAATAGCCAATCAGGACGAGATGGATGAGCAGCAGAACAGTTTCATCACGCAGTTCAATCATGAGTTTATAGACGAGATGGATGAACAGCATTACAAAACTCATCCCGCAATGAGGAAATCAGTGTGGGTCACTGTACCTTAATATACTATTGCTAAAAATACATCGTTTAATTTGCGGCTAATAGCGCGTTTGTTTATTCATACCAGTTTTGTATGAATTTAAATCATTTTCATCCGGTGGGATGTTGGAGCTCCCCACCGATGTCCGTTTAAGTACATCTTACGGCACCCTGATTTCTTGCATCCTTGTGATTCTCATGACAAAAACCACCAATATTGAATCTGGTGCTGGCTTCTGGCTAATGAGTCAGGCACAGTGGCAGATGTTAATGATGAGTTAACAATGTTTAGTAATAACTGACAGTAAAATTGGCAGACCATTGTTTTCAAAATAGTAGATGGAATATATTAAATATATAAAATATTTTTGTTTGTTTGGTTTTTCGCGGGATTCGTCCATACTGAGGAGAACCTAGTGTAGGCCTTGTTACGTCCGCAACGAATCAACTTCGACCACCTTATTTTTCTCAAAAACGTCGTTATAAAAAAATAGTTTTTTGTTCATATAGTGGTAATATATGTAGTAGGCTTTATCTTATAATGAAAGTGTAATTCGTTTTATAAGTAACATTAAGAATATATTGTTGTAAGAGCATTGAGACCTAATGCTCCTAATACGTCTTTATTATTATTATCCAAAATGCCATTTGTTCGAAACCAACCATGTCCGTCCGGTTGTCGAAAATTCAAGCAAACGTCCTTACACGTGACAGTGAGGTTCCGGTGGTTAAGGTTCCGATTAAGGTTACGATTAGGATTAAAGAACCGAAATTTCACGCAAGGTTTCTTTTCGAATGACATAATTCGACTTTATCGCTATTTTCTTAATATTTTCGTAAAAATAACCCTCGTTTTCGCAAACCAGGTTGGCATTTTAATTACACTACTTGACGTCCTAAGCAACGCGCTGGTCAAAACACCGAGGGCTCCACCTTTTTTTCGTCAACAATTCGTATACAGAGGCCACGTAAAATGCTGTTGGATTAATTACTCAAGTAATATCAGCGTGTCCAACATTCAGAAAATCGGTTAATTATGTTTTAAACCACAGTTCTACGATAAAATTGAATTGTCCCCAAGCTACCGTAAGTATTTACCTATTTTGGTACGTCTATCTGCCTGACTATTGTGTTTACATGAAGAAAGATTTAAAGTTTTCGATCTGATCGAAACGGATGGATGAAGTCAACCACGTAGTTGAGTGGATTGACTTGAGATTCAAGCAAGGATCGACTTGAATGTTGCCAATCTGATTGATGTAAAACACGGTTTGAACTTGAAAATGACTTGATACGCCTGCGTAAAATTTACGCATGCGCATCCTGAATACGTATGCGCGTATTCAGGCATCAAAAACTACGCATGGGCGGTTTGAGGCCTGCTGCCAAACGGATTCATGTAAACATGTGCCCGGATTGAATTCATCCGCGTTTTTCGATCCGATTGGACTGTCCAATTCCGCCTTCATGTAAACAGGGCCCTCAGTTAATAGTCTTAGTACAACATACGAATGGGTGTATAAATGTGACAATGGGAAGATTAACAACGTTAAATAAAAGCAACTAGTTATCTTGTCAATATAAAATAGGGTAATATGATAGTTATACTAAATAAAACAAAAGTTAATAGAACAATACATTGAAACTACGATAAACATCGAGTATATTTACAGTTAAAATAGGAATCAGCTAGGTTTAATTTCAATAAATGACTACGAAATAAATTAATAGAGTTAAACGTTTCTTAAATAAGGGGACGTTGATTCGACAGGCTGGTAGAGACTTTGATAAGGTTGTTCAATTTTACCAGTATGTCCCCTAAAATTATAAGGCATAGTATGTTCGGTTAAAAAATCATGTATGAGGGGCCATTAGACTTTATACACTTGTACAGTAAGAACCAATGACTGAGCTCTTCTCCTTTGAAGGGCTGAGCCCCCCCCCCCCCCCCCCCCCACAAATCAGGACAAGCGTTGCTATATTTAAAAGTGCCCATAACCTCACAATGTTTTATTATCTTGTTTGGAAGAACTTTTAAAATGATAAAGTAACGTCTTTTGAAGATTTTCGTTTATTCGCTTTCTGTTTGAGATATATCAGTTTGTTTGATATGCAAATGTCTGGAATTTCGTCATACATGCATAATGACTTATTGGAGAAATGTGTATCTCTCTTTCATTCTCGAACGAAATCCTTTAAAATCAAGAAGTTTGGTGTTGTGAGAGAAACGCACACACGTGTTATTAGAATAGGATAGAAACTTTATTTAAAGAGGGTTACACTAAATAGTACAAAGTACTAACAAACTTGTGGCCCTCGAAAATTGTTTGAAAATTAAAATGTATATATATATATATATATGTAAAAAAGTATAAAAATATAAAATTAATGACTAAATTACATGATAATATTAATATAATGATACAAGGTGAAGTCCTAATTACATGACAGTTGAAATACACTGTGTAAAGTTAAAAGTTAAAATCAGAAAAAGACGTGAATTGCTTAAATTCTTTTTGGTAATCACGAAAACACCTATACAAAGTTAGTGTTTTTATTTCATGAATGCAAAGATATACAACATTCTCTGATAACTCATTATGCATGTGTGACGAAATTCCAGATATTTGCATATCAAACAACTGATATCTCTCAAAAAGAAAGCGAAGAAACGAAAATCTTCAAAAGAAGTTACTTTATCATTTTAGAATGTTTTTCCAATTGTATTAGTACGATTATAGAGGCTAAGAGAGAAGCTACATAAGGTAATCTACCTACGGGCTTCATCTACAACAAGATTGTACAAACGGGTGTAGCCTGAAATGCCCGAAGTCAGTGTTAGCCAACCCCTAAACCCTTGCCACGCGAGTATTAGATTGATTCCCAGACCCTTCTGGCAGTACTAGGCACAACAAATGGTGTCACATGGTAAGAGGTAGCAGGTAATCTTGGATTCATTTGAACTATGCTTGCTGTAGAATTAGATGAAAAAGTTTGCTCAAATTGCTGAAAATCGTGTTTCCGAGCTTCTAGATTTCAAAATTTTTTTATTTTTATTTTATTTTATAAGCTTTGCCACATCTAGACTAGAGAACAAATATTTACACAATAACATATACAAGACGATGGTAGGGTGTCCGCAACAGCTTTGGCCAATTACTGCGGTCCCTATATGTAAAGTAAACAATACACATCTATAGTTACAGATAATTACAATATACAAATACAGATACAAACTAGAAACAACATGAAAGTGGTTTTGTTAAGTCACGTGCCTGGTTGCATTTAAGGAAAATTGTTTTCCAGGAGCGAGGGTCATCTACATTGTAATTGTTTTCTAGAGCATAATGATAGTAATTGAGTAGTGAATTTTTAAAGGTTGTTAGAGTGATATATTTACTGATAATAGATTTTGGTAGTACATTCCAGATTCTTGTTGTCCTAATAGTATAAGATTTTTGATAAGATTTTTGAATGTTGGATTTCTTAATTTTGAATTGAAGGCAGTTGGGTCCACTGATCTTGTAATTTTGTTGTGAATTTGATGTTCTGGAAGTACTGAGTTGGACAGATTGATGATGCCACAATTTGCTTTAAAAAAGAACAGCATGTCGAGATATTCGTGCCAATAACTTAATGGTAGGATATTTACGACGGCAAGCCTTTGATTGTAATTGGAATCACAAAGAAAAGGTAGATCCAAAATATATTTGGATGCGCGTCTTTGTACGCGTTCCATACGTGAGATGAGGTCCGACACAGATTGCGGAGACCAAACTTGTGTTGCGTACCCCAGTTGAGAACAGACGAGACTTAGATATAGAGTTCGACGTGCTGATGAGTTTTTAATATTTCTAGTTGATCTATGAACATATCCTAGCAATTTGTTGGCTCGGGAACACTTTTTTCAAGAACTTGCTTAGACCAGGTCAAATTATGCAAAGTCCATACGCCAAGATCACGTTCACAGTCCGAACTTTCTAAGATGGTGTTTTGTATTGGATCTTACTGTGTTTCCTAGTGATTTGTAGAGTTTTGCATTTAGATATATTGAGTAGAAGACCGGCATTAGATGAACAAGTTTCGAAATTTGTCAGGTCCTCCTGTAAAGAGGATTGTATTAATTAATTAAGAATTTGCATGAATGATCAGGAAATAGATATTTTGGCAATTAATGAAACTAGACTTGACAATGACTTTCCTAAAGATTTAATTGCACTCCAGGGGTATACTTGGGTTTCTAAAGATAGAGACCTATCTCTATTGATATCGATATCTTGGTGGAGGTATCGGTTTCTGTATAAGAAATTCAATCAATTTCCATATAAGAAATAATTTGGCAAATGACAAGATAGAAATACTGACCTTAGAAATCCACAAATATAAAGTTGAGCCATTTCTTATTACCACCTGGTATAGACCTCCCAGTTCAACGATTGAAACCCTGCAACTCTTGAAAAAGTCCTGCAACTTCTTGATGCAGAGGATAAAGAAAGCATGATTTTAGGTGACATAAATTGTGACCTTTCTAAATGCGACTCTAATGATTCTAGTACAAATGAGTTGAAATTTATCACAAATCTTTATCAATATACACAGTTGATTGATGAACCAACTAGGGTTACGAATCAAACTAAATCCTTAATTGATCACTTCTATACTAATAATCCGGAGAAAATTGTTAAATCAGGAGTAACTAAATTAACTATTAGTGACCACTACCTAATATATGGTATCCGTAAATTTCCTACACTAAAAGGAATACCTAATATTATTGAATTTAGAGATTTTAAGCATTTTAATGAGGAACACTTTCTAAACGATGTAAAGAACCAAAATCTCTTAAACGTTCAAGAATATGACGACCCGAATAGACTGTGGCTCCATTATGTTAATTATCGAAAATCATGCCCCTCTCAAGAAACGTAAAATTGGTAAAAAGCGCATCCCTTGGATAACCAAAGAAATTTTAGCTGAGAAAAGACAAACTCAATTCCTCAAAAAGAAAGCTTGTAAGACAAATAATTCTAATGATTGGATTAACTATAAAAGTGCTAGAAACCAGTACAACAGATCAATTAATAAAGGAGACATTAGGAATACCTGGAAAATTGTCAACCAAATAATTAACAAAAATCCTAAATCAAATAATATAATGGAAATGAATGACAACAATAACAATCAGATTAAATCAGACGATATTCCGAATGCATTTAATAAACACTTTGTAGAGCTTGGACATAATTTATCACTAAATTTACCTAACCCAAAATATACCCCTGATCACTACGTTAATAGCATAGAAGATCAATTCAATTTCCGTGAAATATCGCAGTGGGTGAAGTTCTTCAGCTTCTACTAGCGATTTCACCTAATAAAGCAATAGGTCTTGACAATCTCTCTGCTAAATTGATTAAATTGGCTGCTCCATTTATTGCTGATTCCCTAACTATAATTTTCAATAAATCTATCTCAACAGGAGTATTCCCATGTGATTGGAAAATTTCCAAAGTAATTCCTATATTTAAAGCAGGTGAAAAGAATAATATGAATAATTATAGACCTATATCTGTAATCTCCGTTGTTCCTAAAATTATGGAGAAACTGGTGCATCAACAATTCTATCTCTATCTACATGAAACTAACTTACTTACTAATTGTCAACACGGCTTTAGACCAAAACACTCCACCGTTACTGCTTTACTAGAACTAACGAACCAATGGTATCATAATATCGACATCGGCCAATTAAATGGTGTTGTCTTCCTTGACTTAAAGAAGGCATTTGATACAGTAGATCACCACATACTATTGCAAAAATTGGAACTATGTGGCGTACGGGGAACGGCTCACGCATGGTTTAAGTCTTATCTATCTAATCGAATGCAATATTGCCAAGTGAATGGTGAACTTTCTCAACCTCTAAAAATGATTACTGGTATACCTCAGGGTTCTATTTCAGGTCCATTACTCTTTCTGATATATGTTAACGATCTTCGGAATAGTCTAAACAAAGCAAATGTGACATGTTTGCCGATGATACCCAAATAGGTATATCTGAAAATAATATTAATTTGATCTCTGAAAAATTAAATGAAGATCTAGTTAACGTATCAGATTGGATGACTACTAATAAGCTAAGTTTAAATACTAGTAAGACTGAATATATGATTATTGGGTCACATAAAAAGCTAAATCAAAATAAATTCAGATCCTTCAATTGTATTGGGAAACTTTTCCAATTCAAAGAGTTAAAGTAACCAAATCACTTGGTGTTATGGTGGATGAGGCTTTAACCCTGGAGTGAACATGTTGATTTGATAATTAAGAAAGTTAATAAAGGTCTCAATATCCTAAGAAGACTGCGTGAATTTATGGACCTAAAAGTTTATTATAACAGTCCTACAAAACCTTAGTAACAACCATATTTTGAATATTGTTCCCAAGTCTGGGGATGCCTTGGCATTACTTTATGTAATAAACTGCAGCGACTACAAAATAGAGCTGCTCGAATTAAATTACTAAATGTGGTTATGAATATCGATCTATTGAATTATTAAATTATCTTAACTTACTCAATCTTGAAACAAGAAGAAACCATCAATTGTCTACTTTAATGTATAAAATCAGTCAAGGACTATTGCCTTCCTATTTTTCTAATCTTTTTATGAGAACGGATCAACTTCATCAGCACGAAAACACGATATGCTAAGCTTAGTTATCATCTACCAAAACCTAAAACTAATTCAATGAAAAAATCATTCAGTTATAGAGGTGCAATGGTTTGGAACAATCTATCAAACGAGATTAAAAATTCTCAATCAATTGGTCAATTTAAAAGTTGTATTAAAGTCAATAATTTTTAATAGTGTAATATAATAATATAATCATGTGATATGTAAAATTTGTAATAGTTGTTCACTTTTGTATTGTAATTTTTATATATTACTTCACGGCCTATTGGAAGATCACTTTTTTATGTAAATAGTCTATTGGTGAAATAGTACCGTGATTAAATAAATAATAATAATAATAATAATAATAATAATAATAATAAGGCTGCTGCGTCCGCTGGAGTGTTGATTACCTTAAAGATTTTAGTGTCGTCGGCGTAGGTTGCAATGGTAGAATTGTTAGTAGAGGAAGGCAGGTCGTCTTCATACAGTAGAAACAGCAGCGGTCCAAGAATGGAACCTTGTGGTACTCCTGAAGTTACTGGAAGAGATGTTGATGTTGCGCCAAGAACGGTAGTTTGTTGGCGACGGTCTTGCAGATAAGAGCAGAACCATTTGAAAATATTACCTCCAATCCCAAAGTCACGAAGTCGAAGTAGAAGACGTCTGTGGCTAACCTTATCAAAGGCCTTTGACATATCCAAATACATTACATCGATTTGTTTACCGAGATCTAGTTGACATCCTATTTTGTCGAAAACTTCGATAAGTTGAGTGACACAATTTTTTCCGGGGAAGAAGCCATGTCGACAAGAGAGATTTGATTAAAAACCTGATCTTTAATGTTGTTAAATACACAGCGCTCCAGTGCTTTTGAAACCAGTGAAAGTAGAGATATAGGTCTAAGTTTTCTGCAAAATCTTTGTTTCCTTTTTTATGAATTGGTACAACATTTGCGAGTTTCCAGTCCTGTGGTAATTTGCCAATTCGTAGAGATTTATTGAATAGAGCACAGTGACGGAGCTATTTGAGAAGCAGTTTCTGTTAGTAAAACGTGCAGGAATACCATCAGGACCATGCGCTTTATCATTGTTGAGATTTTTTAATACATCAGTAACAGTTTCTGGTGTTAAATGACATCTTCCAGAAGAGAATTTGGTGGAATGTTCAAAATTGTGGACATCGGTAAACGACGGCCGATCTGTGGTTTCTGCAGGGTCAGTAGTGAAGATGGATGTGAAGCAATTATTGAAGAGAAGTTGCGATATCAGTAGGATTTTCTGGATATGACCTGGTGCTTTCATCAATCTTCATTGAGATCTTTTCTGGAATGTTACAAACCTTGGATTTTAGTTTAAATAATGACCAGAAACGCTTTGGATTATTTCCATGATCAGCACAGGACAGAGTTAATGTACTTGGAGCGGCTCTCACTCAGCATTCGCTTGATTTTGGTTCTTAAATTTTTAAACTTCTCTTTTAGATAATCATTGGGTGTATGGGATTTCTTTTACTTGAGTCTTATGGTGTTTTTCTTTTTAATATCGTGTAGTATGGCGCTGGTAATCCAAAGAATGTAGTTACGACCACGTAACTTTTTAGTTGGGATATGATCAGAAACTGCAGCTAAGAAAGCTTCATTCCAATTCAAACCAATCCTCGTTAATATCTCCGTCGTCTGATATGTTAGAAAGGTTTAGAGATTCAAGAGTAGATCACAGAGCCTTAAAATCTCCAAGCAGGTAATCGTATACGGTTTCTGTGTATATTTGGGTAAACTTTTAGGATGTACAAGTAGGTCGAAAACGATTATACTGTGATCAGTGAAAAATCTCCTGCAGGAGACAAATGGTCGGATATTTTCATAATTTTTTAGAAAAAATCTATCTGCGCATGCGCAGAAAAAAATCGAAAAAAATTGATTTTTTAAAATTTTTGAAAAAATTTTTAAAAAAAAATTCTGCGCATGCGCAGATCGATTTTATTCTGCGCATGCGCAGATCGATTTTATTCTGCGCATGCGCAGATCGATTTTATTCTGCGCATGCGCAGAATCGATTTTTTTTCTGCGCATGCGCAGATCGATTTTTTTCTGCGCATGCGCAGATCGATTTTATTCTGCGCATGCGCAGATCGATTTTTTTCTGCGCATGCGCAGATCGATTTTTTTCTGCGCATGCGCAGATCGATTTTTTTCTGCGCATGCGCAGATCGATTTTTTTCTGCGCATGCGCAGATCGATTTTTTTCTGCGCATGCGCAGATCGATTTTTTTCTGCGCATGCGCAGATCGATTTTTTTCTGCGCATGCGCAGATCGATTTTTTTCTGCGCATAGCGCAGATCGATTTTTTTCTGCGCATGCGCAGAATCGATTTTTTCTGCGCATGCGCAGATCGATTTTAATTCTGCGCATGCGCAGATCGATTTTTTTCTGCGCATGCGCAGATCGATTTTTTTCTGCGCATGCGCAGATCGATTTTTTTCTGCGCATGCGCAGATCGATTTTTTTCTGCGCATGCGCAGATCGATTTTTTTCTGCGCATGCGCAGATCGATTTTTTTCTGCGCATGCGCAGATCGATTTTTTTTCTGCGCATGCGCAGATCGATTTTATTCTGCGCATGCGCAGATCGATTTTTTTCTGCGCATGCGCAGATCGATTTTTTTCTGCGCATGCGCAGATCTTTGTATATAAGGCCCTGTTTACATGAAGGGGATTGAGTGTTCAAGTCAAATCTCCCATGTTTTGGTGTTCAAGTCAAATCTCCCATGGATTGAGTGTTCAAGTCAAATCAACACGCTCCTTGTAGTCAGGCAGATGTATAAAAACTTACGGTAGCATGGGACAATTCAATTTTGCCGTAAAACTATTGTTCGAAGACTAATTAACATATTTCTGAATGTTGGACGTGTTGATATTACTTGTAGTCCTCAGCCAACATCGTTTTTCTAGGCCGCTCTGGCTCGGTCATTAGACAGATTTAGAAAACACGACGTGAGATCAAAGACGACGTGAGTTGACCGAGGAGGACTGGGTCGAGGACGCCGTCGTGTTGTGAACGAAACATGATTTAGAAAAGGGAAGACGACGTTGTTTTTGTGTTCTCGAATTTCGATTCCATTTTGCTAGTTGATCAGTGGTTACGTACCATACGTTTCTTTCAACAGATGGATAACTAAAGATTTCCTAGCGTAAACGAATAATCCCCATCGGGATCGCTCATGCAATTGTATCGTTTAAACGATATTTAACTTTGTGCAGTACTGCAGTTGATGACATGGTAATTCATTTATACTCGATAAGTTTTATATTATATTATTTCGTTCATATTATTTTTCATTTATCCGTGCAATGAGGTTAAACAAAATAAATTTGTGTTGTATTTATCAGTATTTATTGTGCTATCGTCATGATGTCGTGATATTTTTTACACTGAACATATTATCCAAGTCTGTGAGAGCAAAGTCATGGCGGTTGGCGGTCTTCAAGCTGTCCGTGATGCTTTGATTTTTGCATACGCTGAAAATGTAATCGACGACGAAGAATTTGCCTTGCTCTACGATTACAACCGGTCTAAGCCGCTTTTTCCGCATTGGAAATTTGAAGATTTTGATTTGGGAAGTTGGGACGAAGTGGAGTGTCGCACGGAGTTGCGGTTTGATAAAAATGATTTGCCATTGTTGTTATGCTTACAAATCCCCGAACAAGTAGTCTGCCAACAAGGTACTGTCTGTAGTGGAATGGAGGGATTGTGTATCGTCTTGAAGAGGCTGGCCTACCCGTGCAGGTACACAGATATGGCGCATCGGTTCGGACGAAATCCATCTGAGTTGTGTCTCATCTTCAACAGAGTGATGGACAATATGTACGAGACTCACCATCATCGTCTTGAAAGTTGGGACCAGCCTTTTCTTTCCCCAGACCAACTCCACAACTATACCCTCGCGGTACATCAACGTGGTGCTCCTCTGCAAAATTGGATTGGACTGTGCGTCGGATAGCTCGACCAAAGTACAATCAGCGAGTGATGTATAATGGCCACAAACGAGTACATGCCATCAAATTTCAGAGCATAGTTTTGCCGAACGGCCTTATTGCTAACCTGTCTGGTCCGTATGAAGGTAAACGACACGACAGTACCATGTTATATGAGTCAGGTGTGCTGCCCAATTTAAGACGTGTTGCTTTCTACAACAACGAGCCACTCTGCATTTATGGTGACCCAGCGTACCCTTTGGGAGTTCACCTTCAAGGGCCTTTCAAGGACAGACAACTAACCCCACAAATGCAAGCATTCAATAAAGGGATGAGTGAGGTCAGGGTTGCAGTGGAGTGGATGTTTGGAAACATCACCAAATATTTTAGTTTTGTTGACTTTAAAAGACAGATGAAAATCAATCTTAGTGCAGTTGGTAAAATGTATTTCATTTGTGCCTTGCTTGAGAATGCTCGTACCTGCCTTTATGGTAACATTGTTTCAAATTCCTTTGCACTTCCACCACCTGCCTTTAGTTGAATATTTTTGGTAATATTTGTTATTCATTTTCATTAGAATTTGTACATTAATGCACATGTTTTTATACTCATGTTTTATTGTTTTTAATATAATATGTATTTTAAGAAGAAATATAAGATGCACAGAATAATAAACAAACTGAATATTGTTGAATTGCATATATATATATATATATGTGTTATGAATATATAAAAGTTTTTGAATTGTTGTCGGTACAGTAGCTTATTAATATGTACTTCATTAGATCTAAATATCACACTTGTAAGAAATTTAAAATTTCATCTCTCGGGAATGTGTAAATTGTAAAATTGATTTATTATGCTATTGAAAGGAGATAACAATTCAACAGTATTTTTCCCATACAAATAAAACTTATTTTTAACATTGAAATGAATAAATTAATTAAATTGAACCTGATACATAATTGTATGAACAAAACTCGCAAGTGCTTGTTGAATTATTAAATAAATAATTAATTAATATATAAAATTATATCAAAAAATATTTGAAAATGTAATTATTATTTAATTTATTATTTAAATTATTATTTGTTAATGTTTTTAAAAAAATTTGCCAACATTTCTGTTTGTTGCTGTTGCATCACTGCCGCCATCTGTTGCTGTAACATTGCACACTGCTGTTGTTGTTGCTGTTGTTGTTGCATTTGGTATTGTAGCTGTGCATCGTTTTGAGCTTGTGAAGCCTGTATCTGTTGCAATAAGACCATGCGCTCTTCTCTCTGACTTTCCCTCTCTTCTCTCTTTTCTTTCAGTTCTTCTTCCCTCAGCTTTTTATCCATTTCAGTCTTTTCCCATAGCCACTCAAACGTATCTCCTGACGTCCTCCTCTTTCTTTCTGGTTTTGCATTTACTTGGCCTTCTAGTGCTCTCTTTTTGGTCTTTCCAAAACTCTCCATGGCCCTCTCCCTCATTTCAATTGCCTGAGCCTTCTCCCTTTCATTACTCATCTTTTTTGCCTCATTTTCATCATCCACTTTTTTTTCTGTTTCCTCGCATATATCAATCAGCTCTTCCAATAAGTGTCCTTTCTCGGTAAGCTCCTCCCCTCCACCACCAGTTTCATTCTCCTCATTTGCCATTTTGACCTTGTGGTTTCGTGCCAGCATCCCGAAGCGGTCTCTTACTGAGCGCGAAGTGATATCGACAGCCGGCATACTTGGCTTTAGTTTGTTGGCAACAGCCAGCCACCCGGCACCTCGCTCTCTTGATTTCAATTTGTGCTGCAAGGTCCCCTCTGCAGCCACCTCCTTTAGCATAAGCACATCTCTCTGCTCTGTCCAAACTACTGCAGACCTAAAAGTGTTTCATTTATATAGTAATTCAAATTATGCTTATTGAATATTTATTATTTTAGTTGACAATACTAATAGCTATATATTCTAGATAGCTAATAATTTTTTATTATATTGGCGTATGTAGTCTACTACGCCAATATAAATTCGCCAGTCTTGTACACTAAGGTATTTAGTGTATTACACATCGATTCCCTATTAACAACCTTTTAATATAATTTTATATTGCATAAATCAAGTTAAATACAATTTGTTACTCAACTTACTTTTTCTTCAAGTCGTTTTCTGCGTTTGTCTCCATTTCCATAAGGATTCTTTGATTTAAAGCTACACGATAAGTCGATAAATATATCACATCGCTGACATATTGCAAGTGATTTGTTTACATATTTTGAATTTTTGCCGCTTTAATTAAATCAAATTAATTTGAACTTGGTAACCCCTGAGGACGTATTTTCTGGAAGAATATGTAATATTTGTTTCCAAACAGTCAAGGTGACCAGTCTAAAAGTTATGAGGTCCTCTTTTGAAAGGTCCACCTTGAATACGTTTAATATAATATGAAACTTTGGCTCACAGGTCATGTTGGCAACTTCGGGCAAACAATTTACGTTGGAAAATTGGAAAAATTATTAAAAATTTAACTGCAGTATGTAGCAACAACAGTACTTATTCTCACAACCAAATTATGTAAACAAACCTACCTTTTTGTGAAATAAAACAAGCGAATTACAGTGGCGTCTTTGAGAGGACGTGAAAACTGTATTTTCACGTCGTGAAATCAACAAAGACGACGTCGCAATGCAAACCGGAAGTAAAATGAACTCGGGTCCACGCCATACCGCGCGATCTCACGTCGTCTTTGACGTCCGTCGTCTTTTCTAAATCTATCTATTGTGAATCAAAATGGCGACGAAAAGAGGAGTGAGCCAGCGATTTTTTGTTCGTAGCCAACATTCCCTGTGTACTTCAAGTAGCCCTACTTAATTTCGTTAATGAAACGCTTAATTACAGGGGGTCCAATTTCATGATTTGAACAACAGTCGTTCTTTAATATAAAATATTTTTAATAAAATAAGTGTATTTTGATTTCATGGTCTGTTTTATTCTATTTGTGTATTTTTTGGGTCGATTAGAAACGAATTCGTATGTTTTCGTTTTTCGTATTACCGCGGGTACCCAACCCTATGGGCTATACAGAATACGAAAACATGGACATGCAGAAAACGCTTCAAATTAACGCAAAAAAAACACAAATAGAAATATAAAACATACTCGGCAAAACATTTTTTTTCATATTAAACGTTTTGAAATATTACGCAATTTGTGACGACGAATTCGGAAAAATACGAAATTAAAAAAAAAACCGGTCTCCACGAGGTTGCAAAATGAAACTATTTAAATATTATGATTACATATCTTATATCTGCGTCTTGCATGAACTGTATACAGTAGTTACATAAAACCAACTGACAAGAAGTAGACTGTAGTACATACCGACGAATTACAATATAAGCGCTATATAACCATTACTGAACCAGTTCATTTGAGCCTTTGTTGTTTGCCTATTGCTAGTCCAAATCATTATGATAGGTTTACTCTAGGTAGATACTTATCAATTAATTTTTCCATCCAATTAGAAAGAGAAATATAAATAAGCACCTGCCAAGATTTTACTGACGAGTTTGGATGAGCAGCAGAACGGTTCATCACGCAAGTTCTATCTGCAGTTTATAGACGAGATGGATGAGCAGCAGAACATTTCATTAGGTAGTTTAATCAGTCTATAGGCGAGATGGATGAGCAGCAGAACTGTTCATCATGCAGTTCAATTCAGTTTATAGATGAGATGGATGAGCAGCAGAACGGTTCATCACGCAGTTCAATCAGTTTATAGGCGAGATGGATGAGCACCAGAACTGCATGTTCATCACGCAGTTCAATCAGTCTATAGACGAGATGGATGAGCAGCAGAACTGTTCATCACGCAGTGCAAACAGTTAATAGACAAGATGGATGAGCAGCAGAACGGTTCATCCACGCAATAGCCAATCAGGACGAGATGGATGAGCAGCAGAACAGTTCATCACGCAGTTCAATCATGAGTTTATAGACGAGATGGATGAACAGCATTACAACTCATCACGCAATGAGGAAATCAGTGTGTCACTGTACCTTAATATACTATTGCTAAAAATACATCGTTTAATTTGCGGCTAATAGCGCGTTTGTTTATTCATACCAGTTTGTATGAATTTAAATCATTTTCATCCGGTGGGATGTTGGAGCTCCCCACCGATGTCCGTTAAGTACATCTTACGGCACCCTGATTTCTTGCATCCTTGTGATTCTCATGACATAAAAACCACCAATATTGAATCTGGTGCTGGCTTCTGGCTAATGAGTCAGGCACAGTGGCAGATGTTAATGATGAGTTAACAATGTTAGTAATAACTGACAGTAAAATTGGCAGACATTGTTTCAAAATAGTAGATGGAATATATTAAATATATAAAATATTTTTGTTTGTTTGGTTTTTCGCGGGATTCGTCATACTGAGGAGAACCTAGTGTAGGCCTTGTTACGTCCGCAACGAATCAACTTCGACCACCTTATTTTGTCTCAAAAACGTCGTTATAAAAAATAGTTTTTTTGTTCATATAGTGGTAATATATGTAGTAGGCTTTATCTTATAATGAAAGTGTAATTCGTTTTATAAGTAACATTAAGAATATATTGTTGTAAGAGCATTGAGACTAATGCTCCTAATACGTCTTTATTATTATTATCCAAAATGGCCATTTGTTCGAAACCAACCATGTCCGTTCCGGTTGTCGAAAATTCAAGCAACGTCCTTACACGTGACAGTGAGGTTCCGGTGGTTAAGGTTACGATTAAGGTTACGATTAAGGATTAAAGAACCGAAATTTCACGCAAGGTTTCTTTTCGAATGACCATAATTCGACTTTATCGCTATTTTCTTAATATTTTCGTAAAAATAACCCTCGTTTTCGCAAACCAGGTTGGCATTTTAATTACACTACTTGACGTCCTAAGCACGGCGCTGGTCAAAACACCGAGGGCTCACCTTTTTTCGTCAACAATTCGTATACAGAGGCCACGTAAAATGCTGTTGGAATTAATTACTCAAGTAATATCAGCGTGTCCCAACATTCAGAAATCGGTTAATTATGTTTTAAACCACAGTTCTACGATAAAATTGAATTGTCCCAAGCTAACCGTAAGTATTTACCTATTTTGGTACGTCTATCTGCCTGACTATTGTGTTTACATGAAGAAGATTTAAAGTTTTCGATCTGATCGAAACGGATGGATGAAGTCAACCACGTAGTTGAGTGGATTGACTTGAGATTCAAGCAAGGATCGACTTGAATGTTGCCAATCTGATTGATGTAAAACACGGTTTGACTTGAAAATGACTTGATACGCCTGCGTAAAATTTACGCATGCGCATCCTGAATACGTATGCGCGTATTCAGGCATCAAAAAACTACGCATGGGCGGTTTGAGGCCTGCTGCCAAACGGATTCATGTAAAACATGTGCCCGGATTGAATTCATCCCGCGTTTTTCGATCCGATTGGACTGTCCAATCCGCTTCATGTAAACAGGGCCTCAGTTAATAGTCTTAGTACAACATACGAATGGGTGTATAAATGTGACAATGGGGAAGATTACAAACGTTAAATAAAAGCAACTAGTTATCTTGTCAATATAAAATAGGGTAATATGATAGTTATACTAAATAAAACAAAAGTTAATAGAACAATACATTGAAACTACGATAAACATCGAGTATAATTACAGTTAAAATAGGAATCAGCTAGGTTTTAATTTCAATAAATGACTACGAAATAAATTAATAGAGTTAACGTTTCTTAAATAAGGGGACGTTGATTCGACAGGCTGGTAGAGACTTTGATAAGGTTGTTCAATTTTACCAGTATGTCCCCTAAAATTATAAGGCATAGTATGTTCGGTTAAAAAATCATGTATGAGGGGCCATTAGACTTTATACACTTGTACAGTAGAACCCAATGACTGAGCTCTTCTCCTTTGAAGGGCTGAGCCCCCCCCCCCCCCCCCCCCCCCCCCCCCCCCCACACAAATCAGGACAAGCGTTGCTATATTTAAAGTGCCCATAACCTTCACAATGTTTTATTATCTTGTTTGGAAGAACTTTTAAAATGATAAAGTAACGTCTTTTGAAGATTTTCGTTTATTCGCTTTCTGTTTGAGATATATCAGTTTGTTTGATATGCAAATGTCTGGAATTTCGTCATACATGCATAATGACTTATTGGAGAAATGTGTATCTCCTCTTTCATTCTCGAACGAAATCCTTTAAAAATCAAGAAGTTTGGTGTTGTGAGAGAAACGCACACACGTGTTATTAGAATAGGATAGAAACTTTATTTAAAGAGGGTTACACTAAATAGTACAAAGTACTAACAAACTTGTGGCCCTCGAAAATTGTTTTGAAAATTAAAATGTATATATATATATATATATGTAAAAAAGTATAAAAATATAAAATTAATGACTAAATTTACATGATAATATTAATATAATGATACAAGGTGAAGTCCTAATTACATGACAGTTGAAATACACTGTGTAAAGTTAAAAGTTAAAATCAGAAAAAGACGTGAATTGCTTAAATTCTTTTTGGTAATCACGAAAACACCTATACAAAGTTAGTGTTTTTATTTCATGAATGCAAAGATATACAACATTCTCTGATAACTCATTATGCATGTGTGACGAAATTCCACATATTTGCCATATCAAACAACTGATATCTCTCAAAAAGAAAGCGAAGAAAACGAAAAATCTTCAAAAGAAGTTACTTTATCATTTTAGAATGTTTTTTCCAATTGTATTAGTACGATTATAGAGGCTAAGAGAGAAGCTACATAAGGTAATCTACCTACGGGCTTCATCTACACAAGATTGTACAAACGGGTGTAGCCTGAAATGCGCCGAAGTCAGTGTTAGCCAACCCCTAAACCCTTGCCACGCGAGTATTAGATTGATTCCCAGACCCTTCTGGCAGTACTAGGCACAACAAATGGTGTCACATGGTAAGAGGTAGCAGGTAATCTTGGATTCATTTGAACTATGCTTGCTGTAGAATTAGATGAAAAAGTTTGCTCAAATTGCTGAAAATCGTGTTTCCGAGCTTCTAGATTTCAAAATTTTTTTATTTTAATTTTATTTTATAAGCTTTGCCACATCTAGACTAGAGAACAAATATTTACACAATAACATATACAAGACGATGGTAGGGTGTCCCGCAACAGCTTTGGCCAATTACTGCGGTCCCTATATGTAAAGTAAACAATACACACCTATAGTTACAGATAATTACAATATACAAATACAGATACAAACTAGAAACAACATGAAAGTGGTTTTGTTAAGTCACGTGCCTGGTTGCATTTAAGGAAAATTGTTTTCCAGGAGCGAGGGTCATCTACATTGTAATTGTTTTCTAGAGCATAATGATAGTAATTGAGTAGTGAATTTTTAAAGGTTGTTAGAGTGATATATTTACTGATAATAGATTTTGGTAGTACATTCCAGATTCTTGTTGTCCTAATAGTATAAGATTTTTGATAAGATTTTTGAATGTTGGATTTCTTAATTTTGAATTGAAGGCAGTTGGGAATCCACTGATCTTGTAATTTTGTTGTGAATTTGATGTTCTGGAAGTACTGAGTTGGACAGATTGATGATGCCACAATTTGCTTTAAAAAAGAACAGCATGTCCGAGATATTCGTGCCAATAACTTAATGGTAGGATATTTACGACGGCAAGCCTTTGATTGTAATTGGAATCACAAAGAAAAGGTAGATCCAAAATATATTTGGATGCGCGTCTTTGTACGCTTCCATACGTGAGATGAGGTCGACACAGATTGCGGAGACCAAACTTGTGTTGGCGTACCCCAGTTGAGAACAGACGAGACTTAGATATAGAGTTCGACGTGCTGATGAGTTTTTAATATTTCTAGTTGATCTATGAACATATCCTAGCAATTTGTTGGCTCGGGAACACTTTTTTCAAGAACTTGCTTAGACCAGGTCAAATTATGCAAAGTCCATACGCCAAGATCACGTTCACAGTCCGAACTTTCTAAGATGGTGTTTTGTATTGGATCTTACTGTGTTTCCTAGTGATTTGTAGAGTTTTGCATTTAGATATATTGAGTAGAAGACCGGCATTAGATGAACAAGTTTCGAAATTTGTCAGGTCCTCCTGTAAAGAGGATTGTATTAATTAATTAAGAATTTGCATGAATGATCAGGAAATAGATATTTTGGCAATTAATGAAACTAGACTTGACAATGACTTTCCTAAAAGATTTAATTGCACTCCAGGGGTATACTTGGGTTTCTAAAGATAGAGACCTATCTCTATTGATATCGATATCTTGGTGGAGGTATCGGTTTCTGTATAAGAAATTCAATCAATTTCCATATAAGAAATAATTTGGCAAATGACAAGATAGAAATACTGACCTTAGAAATCCACAAATATAAAGTTGAGCCATTTCTTATTACCACCTGGTATAGACCTCCCAGTTCAACGATTGAAACCCTGCAACTCTTGAAAAAGTCCTGCAACTTCTTGATGCAGAGGATAAAGAAAGCATGATTTTAGGTGACATAAATTGTGACCTTTCTAAATGCGACTCTAATGATTCTAGTACAAATGAGTTGAAATTTATCACAAATCTTTATCAATATACACAGTTGATTGATGAACCAACTAGGGTTACGAATCAAACTAAATCCTTAATTGATCACTTCTATACTAATAATCCGGAGAAAATTGTTAAATCAGGAGTAACTAAATTAACTATTAGTGACCACTACCTAATATATGGTATCCGTAAATTTCCTACACTAAAAGGAATACCTAATATTATTGAATTTAGAGATTTTAAGCATTTTAATGAGGAAACACTTTCTAAACGATGTAAAGAACCAAAATCTCTTAAACGTTCAAGAATATGACGACCCGAATAGACTGTGGCTCCATTATGTTAATTATCGAAAATCATGCCCCTCTCAAGAAACGTAAAATTGGTAAAAAGCGCATCCCTTGGATAACCAAAGAAATTTTAGCTGAGAAAAGACAAACTCAATTCCTCAAAAAGAAAGCTTGTAAGACAAATAATTCTAATGATTGGATTAACTATAAAAGTGCTAGAAAACCAGTACAAACAGATCAATTAATAAAGGAGACATTAGGAATACCTGGAAAATTGTCAACCAAATAATTAACAAAAATCCTAAATCAAATAATATAATGGAAATGAATGACAACAATAACAATCAGATTAAATCAGACGATATTCCGAATGCATTTAATAAACACTTTGTAGAGCTTGGACATAATTTATCACTAAATTTACCTAACCCAAAATATACCCCTGATCACTACGTTAATAGCATAGAAGATCAATTCAATTTCCGTGAAATATCGCAGTGTGAAGTTCTTCAGCTTCTACTAGCGATTTCACCTAATAAAGCAATAGGTCTTGACAATCTCTCTGCTAAATTGATTAAATTGGCTGCTCCATTTATTGCTGATTCCCTAACTATAATTTTCAATAAATCTATCTCAACAGGAGTATTCCCATGTGATTGGAAAATTTCCAAAGTAATTCCTATATTTAAAGCAGGTGAAAAGAATAATATGAATAATTATAGACCTATATCTGTAATCTCCGTTGTTCCTAAAATTATGGAGAAACTGGTGCATCAACAATTCTATCTCTATCTACATGAAACTAACTTACTTACTAATTGTCAACACGGCTTTAGACCAAAACACTCCACCGTTACTGCTTTACTAGAACTAACGAACCAATGGTATCATAATATCGACATCGGCCAATTAAATGGTGTTGTCTTCCTTGACTTAAAGAAGGCATTTGATACAGTAGATCACCACATACTATTGCAAAAATTGGAACTGTGTGGCGTACGGGGAACGGCTCACGCATGGTTTTAAGTCTTATCTATCTAATCGAATGCAATATTGCCAAGTGAATGGTGAACTTTCTCAACCTCTAAAAATTATTACTGGTATACCTCAGGGTTCTATTTTAGGTCCATTACTCTTTCTGATATATGTTAACGATCTTCGGAATAGTCTGAACAAAGCAAATGTGACATGTTTGCCGATGATACCCAAATAGGTATATCTGAAAATAATATTAATTTGATCTCTGAAAAATTAAATGAAGATCTAGTTAACGTATCAGATTGATGACTACTAATAAGCTAAGTTTAAATACTAGTAAGACTGAATATATGATTATTGGGTCACATAAAAAGCTAAATCAAATAAATTCAGATCCTTCAATTGTATTGGGAAACTTTCCAATTCAAAGAGTTAAAGCAACCAAATCACTTGGTGTTATGGTGGATGAGGCTTTAACCTGGAGTGAACATGTTGATTTGATAATTAAGAAAGTTAATAAAGGTCTCAATATCCTAAGAAGACTGCGTGAATTTATGGACCTAAAAGTTTATTATAACAGTCTACAAAACCTTAGTACAACCATATTTTGAATATTGTTCCCAAGTCTGGGGATGCCTTGGCATTACTTTATGTAATAAACTGCAGCGACTACAAAATAGAGCTGCTCGAATTAAATTACTAAATGTGGTTATGAATATCGATCTATTGAATTATTAAATTATCTTAACTTACTCAATCTTGAAACAAGAAGAAACCATCAATTGTCTACTTTAATGTATAAAATCAGTCAAGGACTATTGCCTTCCTATTTTTCTAATCTTTTTATGAGAACGGATCAACTTCATCAGCACGAAACACGATATGCTAAGCTTAGTTATCATCTACCAAAAGCTAAAACTAATTCAATGAAAAAATCATTCAGTTATAGAGGTGCAATGGTTTGGAACAATCTATCAAACGAGATTAAAAATTCTCAATCAATTGGTCAATTTAAAAGTTGTATTGAGAGGAGATTTTTTAAAAAGTCGCGTAATTTTTGTCAAAAGTGCTCAAAACTTAGTAACCAGGCTTTCCTCTTAAAATGCCGCCATCTTGGAAAGATCAATGTTTTTCACAGCAGAATTAAGCTCTTCACGAAGCTAAAAGAGAAACTTTGAATCGTAAAACCAAAGAAAACGTCGCGGTAACCTCGGTAAGTTTCATATTTTTTGTAAGAAATTTGTCCTGATAAGTTGGTAACATGGTTATTTATTAAAATGCATTCGTATTTTAAGTAAATATATTACCATGTTTTACCAACTATTTTGGTGATATAAGCTATTTTAGCTACAGATCGGCCGCTCATACTGTATCTAATACATATAAAGGTTTATTCCAATTGCTAACTTATACTGCCAACTGGGAAAAATGGGAACTATAAAAATCCACAAATTTGTCAAAGATATACTTAAAAGTGCTTGTAAATAGCTGCTTCTGTTCACATGGTTTTGTCAATTGAACTTGTGATCTGTTTTGTGAAAAGGACCTCAATTGTTTTGCAGAATGTCATGCATATAATTTATTGCTTCTGGTTTAATGAGAAAAATAAAAATTTGGAAGTTCAATATTATGTTTTTTAAATTGTTTGTCATGACTTGAACAAATTGTAAAGATATTTTATTTTAGGTCAATTACAATTTTTCCCCTTTTGAATATTGTCACATCACTGGTCTGTACCAAAGGCAGAGGGGTGGGAATGGACCAAAATGTATTATAAATAGTTGAGCTGTCAACATATGTTTTGGGGTCTTTTTTTTATATTTCTAGTTTGAAATTTAGTACACTGAATTCTCTTAAAATGGAATGCTATTATGGTGTCATACTATTTCTTACCAAATTTAGTCTTTTCATTGGTGGACCATGACCCCTTTCCCACATCAAATATAGGCCTGCATTACATAAAGTATTATTTTCTATTTTCAGGGTGTTCAAAATCAGAGATTGCAATCTCCAACCACAACCAATTATGACCACTCCTCCTCCTTCATCACTGTTTAGTATTTGAATGGACAGTTTTAACAAAAACACATATGTTTTTGTATAAAGCTTAAAGGTGGTAAACTGTCAAAGTTTTAGATAATCAAATACTGACATTTCAAGGCAAAGCCTTTACTCTGATGAAGGGCTTTGACTTGAAATCAGTATTTTATTATCATGTAAAATATCAGCAGTTCACCAGATTTAAGCCTTTTTATGCATAATAATACTGCCTACAGTATGTTACACTGCTTTGGACACTATATTGGGGTTTATCTCTGGTGTTGGTTCCTAGCACTTTAATTTTCTTATAATACAATATTGTTATTATTTTTTTGTTTTTATTGCTACCATTTGCAATGTAAATAAAAAATATATATATATATATATATTTTTATATAGGATAGCTGTTATGTATTCATAAGTAATAGTGTATAAAATTTTTATAATACTGTAACACTGAATTTTTAATGTAATTATTATCACTATAACTAAATTTACAATGTAAATTTGCTCTCAATATGAGAAATGTAAATATTGTTACTATGATTTAAAATATATACTGTATGTACAGGTATACTATAAATGTTGTTGTGGAAAACAGTAATTAATACATTTTAATATATGTATTGAAGCAATTGTAATTAAGGGCAATTACACCAGTCTGACAGGATTTTTCAAAGACGTATATTACACTGCAAATTATGTTGTTTTTTTAAATGTCAACGTAATTGCCCCTAGTTACTATACATCCAAACCAAGATTTGTATCTTCTTACAATGTCATGTGATAGTGAAGTAAATGGCTTTCATAATTTTTATTTTAATAAGTTAAAACTTAAAAATATATGGTATCAGAAAAATGTTGACAATCTTCTTAATTCTGAAACAAGGTGTCCAGCAAACAAGCTGCAAATTAAAATATATATATGTGAGCATGCTTTCATGAATAAATTGGACAATTATTGTACAATTAATACACATGTACCATAAAACAGTAGTCATACATGTAGCCCAAAATCTACACTTTAATCAGTAGTTAACATTATATTAATTTTGTTGGTATTCATAGTTTTGCTTAGTTAATTACTGCATTTCTGTGGTTGTATTTTGCAAATGTACCTACTAAAAAATACCTAAATACATTGTCCATTTTCCAGGTCTTAGTTTTAAATGGTTTAGTATTTTTCTGTGAATACAGTATATACTGTATAATATACCAGTATTCTATTTTCACCTTTTTCCTGCTAACTTATCAAACTATTACAATGTACAATATCCAAACAGGGCAACAAGTACGAATTGGTTACTGTAATCCAATAATAGGAAGTATAAATACTCACAAAGCCACCTTAATCAAAATGCAATATACAAAACAGATAAGACCACATAAATGCTCAAATTCTGCGAGGACCATTCACCTAATTTTTTCTTAAACCACTTTTAATGTGAAGAATAATAACTAAGCTTCAAGATTATATATACCTTGCAGTGTGCCAATCAAAATTTTAGCGATATTTTGCATTTTCGTAAAGCCCACAATCATTCGTGGGCCCAAGTCACAAAAACGTACAACTTTTCATGATTAAAAACCTCATATATTTTTTTCTAAATTCTCTACTAGATTTTGGCTGACATCCTATTAATACATGCTTTTAAAACTACATAGTAAAATAATCTTTACAGTTTAGTCGTTAATTGACATATTTTATAACCAAAATTCAAATAGCTACCATTTTACCATAAGATGACGAAAATGAGAAACAAAAATATTTTTCTATCAAAAAAACTGCGAGGACCATTCACTCAATTTTTCTTTAAACAGCGCTTATTGTAAACCTCACTGATTGAATGCAATGCACCGTAGTCGCACCGGTGTGCCAATTAGTTTAAAGGTAAAAATATTGCATATTTCGTAAACAACTCCACTTGGTTAGTTGCTACGAATTACGACATACAATAACAAAGTTCGACTACGAGAAATGGACAATAATCATCATAATATTCCTTACTAGCTCGATAAATTCTGCTTTATTCGGCTGTGTGACAACATGTCTTCGTAAATAATATAGCATTGTTGAGATCAACATCAATTTTAAGGGGGATCTGGAGAAAACATTGTTGAAACCAATAAGATAAGGGTTCAAACAGTCGACAAAAAAGCCTCTCGCTTGAACGGACCAAAAAATAATTATCTGCGACTGATATCAGACTGATGCAAATAAGACACAAAGTTTACTCGTATATGTTCCTATCCCCACAATTTTATTAAAAATATTAACAATCTAATTACAGAAATAAATAAATGAAATGAACGTACCTGTGTTCTTCTTGCCGTCGAACATTAAACCCCCAGTCTACTCAAGCATGTTGTTGGTGTTAAAAGCGCCGTGAAGACGTTGCACCAACTTCCAGTAGAAAAAATGTATCGAAGGACTATTTCACGTCTCACATTTAATAATGAGCGATTTTCCGTAAGATTATTAAGCCAAAAATGAACAAAATAAATGGTTCACAACTTTTCACTGCCATGTTCCAAAATGCAGCAGAATATTGCTGTTTATTCGCAAAGCATCACGGTATTTTTGAGCGCCAGTTTCTCGATAATCTAAAAAATCTCCTCTTAAAGTCAATAATTTTTAATAGTGTAATATAATAATATAATCATGTGATATGTAAAATTTGTAATAGTTGTTCACTTTTGTATTGTAATTTTTATATATTACTTCACGTCCTATTGGAAGATCACTTTTTTATGTAAATAGTTTATTGGTGAAATAGTACCGTGATTAAATAAATAATAATAATAATAATAATAATAATAATAAGGCTGCTGCGTCCGCTGGAGTGTTGATTACCTTAAAGATTTTAGTGTCGTCGGCGTAGGTTGCAATGGTAGAATTGTTAGTAGAGGAAGGCAGGTCGTCTTCATACAGTAGAAACAGCAGCGGTCCAAGAATGGAACCTTGTGGTACTCCTGAAGTTACTGGAAGAGATGTTGATGTTGCGCCAAGAACGGTAGTTTGTTGGCGACGGTCTTGCAGATAAGAGCAGAACCATTTGAAAATATTACCTCCAATCCCAAAGTCACGAAGTCGAAGTAGAAGACGTCTGTGGCTAACCTTATCAAAGGCCTTTGACATATCCAAATACATTACATCGATTTGTTTACCGAGATCTAGTTGACATCCTATTTTGTCGAAAACTTCGATAAGTTGAGTGACACAATTTTTTCCGGGGAAGAAGCCATGTCGACAAGAGGAGATTTGATTAAAAACCTGATCCTTAATGTTGTTAAATACACAGCGCTCCAGTGCTTTTGAAACCAGTGAAAGTAGAGATATAGGTCTAAGTTTTCTGCAAAATCTTTGTTTCCTTTTTTATGAATTGGTACAACATTTGCGAGTTTCCAGTCCTGTGGTAATTTGCCAATTCGTAGAGATTTATTGAATAGAGCACAGTGACGGAGCTATTTGAGAAGCAGTTTCTGTTAGTAAACGTGCAGGAATACCATCAGGACCATGCGCTTTATCATTGTTGAGATTTTTTAATACATCAGTAACAGTTTCTGGTGTTAAATGACATCTTCCAGAAGAGAATTTGGTGAATGTTCAAAATTGTGGACATCGGTAAACGACGGCCGATCTGTGGTTTCTGCAGGGTCAGTAGTGAAGATGGATGTGAAGCAATTATTGAAGAGAGTTGCGATATCAGTAGGATTTTCTGGATATGACCTGGTGCTTTCATCAATCTTCATTGAGATCTTTTCTGGAATGTTACAAACCTTGGATTTTAGTTTAAATAATGACGAAACGCTTTGGATTATTTCCATGATCAGCACAGACAGAGTTAATGTACTTGGAGCGGCTCTCACTCAGCATTCGCTTGATTTTGGTTCTTAAATTTTTAAACTTCTCTTTTAGATAATCATTGGGTGTATGGGATTTCTTTTACTTGAGTCTTATGGTGTTTTTCTTTTTAATATCGTGTAGTATGGCGCTGGTAATCCAAAGAATGTAGTTACGACCACGTAACTTTTTAGTTGGGATATGATCAGAAACTGCAGCTAAGAAAGCTTCATTCCAATTCAACCAATCCTCGTTAATATCTCCGTCGTCTGATATGTTAGAAAGGTTTAGAGATTCAAGAGTAGATCACAGAGCCTTAAAATCTCCAAGCAGGTAATCGTATACGGTTCTGTGTATATTTGGGTAAACTTTTAGGATGTACAAGTAGGTCGAAAACGATTATACTGTGATCAGTGAAAATCTCTGCAGGAGACAAATGGTCGGATATTTTCATAATTTTTTAGAAAAAATCTATCTGCGCATGCGCAGAAAAAAATCGAAAAAAATTGATTTTTTTAAAATTTTTAAAAAATTTTTTTTAAAAAAAATTCTGCGCATGCGCAGATCGATTTTATTCTGCGCATGCGCAGATCGATGTTATTCTGCGCATGCGCAGATCGATTTTTTTTCTGCGCATGCGCAGATCGATTTTATTCTGCGCATGCGCAGATCGATTTTTTTCTGCGCATGCGCAGATCGATTTTATTCTGCGCATGCGCAGATCGATTTTTTTCTGCGCATGCGCAGATCGATTTTTTTTCTGCGCATGCGCAGATCGATTTTTTTTCTGCGCATGCGCAGATCGATTTTTTTCTGCGCATGCGCAGATCGATTTTATTCTGCGCATGCGCAGATCGATTTTTTTCGATTTTATTCTGCGCATGCGCAGATCGATTTTATTCTGCGCATGCGCAGATCGATTTTTTTCTGCGCATGCGCAGATCGATTTTTTTCTGCGCATGCGCAGATCGATTTTTTTCTGCGCATGCGCAGATCGATTTTTTTCTGCGCATGCGCAGATCGATTTTTTCCGCGCATGCGCAGATCGATTTTTTTCCGCGCATGCGCAGATCGATTTTTTTCCGCGCATGCGCAGATTGATTCGCATGATCGATTTTTTTCCGCGCATGCGCAGATCGATTTTTTTCCGCGCATGCGCAGATTGATTCGCATGATCGATTTTTTTCTGCGCATGCGCAGATCGATTTTTTTCTGCGCATGCGCAGATCGATTTTTTTCTGCGCATGCGCAGATCGATTTTTTTCTGCGCATGCGCAGATCTTTGTATATAAGGCCCTGTTTACATGAAGGGGATTGAGTGTTCAAGTCAAATCTCCCATGTTTTGGTGTTCAAGTCAAATCTCCCATGGATTGAGTGTTCAAGTCAAATCAACACGCTCCTTGTAGTCATGCAGATAGATGTATAAAAACTTACGGTAGCATGGGACAATTCAATTTTGCCGTAAAACTATTGTTCGAAGACTAATTAACATATTTCTGAATGTTTGACGTGTTGATATTACTTGTGGTCCTCAGCCAACATCGTTTTTCTAGGCCGCTCTGGCTCGGTCATTGTGAATCAAAATGGCGGCGAAAAGAGGAGTGAGCCAGCGATTTTTTGTTCAACGTAGCCAACATTCCCTGTGTACTTCAAGTAGCCCTACTTAATTTCGTTAATGAAACGCTTAATTACAGGGGGTCCAATTTCATGATTTGAACAACAGTCGTTCTTTAATATAAAATATTTTTAATAAAATAAGTGTATCTTGATTTCATGGTCTGTTTTATTCTATTTGTGTATTTTTTGGGTCGATTAGAAACGAATTCGTATGTTTTCGTTTTTCGTATTACCGCGGGTACCCAACCCTATGGGCTATACAGAATACGAAAACATGGACATGCAGAAAACGCTTCAAATTAACGCAAAAAACACAAATAGAATATAAAACATACTCGGCAAAACATTTTTTTTCATATTAAACGTTTTGAAATATTACGCAATTTGTGACGACGAATTCGGAAAAATACGAAATTAAAAAAAACCGGTCTCCACGAGGTTGCAAAATGAAACTATTTAAATATTATGATTACATATCTTATATCTGCGTCTTGCATGAACTGTATACAGTAGTTTACATAAAACCAACTGACAAGAAGTAGACTGTAGTTACATACCGACGAATTACAATATAAGCGCTATATACCATTACTGAACCAGTTCATTTGAGCCTTTGTTGTTTGCCTATTGCTAGTCCAAATCATTATGATAGGTTTACTCTAGGTAGATACTTATCAATTAATTTTTCCATCCAATTAGAAAGAGAAATATAATAAGCACCTGCCAAGATTTTACTGACGAGTTGGATGAGCAGCAGAACGATTCATCACGCAGTTCTATCTGCAGTTTATAGACGAGATGGATGAGCAGCAGAACATTTCATTAGGTAGTTTAATCAGTCTATAGGCGAGATGGATGAGCAGCAGAACTGTTCATCATGCAGTTCAATCAGTTTATAGATGAGATGGATGAGCAGCAGAACGGTTCATCCAGTTTATAGGCGAGATGGATGAGCACCAGAACTGCATGTTCATCACGCAGTTCAATCAGTCTATAGACGAGATGGATGAGCAGCAGAACTGTTCATCACGCAGTGCAAACAGTTAATAGACAAGATGGATGAGCAGCAGAACGGTTCATCACGCAATAGCCAATCAGGACGAGATGGATGAGCAGCAGAACAGTTCATCACGCAGTTCAATCATGAGTTTATAGACGAGATGGATGAACAGCATTACAACTCATCACGCAATGAGGAAATCAGTGTGTCACTGTATCTTAATATACTATTGCTAAAAATACATCGTTTAATTTGCGGCTAATAGCGCGTTTGTTTATTCATACCAGTTTGTATGAATTTAAATCATTTTCATCCGGTGGGATGTTGGAGCTCCCCACCGATGTTCCGTCAAGTACATCTTACGGCACCCTGATATTCTTGCATCCCTTGTGATTCTCATGACAAAAACCACCAATATTGAATCTGGTTGCTGGCTTCTGGCTAATGAGTCAGGCACAGTGGCAGATGTTCATGATGAGTTAACAATGTTAGTAATAACTGACAGTAAAATTGGCAGACATTGTTTCAAAATAGTAGATGGAAATATATTAAATATATAAAATAATTTTTGTTTGTTTGGTTTTTCGCGGGATTCGTCATACTGAGGAGAACCTAGTGTAGGCCTTGTTACGATCCGCAACGAATCAACTTCGACCACCTTATTTTTCTCAAAAACGTCGTTATAAAAAATAGTTTTTTGTTCATATAGTGGTAAATATATGTAGTAGGCTTTATCTTATAATGAAAGTGTAATTCGTTTTATAAGTAACATTAAGAATATATTGTTGTAAGAGCATTGAGACTAATGCTCCTAATACGTCTTTATTATTATTATCCAAAATGCCATTTGTTCGAAACCAACCATGTCCGTCCGGTTGTCGAAAATTCAAGCAACGTCCTTACACGTGACAGTGAGGTTCCGGTGGTTAAGGTTACGATTAAGGTTACGATTAGGATTAAAGAACCGAAATTTCACGCAAGGTTTCTTTTCGAATGACATAATTCGACTTTATCGCTATTTTCTTAATATTTTCGTAAAAATAACCCTCGTTTTCGCAAACCAGGTTGGCATTTTAATTACACTAACTTGACGTCCTAAGCACGCGCTGGTCAAAACACCGAGGGCCTCACCTTTTTTTCGTCAACAATTCGTATACAGAGGCCACGGAAAATGCTGTTGGATTAATTACTCAAGTAATATCAGCGTGTCCAACATTCAGAAATCGGTTAATTATGTTTTAAACCACAGTTCTACGATAAAAATTGAATTGTCCCAAGCTACCGTAAGTTATTTACCTATTTTGGTACGTCTATCTGCCTGACTATTGTGTTTACATGAAGAAGATTTAAAGTTTTCGATCTGATCGAAAACGGATGGATGAAGTCAACCACGTAGTTGAGTGGATTGACTTGATATTCAAGCAAGGATCGACTTGAATGTTGCCAATCTGATTGATGTAAACACGGTTTGACTTGAAAATGACTTGATACGCCTGCGTAAAATTTACTCATGCGCATCCTGAATACGTATGCGCGTATTCAGGCATCAAAAAACTACGCATGGGCGGTTTGAGGGCCTGCTGCCAAACGGATTCATGTAAACATGTGCCCGGATTGAATTCATCCCCGCGTTTTTTCGAATCCGATTGGACTGTCAATCCGCTTCATGTAAACAGGGCCTCAGTTAATAGTCTTAGTACAACATACGAATGGGTGTATAAATGTGACAATGGGAAGATTACAACGTTAAATAAAAGCATCTAGTTATCTTGTCAATATAAAATAGGGTAATATGATAGTTATACTAAATAAAACAAAAGTTAATAGAACAATACATTGAAACTACGATAAACATCGAGTATATTTACAGTTAAAATAGGAATCAGCTAGGTTTAATTTCAATAAATGACTACGAAATAAATTAATAGAGTTAACCTTTCTTAAATAAGGGGACGTTGATTCGACAGGCTGTTAGAGACTTTGATAAGGTTGTTCAATTTTACCAGTATGTCCCCTAAAATTATAAGGCATAGTATGTTCGGTTAAAAATCATGTATGAGGGGCCATTAGACTTTATACACTTGTACAGTAGAACCAATGACTGAGCTCTTCTCCTTTGAAGGGCTGAGTCCCCCCCCCCCCAAATCAGGACAAGCGTTGCTATATTTAAAGTGCCCATAACCTCACAATGTTTTATTATCTTGTTTGGAAGAACTTTTAAAATGATAAAGTAACGTCCTTTTGAAGATTTTCGTTTATTCGCTTTCTGTTTGAGATATATCAGTTTGTTTGATATGCAAATGTCTGGAATTTCGTCATACATGCATAATGACTTATTGGAGAAATGTGTATCTCTCTTTCATTCTCGAACGAAATCCTTTAAAATCAAGAAGTTTGATGTTGTGAGAGAAACGCACACCACGTGTTATTAGAATAGGATAGAAACTTTATTTAAAGAGGGTTACACTAAATAGTACAAAGTACTAACAAACTTGTGGCCCTCGAAAATTGTTTGAAAATTAAAATGTATATATATATATATATATGTAAAAAAGTATAAAAATATAAAATTAATGACTAAATTACATGATAATATTAATATAATGATAACAAGGTGAAGCCCTAATTACATGACAGTTGAAATACACTGTGTAAAGTTAAAAGTTAAAATCAGAAAAAGACGGTGAATTGCTTAAATTCTTTTTGGTAATCACGAAAACACCTATACAAAGTTAGTGTTTTTATTTCATGAATGCAAAGATATACAACATTCTCTGATAACTCATTATGGCATGTGTGACGAAATTCCAGATATTTGCATATCAAACAACTGATATCTCTCAAAAAGAAAGCGAAGAAACGAAAATCTTCAAAAGAAGTTACTTTATCATTTTAGAATGTTTTTCCAATTGTATTAGTACGATTATAGAGGCTAAGAGAGAAGCTACATAAGGTAATCTACCTACGGGCTTCATCTACACAAGATTGTACAAACGGGTGTAGCCCTGAAATGCCCGAAGTCAGTGTTAGCCAACCCCTAAACCCTTGCCACGCGAGTATTAGATTGATTCCCAGACCCTTCTGGCAGTACTAGGCACAACAAATGGTGTCACATGGTAAGAGGTAGCAGGTAATCTTGGATTCATTTGAACTATGCCTTGCTGTAGAATTAGATGAAAAAGTTTGCTCAAATTGCTGAAAATCGTGTTTCCGAGCTTCTAGATTTCAAAATTTTTTTATTTTTATTTTATTTTATAAGCTTTGCCACATCTAGACTAGAGAACAAATATTTACCCAATAAACATATACAAGACGATGGTAGGGTGTCCGCAACAGCTTTGGCCAATTACTGCGGTCCCTAATATGTAAAGTAAACAATACACACCTATAGTTACAGATAATTACAATATACAAATACAGATACAAACTAGAAACAACATGAAAGTGGTTTTGTTAAGTCACGTGCCTGGTTGCATTTAAGGCAAATTGTTTTCCAGGAGCGAGGGTCATCTAAGTAATTGGAGTAGTGAATTTTTAAAGGTTGTTAGAGTGATATATTTACTGGATAATAGATTTTGGTAGTACATTCCAGATCCCTTGTTGTCCTAATAGTATAAGATTTTTTGATAAGATTTTTGAGTGTTGGATTTCTTAATTTTTGAATTGAAGGCAGTTGGGATCCACTGATCCTTGTAATTTTGTTGTGAATTTGATGTTCTGGGAAGTACTGAGTTGGACAGATTGATGATGCCACAATTTGCTTTAAAAAAGAACAGCATGTCGAGATATTCGTGCCAATAACTTAATGGTAGGATATTTACGACGGCAAGCCTTTGATTGTAATTGGAATCACAAAGAAAAGGTAGATCCAAAATATATTTGGAATGCGCGTCTTTGTACGCGTTCCATACGTGAGATGAGGTCGACACAGACTGCGGAGACCAAACTTGTGTTGCGTACCCCAGTTGAGAAAAGACGAGACTTAGATATAGAGTTCGACGTGCTGATGAGTTTTTAATATTTCTAGTTGATCTATGAACATATCCTAGCAATTTGTTGGCTTGGGAACACTTTTTTCAAGAAACTTGCTTAGACCAAGGTCAAATTATGCAAAGTCCATACGCCAAGATCACATTCACAGTCCGAACTTTCTAACATGTGTGTTTTGTATTGGATCTTACTGTGTTTCCTAGTGATTTGTAGAGTTTTGCATTTAGATATATTGAGTAGAAGACCGGCATTAGATGAACAAGTTTCGAAATTTGTCAGGTCCTCCTGTAAAGAGGATTGTATTAATTAATTAAGAATTTGCATGAATGATCAGGAAATAGATATTTTGGCAATTAATGAAACTAGACTTGACAATGACTTTCCTAAAGATTTAATTGCACTCCAGGGGTATACTTGGGTTTCTAAAGATAGAGACCTATCTCTAATTGATATCGATATCTTGGTGGAGGTATCGGTTTCTGTATAAGAAATTCAATCAATTTCCATGTAAGAAATGATTTGGGCAAATGACAAGATAGATATACTGACCCTAGAAATCCACAAATATAAAGGTTGAGCCATTTCTTATTACCACCTGGTATAGACCTCCCAGTTCAACGATTGAAACCCTGCAACTCTTGAAAAAGTCCTGCAACTTCTTGATGCAGAGGATAAAGAAAGCATGATTTTAGGTGACATAAATTGTGACCTTTCTAAATGCGACTCTAATGATTCTAGTACAAATGAGTTGAAATTTATCACAAATCTTTATCAATATACACAGTTGATTGATGAACCAACTAGGGTTACGAATCAAACTAAATCCTTAATTGATCACTTCTATACTAATAATCCGGAGAAAATTGTTAAATCAGGAGTAACTAAATTAACTATTAGTGACCACCTACCTAATATATGGTATCCGTAAATTTCCCTAACACTAAAAGGAATACCTAATATTATTGAATTTAGAGATTTTAAGCATTTTAATGAGGAACACTTTCTAAACGATGTAAAGAACCAAAATCTCTTAAACGTTCAAGAATATGACGACACCGAATAGACTGTGGCTCCATTATGTTAATTATCGAAAATCATGCCCCTCTCAAGAAACGTAAAATTGGTAAAAAGCGCATCGCTTGGATAACCAAAGAAATTTTAGCTGAGAAAAGACAAACTCAATTCCTCAAAAAGAAAGCTTGTAAGACAAATAATTCTAATGATTGGATTAACTATAAAAGTGCTAGAAACCAGTACAAACAGATTCAATTAATAAAGGAGACATTAGGAATACCTGGAAAATTGTCAACCAAATAATTAACAAAAATCCTAAATCAAATAATATAATGGAAATGAATGACAACAATAACAATCAGATTAAATCAGACGATATTCCGAATGCATTTAATAAACACTTTGTAGAGCTTGGGCATAATTTATCACTAAATTTACCTAACCCAAAATATACCCCTGATCACTACGTTAATAGCATAGAAGAATCAATTCAATTTCCGTGAAATATCGCAGTGTGAAGTTCTTCAGCTTCTACTAGCGATTTCACCTAATAAAGCAATAGGTCTTGACAATCTCTCTGCTAAATTGATTAAATTGGCTGCTCCATTTATTGCTGATTCCCTAACTATAATTTTCAATAAATCTATCTCAACAGGAGTATTCCCATGTGATTGGAAAATTTCCAAAGTAATTCCTATATTTAAAGCAGGTGAAAAGAATAATATGAATAATTATAGACCTATATCTGTAATCTCCGTTGTTCCTAAAATTATGGAGAAACTGGTGCATCAACAATTCTATCTCTATCTACATGAAACTAACTTACTTACTAATTGTCAACACGGCTTTAGACCAAAACACTCCACCGTTACTGCTTTACTAGAACTAACGAACCAATGGTATCATAATATCGACATCGGCCAATTAAATGGTGTTGTCTTCCTTGACTTAAAGAAGGCATTTGATACAGTAGATCACCACATACTATTAGCAAAAATTGGAACTGTGTGGCGTAACGGGGAACGGCTCACGCATGGTTTAAGTCTTATCTATCTAATCGAATGCAATATTGCCAAGTGAATGGTGAACTTTCTCAACCTCTAAAAATTATTACTGGTATAACCTCAGGGTTCTATTTTAGGTCCATTACTCTTTCTGATATATGTTAACGATCTTCGGAATAGTCTAAACAAAGGAAATGTGACATGTTTGCCGAAGATACCCAAATAGGTATATCTGAAAATAATATTAATTTGATCTCTGAAAAATTAAATGAAGAGCTAGTTAACGTATCAGATTGGATGACTACTAATAAGCTAAGTTTAAATACTAGTAAGACTGAATATATGATTATTGGGTCACATAAAAAGCTAAATCAAATAAATTCAGATCCTTCAATTGTATTGGGAAACTTTCCAATTCAAAGAGTTAAAGTAACCAAATCACTTGGTGTTATGGTGGATGAGGCTTTAACCTGGAGTGAACATGTTGATTTGATAATTAAGAAAGTTAATAAAGGTCTCAATATCCTAAGAAGACTGCGTGAATTTATGGACCTAAAAGTTTAATTATAACAGTCTACAAAACCTTAGTACAAACCATATTTTGAATATTGTTCCCAAGTCTGGGGATGCCTTGGCATTACTTTATGTAATAAACTGCAGCGACTACAAAATAGAGCTGCTCGAATTAAATTACTAAATGTGGTTATGAATATCGATCTATTGAATTATTAAATTATCTTAACTTACTCAATCTTGAAACAAGAAGAAACCATCAATTGTCTACTTTAATGTATAAAATCAGTCAAGGACTATTGCCTTCCTATTTTTCTAATCTTTTTATGAGAACGGATCAACTTCATCAGCACGAAACACGATATGCTAAGCTTAGTTATCATCTACCAAAACCTAAAACTAATTCAATGAAAAAATCATTCAGTTATAGAGGTGCAATGGTTTGGAACAATCTATCAAATGAGATTAAAAATTCTCAATCAATTGGTCAATTTAAAAGTTGTATTAAAAGCAATAATATAATATTATATGTAATATAATAATATAATCATGTGATATGTAAAATTTGTAATAGTTGTTCACTTTTGTATTGTAATTTTTATATATTACTTCACGGCCTATTGGAAGATCACTTTTTTATGTAAATAGTTTATTGGTGAAATAGTACCGTGATTAAATAAATAATAATAATAATAATAATAAGGCTGCTGCGTCCGCTGGAGTGTTGATTACCTTAAAGATTTTAGTGTCGTCGGCGTAGGTTGCAATGGTAGAATTGTTAGTAGAGGAAGGCAGGTCGTCTTCATACAGTAGAAACAGCAGCGGTCCAAGAATGGAACCTTGTGGTACTCCTGAAGTTACTGGAAGAGATGTTGATGTTGCGCCAAGAACGGTAGTTTGTTGGCGACGGTCTTGCAGATAAGAGCAGAACCATTTGAAAATATTACCTCCAATCCCAAAGTCGAAGTAGAAGACGTCTGTGGCTAACCTTATCAAAGGCCTTTGACATATCCAAATACATTACATCGATTTGTTTACCGAGATCTAGTTGACATCCTATTTTGTCGAAAACTTCGATAAGTTGAGTGACACAATTTTTTCCGGGGAAGAAGCCATGTCGACAAGAGGAGATTTGATTAAAAACCTGATCTTTAATGTTGTTAAATACACAGCGCTCCAGTGCTTTTGAAACCAGTGAAAGTAGAGATATAGGTCTAAGTTTTCTGCAAAATCTTTGTTTCCTTTTTTATGAATTGGTACAAACATTTGCGAGTTTCCAGTCCTGTGGTAATTTGCCAATTCGTAGAAATTTATTGAATAGAAGCACAGTGACGGAGCTATTTGAGAAGCAGTTTCTGTTAGTAAACGTGCAGGAATACCATCAGGACCATGCGCTTTATCATTGTTGAGATTTTTTAATACATCAGTAACAGTTTCTGGTGTTAAATGACATCTTCCAGAAGAGAATTTGGTGAATGTTTCAAAATTGTGGACATCGGTAAACGACGGCCGATCTGTGGTTTCTGCAGGGTCAGTAGTGAAGATGGATGTGAAGCAATTATTGAAGAGAGTTGCGATATCAGTAGGATTGTTCTGGATATGACCTGGTGCTTTCATCAATCTTCATTGAGATCTTTTCTGGAATGTTACAAACCTTGGATTTTAGTTTAAATAATGACCAAAACGCTTTGGATTATTTCCATGATCAGCACAGACAGAGTTAATGTACTTGGAGCGGCTCTCACTCAGCATTCGCTTGATTTTGGTTCTTAAATTTTTAAAACTTCTCTTTTAGATAATCATTGGGTGTATGGGATTTCTTTTACTTGAGTCTTATGGTGTTTTTCTTTTTAATATCGTGTAGTATGGCGCTGGTAATCCAAAGAATGTAGTTACGACCAACGTAACTTTTTAGTTGGGATATGATCAGAAACTGGCAGCTAAAGAAAGCTTCATTCCAATTTCAACCAATCCTCGTTAATATCTCCGTCGTCTGATATGTTAGAAAGGTTTAGAGATTCAAGAGTAGATCACAGAGCCTTAAAATCTCCAAGCAGGTAATTCGTATACGGTTTCTGTGTATATTTGGGTAAACTTTTAGGATGTACAAGTAGGTCGAAAACGATTATACTGTGATCAGTGAAAATCTCTGCAGGAGACAAATGGTTGGATATTTTCATAATTTTTTAGAAAAAATCTATCTGCGCATGCGCAGAAAAAAATCGAAAAAAAATTGATTTTTTAAAATTTTTTAAAAATTTTTTTTAAAAAAATTCTGCGCATGCGCAGATCGATTTTATTCTGCGCATGCGCAGATCGATTTTATTCTGGCGCATGCGCAGATCGATGTTATTCTGCGCATAGCGCAGATCGATTTTATTCTGCGCATGCGCAGATCGATTTTATTCTGCGCATGCGCAGATCGATTTTTTCTGCGGCATGCGCAGATCGATTTTATTCTGCGCATGCGCAGATCGATTTTATTCTGCGCATGGCGCAGATCGATTTTATTCTGCGCATGGCGCAGATCGATTTTATTCTGCGCATGCGCAGATCGATTTTTTTCTGCGCATGCGCAGATCGATTTTTTTCTGCGCATCGCGCAGATCGATTTTTTTCTGCGCATGCGCAGATCGATTTTATTCTGCGCATGCGCAGATCGATTTTATTCTGCGCATGCGCAGATCGATTTTTTCTGCGCATAGCGCAGATCGATTTTATTCTGCGCATGCGCAGATCGATTTTATTCTGCGCATGCGCAGATCGATTTTATTCTGCGCATGGCGCAGATCGATTTTATTCTGCGCATGCGCAGATCGATTTTTTTTCTGCGCATGCGCAGATCGATTTTTTTCTGCGCATGCGCAGATCGATTTTTTTTCTGGCGCATGCGCAGATCGATTTTATTCTGCGCATGCGCAGATCGATTTTATTCCTGCGCATGCGCAGATCGATTTTATTCTGCGCATGCGCAGATCGATTTTTTTCTGCGCATGCGCAGATCGATTTTTTTCTGCGCATGCGCAGATCGATTTTTTTTCTGCGCATGCGCAGATCGATTTTTTTCTGCGCATGCAGATCGATTTTTTTCTGGCGCATGCGCAGATCGATTTTATTCTGCGCATGCGCAGATCGATTTTATTCTGCGCATGCGCAGATCGATTCTTTTCTGGCGCATGCGCAGATCGATTTTTTTCTGCGCATCGCGCAGATCGATTTTTTTCTGCGCATGGCGCAGAATCTTTGTATATAAGGCCCTGTTTACATGAAGGGGATTGAGTGTTTCAAGTCAAATCTCCCATGTTTGGTGTTCAAGTCAAATCTCCCATGGATTGAGTGTTCAAGTCAAATCAACACGCTCCTTGTAGTCCGGCAGATAGATGTATAAAAACTTACGGTAGCATGGGACAATTCAATTTTGCCGTAAAACTATTGTTCGAAGACTAATTAACATATTTCTGAATGTTGGACGTGTTGATATTACTTGTAGTCCTCAGCCAACATCGTTTTTCTAGGCCGCTCTGGCTCGGTCATTGTGAATCAAAATGGCGGCGAAAAGAGGAGTGAGCCAGCGATTTTTTGTTCAACGTAGCCAACATTCCCTGTGTAACTTCAAGTAGCCCTACTTAATTTCGTTAATGAAACGCTTAATTACAGGGGGTCCAATTTCATGTTTTGAACAACAGTCGTTCTTTAATATAAAAATATTTTTAATAAAATAAGTGTATCTTGATTTCATGGTCTGTTTTATTCTATTTGTGTATTTTTTGGGTCGATTAGAAACGAATTCGTATGTTTTCGTTTTTCGTATTACCGCGGGTACCCAACCCTATGGGCTATACAGAATACGAAAACATGGACATGCAGAAAACGCTTCAAATTAACGCAAAAAAACACAAATAGAATATAAAACATACTCGGCAAAACATTTTTTTTCATATTAAACGTTTTGAAATATTACGCAATTTGTGACGACGAATTCGGAAAAATACGAAATTAAAAAAAACCGGTCTCCACGAGGTTGCAAAATGAAACTATTTAAATATTATGATTACATATCTTATATCTGCGTCTTGCATGAACTGTATACAGTAGTTACATAAAACCAACTGACAAGAAGTAGACTGTAGTACAACCATTACTGAACCAGTTCATTTGAGCCTTTGTTGTTTGCCTATTGCTAGTCCAAATCATTATGATAGGTTTACTCTAGGTAGATACTTATCAATTAATTTTTCCATCCAATTAGAAAGAGAAATATAATAAGCACCTGCCAAGATTTTACTGACGAGTTGGATGAGCAGCAGAACGATTCATCACGCAGTTCTATCTGCAGTTTATAGACGAGATGGATGAGCAGCAGAACATTTCATTAGGTAGTTTAATCAGTCTATAGGCGAGATGGATGAGCAGCAGAACTGTTCATCATGCAGTTCAATCAGTTTATAGATGAGATGGATGAGCAGCAGAACGGTTCATCACGCAGTTCAATCAGTTTATAGGCGAGATGGATAGCACCAGAACTGCATGTTCATACACGCAGTTCAATCAGTCTATAGACGAGATGGATGAGCAGCAGAACTGTTCATCACGCAGTGCAAACAGTTAATAGACAAGATGGATGAGCAGCAGAACGGTTCATCCACGCAATAGCCAATCAGGACGAGATGGATGAGCAGCAGAACAGTTCATCACGCAGTTCAATCATGAGTTTATAGACGAGATGGATGAACAGCATTACAACTCATCACGCAATGAGGAAATCAGTGTGTCACTGTACCTTAATATACTATTGCTAAAAAATACATCGTTTAATTTGCGGCTAATAGCGCGTTTGTTTATTCATACCAGTTTGTATGAATTTAAATCATTTTCATCCGGTGGGATGTTGGAGCTCCCCACCGATGTCCGTTAAGTACATCTTACGGCACCCTGATTTCTTGCATCCTTGTGATTCTCATGACCAAAAACCACCAATATTGAATCTGGTGCTGGCTTCTGGCTAATGAGTCAGACACAGTGGCAGATGTTAATGATGAGTTAACAATGTTAGTAATAACTGACAGTAAAATTGGCAGACATTGTTTTCAAAATAGTAGATGGAATTTATTAAATATATAAAATATTTTTGTTTGTTTGGTTTTTCGCGGGATTCGTCATACTGAGGAGAACCTAGTGTAGGCCTTGTTACGTCCGCAACGAAATCAACTTCGACCACCTTATTTTTCTCAAAAACGTCGTTATAAAAAATAGTTTTTTGTTCATATAGTGGTAATATATGTAGTAGGCTTTATCTTATAATGAAAGTGTAATTCGTTTTATAAGTAACATTAAGAATATATTGTTGTAAGAGCATTGAGACTAATGCTCCTAATACGTCTTTATTATTATTATCCAAAATGCCATTTGTTCGAAACCAACCATGTCCGTCCGGTTGTCGAAAATTCAAGAGGTTCCGGTGGTTAAGATTACGATTAAGGTTACGATTAGGATTAAAGAACCGAAATTTCACGCAAGGTTTCTTTTCGAATGACATAATTCGACTTTATCGCTATTTTCTTAATATTTTCGTAAAAATAAACCCTCGTTTTCGCAAACCAGGTTGGCATTTTAATTACACTACTTGACGTCCTAAGCACGCGCTGGTCAAAACACCGAGGGCTCACCTTTTTTCGTCAACAATTCGTATACAGAGGCCACGGAAAATGCTGTTGGATTAATTAACTCAAGTAATATCAGCGTGTCCAACATTCAGAAATCGGTTAATTATGTTTTAAACCACAGTTCTACGATAAAAATTGAATTGGGTCCCAAGCTACCGTAAGTATTTACCTATTTTGGTACGTCTATCTGCCTGACTATTGTGTTTACATGAAGAAGATTTAAAAGTTTTCGATCTGATCGAAACGGATGGAATGAAGTCAAACCACGTAGTTGAGTGGATTGACTTGAGATTCAAGCAAGGATCGACTTGAATGTTGCCAATCTGATTGATGTAAACACGGTTTGACTTGAAAATGACTTGATACGCCTGCGTAAAATTTACGCATGCGCATCCTGAATACGTATGCGCGTATTCAGGCATCAAAAACTACGCATGGGCGGTTTGAGGCCTGCTGCCAAACGGATTCATGTAAACATGTGCCCGGATTGAATTCATCCGCGTTTTTCGATCCGATTGGACTGTCCAATCCGCTTCATGTAAACAGGGCCTCAGTTAATAGTCTTAGTACAACATACGAATGGGTGTATAAATGTGACAATGGGAAGATTACAACGTTAAATAAAAGCAACTAGTTATCTTGTCCAATATAAAATAGGGTAATATGATAGTTATACTAAATAAAACAAAAGTTAATAGAACAATACATTGAAACTACGATAAACATCGAGTATATTTACAGTTAAAATAGGAATCTGCTAGGTTTAATTTCAATAAATGACTACGAAATAAATTAATAGAGTTAACCTTTCTTAAATAAGGGGACGTTGATTCGACAGGCTGGTAGAGACTTTGATAAGGTTGTTCAATTTTACCAGTATGTCCCCTAAAATTATAAGGCATAGTATGTTCGGTTAAAAAATCATGTATGAGGGGCCATAAGACTTTATACACTTGTACAGTAGAACCAATGACTGAGCTCTTCTCCTTTGAAGGGCTGAGCCCCCCCCCCCCCCCCCAAATCAGGACAAGCGTTGCTATATTTAAAGTGCCCATAACCTCACAATGTTTTATTATCTTGTTTGGAAGAACTTTTAAAATGATAAAGTAACGTCTTTTGAAGATTTTCGTTTATTCGCTTTCTGTTTGAGATATATCAGTTTGTTTGATATGCAAATGTCTGGAATTTCGTCATACATGCATAATGACTTATTGGAGAAATGTGTATCTCTCTTTCATTCTCGAACGAAATCCTTTAAAATCAAGAAGTTTGGTGTTGTGAGAGAAACGCACACACGTGTTATTAGAATAGGATAGAAACTTTATTTAAAGAGGGTTACACTAAATAGTACAAAGTACTAACAAACTTGTGGCCCTCGAAAATTGTTTGAAAATTAAAATGTATATATATATATATATATGTAAAAAAGTATAAAAATATAAAATTAATGACTAAATTACATGATAATATTAATATAATGATACAAGGTGAAGTCCTAATTACATGACAGTTGAAATACACTGTGTAAAGTTAAAAGTTAAAATCAGAAAAAGACGTGAATTGCTTAAATTCTTGTTGGTAATCACGAAAACACCTATACAAAGTTAGTGTTTTTATTTCATGAACGCAAAGATATACAACATTCTCTGATAACTCATTATGCATGTGTGACGAAATTCCAGATATTTGCATATCAAACAACTGATATCTCTCAAAAAGAAAGCGAAGAAACGAAAATCTTCAAAAGAAGTTACTTTATCATTTTAGAATGTTGTTCCAATTGTATTAGTACGATTATAGAGGCTAAGAGAGAAGCTACATAAGGTAATCTACCTACGGGCTTCATCTACACAAGATTTTACAAACGGGTGTAGCCTGAAATGCCCGAAGTCAGTGTTTAAGCCAACCCCTAAACCCTTGCCACGCGAGTATTAGATTGATTCCCAGACCCTTCTGGCAGTACTAGGCACAACAAATGGTGTCACATGGTAAGAGGTAGCAGGTAATCTTGGATTCATTTGAACTATGCTTGCTGTAGAATTAGATGAAAAAGTTTGCTCAAATTGCTGAAAATCGTGTTTCCGAGCTTCTAGATTTCAAAAAATTTTATTTTTTATTTTTTTCATAAGCTTTGCCACATCTAGACTAGAGAACAAATATTTACACAATAACATATACAAGACGATGGCAGGGTGTCCGCAACAGCTTTGGCCAATTACTGCGGTCCCTATATGTAAAGTAAACAATACAACACCTATAGTTACAGATAATTACAATATACAAATACAGATACAAACTAGAAACAACATGAAAGTGGTTTTGCGTTAAGTCACGGTGCCTGGTTGCATTTTAAGGCAAAATTGTTTTCCAGGAGCGAGGGTCATCTAAGTAATTGAGTAGTGAATTTTTAAAGGTTGTTAGAGTGATATATTTACTGATAATAGATTTTGGTAGTACATTCCAGATCCTTGTTGTCCTAATAGTATAAGATTTTTGATAAGATTTTTGAGTGTTGGATTTCTTAATTTTGAATTGAAGGCAGTTGGGATCCACTGATCTTGTAATTTTGTTGTGAATTTGATGTTCTGGAAGTACTGAGTTGGACAGATTGATGATGCCACAATTTGCTTTAAAAAAGAACAGCATGTCGAGATATTCGTGCCAATAACTTAATGGTAGGATATTTACGACGGCAAGCCTTTGATTGTAATTGGAATCACAAAGAAAAGGTAGATCCAAAATATATTTGGATGCGCGTCTTTGTACGCGTTCCATACGTGAGATGAGGTCGACACAGACTGCGGAGACCAAACTTGTGTTGCGTACCCCAGTTGAGAAAAGACGAGACTTAGATATAGAGTTCGACGTGCTGATGAGTTTTTAATATTTCTAGTTGATCTATGAACATATCCTAGCAATTTTTTGGCTTGGGAACACTTTTTTCAAGAACTATGCTTAGACCAGGTCAAATTATGGCAAAGTCCATACGCCAAGAATCACGTTCACAGTCCGATCTTTCTAACATGGTGTTTTGTATTGGATCTTACTGTGTTTCCTAAGTGATCTTGTAAGTTTTGCATTTAGATATATTGAGTAGAAGACCGGCATTAGATGAACAAGTTTCGAAAATTTGTCAGGTCCTCCTGTAAAGAGGATTGTATTAATTAATTAAGAATTTGCATGAATGATCAGGAAATAGATATTTTGGCAATTAATGAAACTAGACTTGACAATGACTTTTCCTAAAGATTTAATTGGCACTCCAGGGGTATACTTGGGTTTCTAAAGATAGAGACCTATCTCTATTGATATCGATATCTTGGTGGAGGTATCGGTTTCTGTATAAGAAATGCAATCAATTTTCCATGTAAGAAATGATTTGGCAAATGACAAGATAGATATACTGACCCTAAGAAATCCACAAATATAAAGTTGAGCCATTTCTTATTACCACCTGGTATAGACCTCCCAGTTCAACGATTGAAACCCTGCAACTCTTGAAAAAGTCCTGCAACTTCTTGATGCAGAGGATAAAGAAAGGCATGATTTTAGGTGACATAAATTGTGACCTTTCTAAATGCGACTCCTAATGATTCTAGTACAAATGAGTTGAAATTTATCACAAATCTTTATCAATATACACAGTTGGATTGATGAACCAACTAGGGTTACGAATCAAACTAAATCCTTAATTGATCACTTCTATACTAATAATCCGGAGAAAATTGTTAAATCAGGAGTAACTAAATTAACTATTAGTGACCACTACCTAATATATGGTATCCGTAAATTTCCTACACTAAAAGGAATACCTAATATTATTGAATTTAGAGATTTTAAGCATTTTAATGAGGAACACTTTCTAAACGATGTAAAGAACCAAAATCTCTTAAACGTTCAAGAATATGACGACCCGAATAGACTGTGGCTCCATTATGTTAATTATCGAAAATCATGCCCATCTCAAGAAACGTAAAATTGGTAAAAAGCGCATCCCTTAGATAACCAAAGAAATTTTAGCTGAGAAAAGACAAACTCAATTCCTCAAAAAGAAAGCTTGTAAGACAAATAATTCTAATGATGGGATTAACTATAAAAGTGCTAGAAACCAGTACAACAGATCAATTAAAAACACCATCCGTTCCCACTTCAATTCGGAACTCCATAACAATAAAGGAGACATTAGGAATACCTGGAAAATTGTCAACCAAATAATTAACAAAAATCCTAAATCAAATAATATAATGGAAATGAATGACAACAATAACAATCAGATTAAATCAGACGATATTCCGAATGCATTTAATAAACACTTTGTAGAGCTTGGACATAATTTATCACTAAATTTACCTAACCCAAAATTTACCCGGGATCCACCACGTTAATAGCATAGAAGATCAATTCAGTTTCCGCGAAATATCGCAGTGTGAAATTCTTAAGCTTCTACTAGCGATTTCACCTAATAAAGCAATAGGTCTTGACAATCTCTCTGCTAAATTGATTAAATTGGCTGCTCTATTTATTGCTGATTCCCTAACTATAATTTTCAATAAATCTATCTCAACAGGAGTATTCCCATGTGATTGGAAAATTTCCAAAGTAATTCCTATATTTAAAGCAGGTGAAAAGAATAATATGAATAATTATAGACCTATATCTGTAATCTCCGTTGTTCCTAAAATTATGGAGAAACTGGTGCATCAACAATTCTATATCTCTATCTACATGAAACTAACTTACTTACTAATTGTCAACACGGCTTTAGACCAAAACACTCCACCGTTACTGCTTTACTAGAACTAACGAACCAATGGTATCATAATATCGACATCGGCCAATTAAATGGTGTTGTCTTCCTTGACTTAAAGAAGGCATTTGATACAGTAGATCACCACATACTATTGCAAAAATTGGAACTGTGTGGCGTACGGGGAACGGCTCACGCATGGTTTAAGTCTTATCTATCTAATCGAATGCAATATTGCCAAGTGAATGGTGAACTTTCTCAACCTCTAAAAATTATTACTGGTATACCTCAGGGTTCTATTTTAGGTCCATTACTCTTTCTGATATAGGTTAACGATCTTCGGAATAGTCTAAACAAAGCAAATGTGACATGTTTGCCGATGATACCCAAATAGGTATATCTGAAAATAATATTAATTTGATCTCTGAAAAATTAAATGAAGATCTAGTTAACGTATCAGATTGGATGACTACTAATAAGCTAAGTTTAAATACTAGTAAGACTGAATAATATGATTATTGGGTCACATAAAAAGCTAAATCAAATAAATTCAGATCCTTCAATTGTTATTGGTAAACTTTCCAATTCAAAGAGTTAAAGTAACCAAATCACTTGGTGTTATGGTGGATGAGGCTTTAACCTGGAGTGAACATGTTGAATTTGATAATTAAGAAAGTTAATAAAGGTCTCAATATCCTAAGAAGACTGCGTGAATTTATGGACCTAAAAGTTTATTATAACAGTCTACTAAACCTTAGTAACAAACCATATTTTGAATATTGTTCCCAAGTCTGGGGATGCCTTGGCATTACTTTATGTAATAAACTGCAGCGACTACAAAATAGAGCTGCTCGAATTAAATTACTAAATGTGGTTATGAATATCGATCTATTGAATTATTAAATTATCTTAACTTACTCAATCTTGAAACAAGAAGGAAACCATCAATTGTCTACTTTAATGTATAAAATCAGTCAAGGACTATTGGCCTTCCTATTTTTCTAATCTTTTTATGAGAACGGATCAACTTCATCAGCACGAAACACGATATGCTAAGCTTAGTTATCATCTACCAAAACCTAAAACTAATTCAATGAAAAAATCATTCAGTTATAGAGGTGCAATGGTTTGGAACAATCTATCAAACGAGATTAAAAATTCTCAATCAATTGGTCAATTTAAAAGTTGTATTAAAGTCAATAATTTTTAATAGTGTAATATAATAATATAATCATGTGATATGTAAAATTTGTAATAGTTGTTCACATTTTGTATTGTAATTTTTATATATTACTTCACGGCCTATTGGAAGATCACTTTTTTATGTAAATAGTTTATTGGGGAAATAGTACCGTGATTAAATAAATTATAATAATAATAATAATATATAATAATAAGGCTGCTGCGTCCGCTGGAGTGTTGATTACCTTAAAGATTTTAGTGTCGTCGGCGTAGGTTGCAATGGTAGAATTGTTAGTAGAGGAAGGCAGGTCGTCTTCATACAGTAGAAACAGCAGCGGTCCAAGAATGGAACCTTGTGGTACTCCTGAAGTTACTGGAAGAGATGTTGATGTTGCGCCAAGAACGGTAGTTTGTTGGCGACGGTCTTGCAGATAAGAGCAGAACCATTTGAAAAATATTACCTCCAATCCCAAAGTCACGAAGTCGAAGTAGAAGACGTCTGTGGCTAACCTTATCAAAGGCCTTTGACATATCCAAATAACATTACATCGATTTGTTTACCGAGATCTAGTTGACATCCTATTTTGTCGAAAACTTCGATAAGTTGAGTGACACAATTTTTTCCGGGGAAAGAAGCCATGTCGACAAGAGGAGATTTGATTAAAAACCTGATCTTTAATGTTGTTAAATACACAGCGCTCCAGTGCTTTTGAAACCAGTGAAAGTAGAGATATAGGTCTAAGTTTTCTGCAAAAATCTTTGTTTCCTTTTTTATGAATTGGTACAACATTTGGCGAGTTTCCAGTCCTGTGGTAATTTGCCAATTCGTAGAGATTTATTGAATAGAGCACAGTGACGGAGCTATTTGAGAAGCAGTTTCTGTTAGTAAACGTGCAGGAATACCATCAGGACCATGCGCTTTATCATTGTTGAGATTTTTTAATACATCAGTAACAGTTTCTGGTGTTAAATGACATCTTCCCAGAAGAGAATTTGGTGAATGTTCAAAATTGTGGACATCGGTAAACGACGGCCGATCTGTGGTTTCAGCAGGGTCAGTAGTGAAGATGGATGTGAAGCAATTATTGAAGAGAGTTGCGATATCAGTAGGATTTTCTGGATATGACCTGGTGCTTTCATCAATCTTCATTGAGATCTTTTCTGGAATGTTACAAACCTTGGATTTTAGTTTAAATAATGACCAGAAACGCTTTGGATTATTTCCATGATCAGCACAGACAGAGTTAATGTACTTGCAGCGGCTCTCACTCAGCATTCGCTTGATTTTGGTTCTTAAATTTTTAAACTTCTCTTTTAGATAATCATTGGGTGTATGGGATTTCTTTTACTTGAGTCTTATGGTGTTTTTCTTTTTAATATCGTGTAGTATGGCGCTGGTAATCCAAAGAATCTAGTTACGACCACGTAACTTTTTAGTTGGGATATGATCAGAAACTGCAGCTAAGAAAGCTTCATTCCAATTCAACCAATCCTCGTTAATATCTCCGTCGTCTGATATGTTAGAAAGGTTTAGAGATTCAAGAGTAGATCACAGAGCCTTAAAATCTCCAAGCAGGTAATCGTATACGGTTCTGTGTATATTTGGGTAAACTTTTAGGATGTACAAGTAGATCGAAAACGATTATACTGTGATCAGTGAAAATCTCTGCAGGAGACAAATGGTTCGATATTTTCATAATTTTTTAGAAAAAATCTATCTGCGCATGCGCAGAAAAAAATCGAAAAAAATTGATTTTTTAAAATTTTTAAAAAATTTTTTTTAAAAAAAATTCTGCGCATGCGCAGATCGATTTTTTCTGCGCATGCGCAGATCGATTTTATTCTGCGCATGCGCAGATCGATGTTATTCTGCGCATGCGCAGATCGATTTTATTCTGCGCATGCGCAGATCGATTTTTTTCTGCGCAATGCGCTGATCGATTTTTTTCTGCGCATGCGCAGATCGATTTTTTTCTGGCGCATGCGCAGATCGATTTTTTTCTGCGCATGCGCAGATCGATTTTATTCTGCGCATGCGCAGATCGATTTTTTCTGCGCATGCGCAGATCGATTTTATTCTGCGCATGCGCAGATCGATTTTTTTCTGCGCATGCGCAGATCGATTTTTTTCTGCGCATGCGCAGATCGATTTTTTTCTGCACATGCGCAGATCGATTTTTTTCTGCGCATGCGCAGATCGATTTTATTCTGCGCATGCGCAGATCTTTGTATATAAGGCCCTGTTTACATGAAGGGGATTGAGTGTTCAAGTCAAATCTCCCATGTTTTGGTGTTCAAGTCAAATCTCCCATGGATTGAGTGTTCAAGTCAAATCAACACGATCCTTGTAGTCAGGCAGATAGATGTATAAAAACTTACGGTAGCATGGGGACAATTCAATTTTGGCCGTAAAACTATTGTTCGAAAGACTAATTAACATATTTCTGAATGTTGGACGTGTTGATATTACTTGTAGTCCTCAGCCAACATCGTTTTTCTAGGCCGCTCTGGCTCGGTCATTGTGAATCAAAATGGCGGCGAAAAGAGGAGTGAGCCAGCGATTTTTTGTTCAACGTAGCCAACATTCCCTGTGTACTTCAAGTAGCCCTACTTAATTTCGTTAATGAAACGCTTAATTACAGGGGTCCAATTTCATGATTTGAACAACAGTCGTTCTTTAATATAAAATATTTTTAATAAAATAAGTGTATCTTGATTTCATGGTCTGTTTTATTCTATTTGTGTATTTTTTGGGTCGATTAGAAACGAATTTCGTATGTTTTCGTTTTTCGTATTACCGCGGGTACCCAACCCTATGGGCTATACAGAATACGAAAACATGGAACATGCAGAAAACGCTTCAAATTAACGCAAAAAAACACAAATAGAATATAAAACATACTCGGCAAAACATTTTTTTTCATATTAAACGTTTTGAAAATATTACGCAATTTGTGACGACGAATTCGGAAAAATACGAAATTAAAAAAAACCGGTCTCCACGAGGTTGCAAAAATGAAACTATTTAAATATTATGATTACATATCTTATATCTGCATCTTGCATGAACTGTATACAGTAGTTACATAAAACCAACTGACAAGAAGTAGACTGTAGTACATACCGACGAATTACAATATAAGCGCTATATACCATTACTGAACCAGTTCATTTGAGCCTTTGTTGTTTGCCTATTGCTAGTCCAAATCATTATGATAAGGTTTACTCTAGGTTGATACTATCAATTAATTTTTCCATCCAATTAGAAAGAGAAATATAATAAGCACCTGCCAAGATTTTACTGACGAGTTGGATGAGCAGCAGAACGATTCATCACGCAGTTCTATCTGCAGTTTATAGACGAGATGGATGAGCAGCAGAACATTTCATTAGGTAGTTTAATCAGTCTATAGGCGAGATGGATGAGCAGCAGAACTGTTCATCATGCAGTTCAAATCAGTTTATAGATGAGATGGATGAGCAGCAGAACGTTTCATCACGCAGTTCAATCAGTTTATAGGCGAGATGGATGAGCACCAGAACTGCATGTTCATCACGCAGTTCAATCAGTCTATAGACGAGATGGATGAGGGCAGCAGAACTGTTCATCACGCAGTGCAAACAGTTAATAGACAAGATGGATGAGCAGCAGAACGGTTCATCACGCAATAGCCAATCAGGACGAGATGGTATGAGCAGCAGAACAGTTCATCACGCAGTTCAAATCATGAGTTTATAGACGAGATGGATGAACAGCATTACAACTCATCACGCAATGAGGAAATCAGTGTGTCACTGTACCTTAATATACTATTGCTAAAAATACATCGTTTAATTTGCGGCTAATAGCGCGTTTGTTTATTCATACCAGTTTGTATGAATTTAAATCATTTTCAATCCGGTGGGATGTTGGAGCTCCCCACCGATGTCCGTTAAGTACATCTTACGGCACCCTGATTTCTTGCATCCTTGTGTTTCTCATGACAAAAACCACCAATATTGAATCTGGTGCTCGGCTTCTGGCTAATGAGTCAGGCACAGTGGCAGATGTTAATGATGAGTTAACAATGTTAGTAATAACTGACAGTAAAATTGGCAGACATTGTTTCAAAATAGTAGATGGAATATATTAAATATATAAAATATTTTTGTTTGTTTGGTTTTTCGCGGGATTCGTCATACTGAGGAGAACCTAGTGTAGGCCTTGTTACGTCCGCAACGAATCAACTTCGACCACCTTATTTTTCTCAAAAACGTCGTTATAAAAAATAGTTTTTTGTTCATATAGTGGTAATATATGTAGTAGGCTTTATCTTATAATGAAAGTGTAATTCGTTTAAATAAGTAAACATTAAGAATATATTGTTGTAATGAGCATTGAAGACTAATGCTCACTAATACGGACTATTATTATTATTATCCCAAAATGCCATTTGTTCTCCGAGAACCAACCATGTCCGTCCGGTTTGTCGAAAATTCAAGCAAACGTCCCTTACCACGTGACAGTGAGGTTCCGGTGGTTAAGTGTTACAGATTAAAGGTTTCACGATTGAGGATTTAAAGACCCGAAATTTCACGGCAAGGTTTCTTTTCGAATGACATAATAATTCGACTTTATCGCGATTTTCTTAATATTTTTCGTAAAAATAACCCTCGTTTTCCGGCAAAACCAGGTTGGCATTTTATTACACTACTTGACGTCCCTAATGCACGCGCTGGTCAAAACACCGAGGGCTCACCTTTTATCGTCAACAATTCGTATACAGAGGCCACGGAAAATGCTGTTGGATAAATTACTCAATGTAAATATCAGCGTGTCCGAACATTCAGAAATCGGTTAATTATGTTTTAAAACCACAGTTTTCTACGATAAAATTGAATTGTCACCAAGCTACTGTTTCCGTAAGTATTTACACCTATTTTGGTACGTCCTATCTGCCTGACTATTGTGTTTACATTGAAGAAGATTTTAAAGTTTTCGATCTGATCGGAAACGGGATGGATGAAGTCAACCACGTAGTTGAGTGGATTGACTTGAAGATTCAAGCAAGGATCGATCTTGAATGTTGCCAATCTGATTGATGTAAAACACGGTTTGATCTTGAAAATGACTTGATACGCCTTATGCGTAAAATTTACGCATGCGCATCCTGAATACGGTATGCGCGTATTC
>JAYKKM010000308.1:0-207500 GCA_035772405.1 Chrysogorgia sp. JL179-B06
TTCCATAAAAATTATTTCCCAAACAAATTCTCCACTTCTATTCCAAAAAAACCCAAACTTAACCCTCCCAAATAAATCATACAAATTCTAAATAAACACATCATCCCAAACAAAAAACCCCAAATAAATCAACTTACCCAACAATTATTTTCATAAAACCAACTTTTTACCTCCCAAATAAACAACCCTACAAATTCTAAATAAACAATAATAAACAAATTAACCCAATATAAATTAAACCTTACACCAAAACAATATTTCCATAAAACCAAAATTAACCCCCCCAAATAAACCATACAAAAAAAAAATTCTCCCAATTATTTTCCATAACTATTCATACCAACTCTCCCAACATTATTCATACAACTCTCCAACTCATTTTCATACCAATTTTCCAAACTCATTATATTACATACAACCAATTTTTAACCCTCACATAAACCATACAAATTACCAATTATTTTCCATAAACAATTAATTTCCCATAAAAATATTATACCAACACAAAACCAAAACAAAACATAAAACCCCCCAAAAAAACCCTACCCAAATAAAAACACCCAAAACAAAAAAAATATATACCTAACAAAACCCCACTAACAAAACCAAACACTACAAATAATTACCTAAAACCACATCACCTCCAAAACAAACCTACAAAAAAATAACCCACCAAATAAACATACAACTTCTCCAAATAATTACCATAAAAATATTTCATAAAATACTCCCAAATCTCATACATACAAATCCCCAACTATTTCCCATAAAACAACATTAACCCCACTAAAACACCACCCCCACCAAAATCAATAATAAAAACAATTCTTAAACAAAAACAACCCCCAAATAAACTAAACCTTACCTAACAATTATTTTCATAAAACCAATTAACCTCCCAATAAATACCATCAAATTCAAAATAAAACATTCTAAACAAAAACCCAAATAAACTAAACTTAACTAACCAATTATTTCATAAAACAACTTACCTCACAATAAATACCATCAAGTTCAAAATAAAACATTCTAAACAAACAACCCAATAAACTAAAACCATAACTCAACCAATAATTACCCAAAAAACCAACTTAAACATCCAATCAATATACAAATTCACCCTTCTTTTCCAAAAATTATTTCAATACAAATTCTCCCAAACTAATTTCATACAAATTCTCCCAACTATTTCCCCAAAACAACTTCAACCCTTCAATAAACCATACAAATTCACAATTATTTACTTAAAAATTACTTTCATAAATCAATTCATTTCATAAAAACATTATTTCCCATAAAAAAAATTATTCTCAAACAAATTCTCCAACTATTTTCCATAAAACCCAATTTTTAACCCCCCAAATAAACATACAAATCCTCAATTCTATTTCCATAAAAATTACTTTTCCATCCAAATAAACTACTCCCAATAAAATTTTCATAAACCCAACTTTAACCACCCAAATAAACATACAAAATCTAAATAACACATCTTAAACAAACAACCCAAATAAACTAAACCTTAACTAACAATTATTTTTCATAAAACCAAAATTTCACCTCACCAATCAACCTAACATCCCCAAATTATAAATAAAACATCTCTTAAACAAACCACCCCAAATAAATTACAACCTAAAACTAAACAATTATTTCCCCATAAAACCAACTTTACATCAATCAACATACAAAATTCTCCCAATTATTTTCATAAAAATTTTTTCATAAAAATTTTTCATACAAATTCTTCCCAACTATTTTCATAAATTCTCCCAATTATTTTCCATAAAACCCAACTTTAACCCTCCCAAATAACACCCAAACAATTCTAAAAACCCTCCCAAATAACACATACAAATTCTACCAATTAATTTTCATAAAAATTCATTTTCATACAATTATCCCAATTCATTTCAATAAAACCAAACTTATAACCTCCAATAATAATACAAATTCTATAAAACCTCCAAATAAACCAACAAATTCTCCCAATTATTTCCATAAAATTATTCTCATAACAAATTCTCCCAAATCACATTCCTTACAAATTCTCCAACTCATTTTCATACAATTCTCCCAACTATGTTAATAAACCCAACTTCAACCTCCCCCAAATAACCCCATACAATTTATCTAACTAAATAACTTAAACAAAACAACCCCCAAATAAATTAAACCCTTAAAAACCTACCCATTAATTTCATAAAACCAAACTTTAACCCTCCCACCAAATAAACCATACCTAATCTAAATAATCATATCTAAAACAAACACCCCCCACATAAATTAACCTCAAAACCATTCATTTCATAAAACCCACTTAACCTCCCAATTAAACATACAAATATCTCCAATTATTTCATAAAATTATTCTCATACAAATTCTCCAACTATTTTCTACAATTCTCCCATTAAAATTTCCACAAAACCCAACTTTAACCCTACCAAATAAACACATACCCAACAAATTCTTAAAAAACACATCCTTTAAACAAACAACCCCCAAATAAACTAAACCTTAACCTAACCAATTATTTTCATAAAACCAACTTTAACCCTCCAAATTACACATACATTTCTAAAAACCCTCAAATAACACTACAAATTCTCCCTTAATCCTTCATAAAATTATTTTCCATAAAAATTTATTTTCATACAAATTATCCAATTATTTTCAACAAAACCAAACTTTAACCCTCCCAAATAACACATACAAATTTATAAACCCTCCAAATAAACATACAAATTCTCAATAAACATATACTAATCCAAACAACCCCAAATAAATTAAACTAAAACCAATTATTTCCATAAAAACCCAATTCAACCCTCCAAATAAACCATACAAATTCTCCAATTATTTTCATAAAAATTATTTTCCATACAAAATATCCCAATTATTTTACAACAAAACACAACTTTAACACTCCCAAAAATACCTATACAAATTCTAAATAACATATTAAAACAAACAACCCCCTAAATCATTAAAACCTACCATAACAATTAACTTTCCATAAAACCAACTTTAACCTCATAAACCCAAATATAAATTCTAAATAACACCATATCTTAAACAAACAACCCCCAAATAAATCAAACCTCAATAATCAATTCATTATTAATAAAACCAACTTTAACATCCCCAAATAAACATCCCAAATTCTAAATAAAACTTCTAAACAAACAACCCAAAATAAATAACACCCTAACTCAACCAATTTTTTTCATAAAACCCAATTTTTAACCCCCAAATAAACCATACAATCCTCCAATTTTTCATATAAATTCATTTCATAAAAATTATTTCATAAAAATTTTCCCATACAAATTCTCCAATTATTTTCCATAAAAACCCCAACTTTAACCCTCCCAAATAAACATACAAATTCTAAATAAACCATATCTTAAACAAACACCCCAAATTAATAACCTAAAACCCAAACTTTAACCCACCCTCCAAATAACACTACAAATTCTCCAACTAATTTTCCATCATAATATCCAATTATTTTCATAATACCAAACTTTAAAACCCTCCCAATAATACAATACAAATTTAACTTATAAACCCTCCCCAAATAACAACTACAAATTCTCCCCATTATTCCATAAAAAATTATTTCTCATACAAATTCTCCCAACTATCTTCCATCAAATTCTCCAACTATTTTCATAAAAACCCCAATTTGAACCTCCAAATAAAACATACAAATTCTAAATAACACATATCTAAAACAAACAACCCCCAACTAAATTAAACCCTAACCTAAACAATTACTTTCCCATTAAAACCCAACTATAACCCTCCAATATAACACATACATTTCAAAACCCTCCAATAACATACAAATTCTCCCAATTATTTTCAAAAAAATTATTTTCATTACAATTATCAATCCCAAATATTATATTCCAACAAAACCACAACTTTAACCCTCCCAAATAATACCCAAAATACAAATCTAAACCCTCCAAATAAACAATACAATTCTAAATAACCATCATATCTAAAACAAACAACCCAATTAAATTAAACCTCAACAACAATTCTTCTCTTAAAACCAACTTCAACCCTCCAATTAACCATACAAATTCTCCATTATTTTCATAAAAGTATTCATTACTCAACAATTCTCCTCCTCCTCCCAATAATTTTCAATAAAACCCCAACATTAACCCTCCCCAAATAACAATATACAAATTCTAAATAACACCATCTCTTAACAAACAACCCCCAAATAAATAAACCTTACACAAACACTTATTTTACATAAAACCCCAACTTTAACCCTCCAAATAAACATACAAATTCTCCAATTTTTATCCATAAAAATTATTTCCAAAAATTTTTCATAAAAATCATTCTCCATACAAATTCTCAACAATTTTCATACAAATTCTCCCAAAACTATTTCCCCATAAAACCAACTCAACCCTCCAAAACCCCATCCAAATTCTAAATAAACCCACATATTCTTAACCAACAACCCCCAAATAATTAAACCCTCATCTAACAATTACTTTCCCATAAATACAACTTTAAAACTCCAATTAAACCCCAATACAAATTTCTAAATAAACCATATCTTAAACAAACAACCCCCAAATAAACTAAACCTTAATAACAATTCATTTTCTTAAAACCAACTTAACCCTTCAACAAACCTAAACAAATTCTCCAAATATTTTCCATAAAACTTATTCTCCATACAAATTCTCCAATATTCTCATATACAAATTCTCCCAAATATTTTACATACAAATTCTCCCAACTCTTAATACATACAAATTCTCCCAACTATTTTCCTAAAACCAAACATAAACCCCTCATAATAAACATACCAACAACTCCTAAATAACACATTTCTTAAACAAACAACCCCAATCAATAAACCTAAACCTAAAAAATATTTCCATAAACCCAACATTAACCATCCCATAATAACCAAACAAATTCCCCAATTCGTTTTCCATAAAATTTTTCCATACAATTCTCCCAACTATTCCATACAAATTCTAACTAATCAATAAAACCCACCTTCAACCTCCCAAAATAAACAAACAATTTCCATTATTTTCAAAAAACAATTATTTTCATAAAAAAAATTTTCCCTAAAAAACATTATTTCATAAAAAACCTATATTCCATAAAACATAAAATTATTTCCATAAAACCCAACATTTATTTCCAATTTAACCCTCCCAAATATCCCATACACTTTCTCCACAACCATATCTAAACCCCCCAAATAAATTAAACCTAACTAACCAATTATCAAAACCAACTTTAACCCTCCAAATTAAACACATACAAATTCTAAATAAACCATATCATAAAACACCACACCTTACATAAATTAATAACCCTAACTAACCAATTAACCATCCCTAAAACAACTTTAAACCTCCTATAAACACATACAACTCCTAAATAAACATATTTAAACAACCAACCCAAATCATCAAACCTCACCACTCAACAATTATTATAACATATTTCATAAAACCCAACTTTAACCCATCCCCAAATACAACATACAAATTCTAAAAAAAACTCTCCTAAAAAACAACACAAATAAATAAAACCTTAACCAACCATTATTTTCCATAACACCCAATTTTAACCACAAATAAACCCCATAAAATCCTCCAATTATAATACAAAAAATTATTTTCATAAAAATATTATCATAAAAATTATTTTATAAAAATTTTCCATACATTTCCCAATTATTTTCATAAAACCCAAACTTTAACCCCACCCCAATAAACCATAACAAATTTATAACCCTCCAAATAACATACAATTCTCCAATTATTTCCCCTAAAAATTCAATTCAATACAAATCCCCACCCAACTATTTTCATACAACTTTCTCCCAATATTTTCATAAAACCCAAATTTTAACCTCCCAAATAAAACCATACAAATTCTAAATAAACATATCTTAAAACAAACAACCCCCACATAAATTAAACCCTACACTACCACTTCACTTTCATAAAACCAACTTTAACCTCCCAAATAAAACATAAAAATTCTAAATAAACATATCTTAAACAAACAATCCAAATAAATCAAACTCACACCTAACCCAATTATTATCTAATAAAACCCAACTTTAACCTCCCAAATAAACATACAAATTCTAAAAAAACATATCTAAAACAAAACAACCCCACATAAATTAAACCCTAAACACAATTATTTCCATAAAACCCAACTTTACCCCTCCAAATACACATACAAAATCTAAATAACACCCATATCTTAAACAAACAACCCCCCAAAATAAATTCAACAAACCTCAACAAATATACATAAAACCAACATCAACCTCCATAAAAATCCATACAAATTATAAATAAACAATTCCTAACACAACTAACCCAATATAAATTAAACCTTAACACAACAATTTTTTCATAAAACCAACTTTAAACCCCCAACTATACCATACAAAATACTCTCCTATTATTTTCCATAAAAATTATTTTCATACAAACTTCTCCAACTATTTTCTCCATACAAACTCTCCCACTATTTTCCATCCAAATTTTCCCAATCATTTACATAAAAACAATTTAACCTACAATAAACATAACAAATTTCCAATTAATTTTCATAAAAATTATTTTCCCATACAAATTTTCCCCAATTATTTTCAATAAACCCAACTTTATTAACTCCAAATAAAAACAAATTCTAAATAACACTACATCCTAAACAAACACCAAAATACACTAAAAACTTAACTAACAATTATTTTCTTCATAAAAACCCCAACTTCAACCACTCCCCCCCCCCAAAATAATCCATACAACCTATAAAACCCTCCAAATAAAACATACAAATTCTCCCCACATAATTACATAAAATCATTCTCCCATACAATTCTCCAAACCTATCTACATACAAATTCTCCCCAACATTTTCATAAAACCCAACATTAACCCTACTAATAAACCTACCATACAAATTTAAAATCAACCATATCTTAAAACAAACAACCCCACATAAAAAACTTAACTACCAATTAATTATCATAAAACCCAATATTAACCCTCCCAATAACCCAAACCATCCAAATACTAAATAACATTTCTTAACCAAACAACCCCCAAATACATAAAACTTAACAACATCATTTTCCATACAACCCAACTTTAAACCCTCCCAAATAAAACATACAAATTCTAAAATCAAAACATATCTTAACCCACTTCAAATAAACCCCAAATAAATTAACCTAATAACCATATATTCTCAAAAAACCACAAATTTAACCTCCAAATAAACCCTACAAATTCTAAATAAATCTTATCTTTAAACAAACAATCCAAATAAATTAAACCTATAAATAACCAATTATTATTCCCATAAAACCAACTTTCACCTCTCCAAATACAAATACAAATTCTAAATAACCACTAAACAACAACCCCACATAATCCAACCATAACACCCACAAATAATTTTTTTTTTTATTTCAAAAAAAAAAACAAATTTATCCCTCCAAATAATACCAACAAATTCTCCCATAAAATCTCTCCAACAATTTTATAAAAACCCAATTATAACCCACCAATAACACATACAAATTTAAAAAAACACATATCTTAAACAAACAACCCCCAAATAAATTAAACCTTAAACCAACCAATTATTTTCCATAAAACCAACCCTAAACCTCCAAATAAACATACAAATTCTCCAACTATTTCAACATAACAATTATTCCATACAAATTCTCCCACTATCTTTACATACAAATTCTCCAACTATTTTCCATAAAACCCAACTTTAAAACCCTCTAATAACACCCAAACCATACAAATTCTAAAATAAACCACCCTCTAAAACAAAACAACCCCAAATCAACTAACCTAACCATAACCAATTTATTTCCCAAAAAACAACTTTTCCTCCCAAATAAACAATAATCAAAATTCTAAATAAACCACATCTATAAACAAAAACCCCCAAAAAAACTAAACTTACACAATAATCATTTTCCAAAAAACCCAATTTAACCCTCCAAATAACAACATACAAATTCTAAATACCAACATATCTTACCACCACTAAATAAAACCCAAATAAATTAAACTCCACTACAATATATTTACCATAAAAACCAAATTTAACCCTCCCAAATAAACCATACAAATTTCCAAATAAATCTTATCTTAAACAAACAATCCCAAATAAAATTAAACTTAAACTTAACCAATTATTTTCCATAAAACCCAAATTCAAAACCCTCCCAAATAACACATTCAAATTCTAAATAACCCCCACCTAAACCAACCAACCACTAAATCAAACCTAACCACCCAACCAAATATTTTCAAAAAAACCAACTTTATCCCTCCCCAAATAAAACAAAATTCACCATAAATTCTCCCAATTATTTTCCATAAAACCAACTTTAACCCTCCCAAATAAACAATACAATTCTAAATAAACATATCTATAAAAAACAACAACCCCCAAATAAATTAAACCGTAACCAACAATTATTTTACATACACACAACTTTAAACCCTCCAAATAAACATACAAATTCTCCAAATATTTCACATAAAAAATATTCTCATACAAATTCACCAATATCTTACATACAAATTCTCCCAACTTATTTTTTCAATAAAACCAAACTTTAACCCTCCTAATAAACATACCATACAAATTCTAAATAACCACATATCTTAAACAAACAACCCCAAATAAACTTAAACCATATATAACAATTATTTTACCATAAAACCAATTTTTCCCTCCAAATAAAAAACAAAAATTTTAACACCCCCATCAAATTCTAAAAAACACATTCTAAACAAACACCCAAATAAACTAAACTTAACAATAATCATTTTCCATAAAACCCAACTATAACCCTCCCAAATAAAACCATACAAATTCTAAATAAACATATTAAACCCCCACTAATAAAACCCCCCAAATAAATTAAACTCAACTCAACAATATATTTCCAAAAAAAACCACAAAATTTAAACCTCAATAAACATACAAAACTCCAAATAAATCTCATTTAAACAAACCATACCCTAATCAATTAAACCTTACAAATAACAATTATTTCATAAAACCACAACTTCACCTTCCCCAAAAAACACCATACAAATTATCAATAACCCACCAAACACCACCCCACATAAATCAAACCTACCACCAACAAATATTTTCCCAAAAAAAATCCCCAACATTTATCCCCTCAAATAAACACACAAATTTCTCCCATACAAAATTCTCCCAATTCATTTTCACATAAAACCCAATTTAACCTCCCAAATAAAACATACAAATTCTAAATAACATATCTTAAACAAACAACCCCCAAATAAATTAAACCTTACCACACAATTATTTTCCATAAAACCCAACCTTAAACCTCCCAATTCAAACATACAAATTCTCCAAATATTTCACATAAAAATTATTCTCCAATACAATTCTCCCAACTATCATTACATACAAATACTCCCAACTATTATTCATAAAAAACACCTTAACCCCTCAATAAAATACCATACAAATTCTAAATAAACATCACTTAAACAAACAACCCACATAAACTAAACACAAACTCACCCAATAATTTTCCATAAACCCCATTTTCCTACCAAATACAAACAAATACCATCAAAATTAAATAACAAAAAAAAAACAACCCCAAAAAACTAAACCTAACCCAATAATCATTTTCATAAAACAAACCCAACTTAACCTCCCAAATAAAACCATACAAATTCTACTTAACAATCTTAACCCCACTCAAATAAAAACCCCCAAATACATTAAACTCACACTCAACAATCTATATTTCAAAAAACCAAAATTTAACCTCCAAATAAACCAATACAAATTCCAAATAAATCTTAAACTTAAACAAACAATCAATAATAAAACCTTACAACTCAAACAATTATATTTTTCCCATAAAACCAAACTTTAACCCATCCAAATAACACAAACAACTTCTAAATAAACCCATAAACCACAACCAACAAAATAAAACCTAAACAACAAATATTTTTCAAAAAAACTACATTTATCCCTCCCAATAAACATACAAATTCTCCCTACAACATCTCCCAACTATTATCAAAAACCCCAATTTTAACAAACCCTCAAATAACACATAAACCAAATTCAAAATAAAATATCAAAAACAACAACACCCAAATAAATAAAACCATAACAACAAAATTAACCCCATAAACCCCTACATAACCACCAAAACATCAATACAAAATACTAAAAAAACATAACTTAAACAAACATACCCCAAAAAAATAAAAACCAAACAACAAACAATAAATTTCCAAAAACCAAACAATAACCCTCCCAATAACAAAACAAATACTAAATAACCCACCTAACACAACCCCCACAAATAAAACCCTAAACAACCCATACTATCAAAAAAACCTAATTTAACCTCAAATAACAACATCCAAATTCTCTCAATTATTTTCCATAAAATTCAATTTACATACAAATTAATCCAATTCTATCACAAAACCAACTTTAACCTCCAAATAAACCCATACAAATCCTAAATAAACCTATTAAACAAACAACCCCAAATAAAAACACTAAACAAACACATTATATTCATAAAATCAAACTATAACCCTCCCCACAATAAACATACAAATTCTAAAATAACCCCCCCAAAACACCAATCCCAAATAAATTAAAACCTTAACACCAACAAATCATATCAAAAAAACCAATATAAACCCTTCCAAATAAACCATACAATTCTCCCAAACATTTTCAATACAAATTCTCCAATTATTTTCCATATAAACCATTTAACCCTCCATATAACAACATACAAATTCTAAATAACTCCTCTAAAACAAACATCAACCCCCAATAACTAAAACTAAATCCCAATATATACATAAAACCCAACTTAACCCTCCCACTAACACAACAATACTCAAATCATTTACATAAAAATTTATTTTCATAAAATTTATATTCCATAAAACCAAACTTTAACCTCCAAAAAAACATACAAATTCTAAATACACATTCTTACCCCCTCAATAAAACCCCCCCCCAAATAATTAAACCTAAAATCAACAAATAATTAACCTAACACCAAAATTTAACCTCCCCAATAACCATACAATTCCAAATAAACATTCTAAACAATTACCCCAAATAAAATTAACCTTAACACAACCCCATTATTTTCCCAATAAAACCCCAAATTTAACCCTCCCCCAAATAAACATTACAAATTCTAAAACATAATAACTAACCCCCTCAAATAAAACCCCCCAAATAAATTAACCCTTAACCTAACAATTCAATATCCCATAAATCCAACAAATTAACCTCCCAAATAAACCATCCAAATTCCAAATAACACCATATCCTTAACAAACAACCCCAAATAAATTAAACCTAAAACTAAACAATTATTCCATAAACCCCAAATTTAACCCTCCAAATACACACACACAAATTCTAAATAACCCCACATCTCCTAAACCAAACAACCCCCAAATAAATTAAACCTTACACAACCAATTTTTCCATACAATCCTCCCAATTATTTTCTAAAACCCAACTTTAACCCCCCCCCAAATAACAACATACAAACTCTAAATAAACATTATCTTAACCCCCTAAATAAACCCACCCAAATAAATTTAAACTACCACCTAACAATTTCATTTCCCAAAAAAACCCATCATTAATCCTCCCACATAACACCATACAATTCTAAATACAACACATCTTAACCACCCTCCTAATAAAACCCCCAAATTAATAAAACTTAACCTCAAACATTAGTTTTCATATAAACCCCAACTTTAACCTCACCATAATCCCCTACAAATTCCAAAATAACCACATATACTTAAACAAACACCCCATATAAATAAAACTCACCCAATTAAAATTTTTTACATAAATCCATACATTCACCCTCCCAAATAACCAACAAATCCTAAATCACCACAATATCTTACAACAAAATCAAATAATCACACCCAATAAATAAACCTTACACCTCAACAATTAAATTTTTAACCTGAAAAAACAAATTTTTAATCCCTATAATACCATACAAATTAAAATTTACCTAATCATCCTTAACAATTACCCCCATTAAATTAAACATACAACCCCATCAAGTTCTTTTTCAATTATATACCCTACTTTTCCACACTCCCATATTACTCCAATAATATTTCTATTATCTCATTATTATACCACTCAAATTAAATACACACATATTATTTTTTAAGGTTCTCACCTACAATTGCAGTGGCATTTTTTAACCTTCTTATAAAAAATCAATACGTACACTAATTCCTATTGCTTTAGATCCATACATTTCTTAAAAACCCTCAATATAATCACAAACATACTCAAAGTTAAAATCTAACATCTTCATATTCATTGCCACTATATATAAATCAATTGTTTAACTCAATTTTTACCATAAAATTTTCAAAGAAACACTCTAATTATACTTTATCCCCTATTTTTTTTATACTGAACCAACCAATTATTTTCCCTTATTAACCTTCTCAGTATAACCCCCCTAGAATACCATACTTTGGGAAATTCGGGCACTGTATTTGGAGAAATTAGCAGGGGCACTGTTTTAACCTTAGGGTTAAAGCAATTTGTTCTCCATGTATTTGGAGTTTGTTCTTCATGCGAAGTTTATTTATTACTAATTTTGTTTGTTTTAAGGTCCTCACCTTCATTAGCTGGGGCACTGTTTTAACCTTGGGGTTAAATAATTTGTTCTCCATGTCTTTGAAGAACTTGGCTGGGGCACTGTTTTTGGCTGGGGCACTGTTTTTGGCTGGGGCACTGTTTTTGGCTGGGCACTGTTTTTGGCTGGGGCACTGTTTTTGGCTGGGACACTGTATTTGGAGAAATTGGCTGGGGCACTGTTTTAACATTAGGGTTAAAAAAATTTGTTCTCCATGTATTTGGAGTTTGTTCCTCATGTGAGGTTTATTTATCACCAACTTTGTTCAGTTCATTGTCTTAACCTTAGGGTTAAAGCAATTTGTTTTCCATGTATGCGGAGTTTTAAAGCAATTTGTTCTCCACGTATTTGGAGAACTTGGCTGGGGCACTGTATTTGGTGAAATTGGCTGGGGCATCGTTTTAATATTAGGGTTAAAAAAATTTGTTGTCCATGTATTTGGAGTGTTAAAGCAATTTGTTCTCCATGTATTTGGAGAACTTGGCTGGGACACTGTTTTTGGCTGGAGCACTGTAATTGGAGAAATTAGATGGGGCACTGTATTTGGAGAAATTAGCTGGGACACTGTTTTAACCTTGGGGTTAAGAAATTTGTTCTCCATGTATTTGGAGTTTGTTCCTCATGTGAGTTTTATTTATTACAAACTTTGTTTGGTTTAAAGTCCTCAGCTTCATTGGCTAGGGCACTGTTTTAACCTTAGGGTTAAGCAATTGTTCTCCATGTATTTGGAGTTTGTTCCTCATGTGAGGTTTATTTATTACCAACTTTGTTTGATTTAAGATCCTCAGCTTCATTGGCTGGTGCGTTGTTTTAACCTTAGGGTTAATGAAATTTGTTCTCCATGTATTTGGAGTTTGTTCCTCATGTGAGTTTTATTTATTACAAACTTTGTTTGGTTTAAGGTCCTCACCTTCATTGGCTGGGGCACTGTTTTAACCTTGGGGTTAAACAATTTGTTCTCCATGTATTTGAAGAACTTGGCTGGGTCACTGTTTTTGGCTGGGGCACTGTATTTGGAGAAATTAGCTATGGCACTGTATTTGGAGAAATTAGCTGGGGCACTGTTTTAACCTTATGGTTGAAGCAATTTGTTCTGCATGTATGCGGAGTTTGTTCCTCATGTGAGGTTTATTTATCACCAACTTTGTTTAGTTAACTGTTTTAACCTTAGGGTTAAAGCAATTTGTTGTCCATGTATTTGGAGGTGTTTTAAAGCAATTTGTGGCTCCATGTATTTTGGAAAACTTGGCTGGGGACACTGTTTTTGGCTGGAGCACTGTATTTGGAGAAATTAGCTGGGGCACTGTATTTGGAGAAATTAGCTGGGGCACTGTTTTAACCTTAGGATTAAAGCAATTTGTTATCCATGTATTTGGAGTTTGTTCCTCATGTGAGGTTTATTTATTACAAACATTGTTTGGTTTAAAGTCCTCAGCTTCATTGGCTAGGGCACTGTTTTAACCTTAAGTGTTAAAGCAATTTCTTCTCCATGTATTTGGAGAACTTGGCTGGGGCACTATTTTTGTCTGGAGCACTGTATTTGGAGAAATTAGCTGGGGCACTGTATTTGGAGAAATTAGCTGGGGCACTGTATTTGGAGAAATTAGCTGGGGCACTGTTTTAACCTTAGGGTTAAAGCAATTTGTTCCCCATGTATTTCGAGTTTGCTCCTCATATGAGGTTAAAACAGATTTGTTTTAACACAACTTTGTTTGGTTTAAGGTCCTCAGCTTCATTGGCTGGTTCATTATTTTAACCTTATTTAAAGCAATTTGTTCTCTATGTATTTCTAGTTTGTTCCTCATGTTAGGTTAAAACAGCTTTGTTTTAACAGAACTATGTTTGGTTTAAGGTCCTCAGCTTCATTGGCTGGGACACTGTTTTAATCTTTGGTTAAGCAATTGTTCTACATGTATTTGGAATTTTTCCCTCATGTGAGGTTTATTTATTACCAACTTTGTTTAGTTTAAGTTTCTCAGTGTCATTGGCTGGCGCACTGTTTTAACCTTTGGGTTAAAGCTATTTGTTCTCCATGTATTTGGAGTTTGTTCCTTAATGCACCTAAGCACCTAAGTTAATGCACTTAATGCACCTAAGACAAAATTAATGCTTTTTGGCAGCCACCAAATGATCACGAAAATCCCTAACTTCCGTCTGTCTTTACTTAGTAAGGAACTAATACCTGCACAATCAGCCAAAGATCTCGGAGTAATTTTTGACCCGAGCCTTTCTTTTGATCCTCATGTTGTCAAAACTGTTTCTTCATGCATGTCAAGTTTAGCGCAGATTAACCGAGTGAAACATGTCTTGAATAGAGACTTACTTATTACAGTCATTCAAAGTTTGGTATTCAGCAAAATGTATTATTATTCATCTGTATGGGCTAACACCACTGCAAGTAATATTTGTAAACTTCGGGTCAGTACAGAATTTTGCCGCCCGAGTAATCACTAACTCTAGGAAATTCGAACATATTACCCCATTGTTGAATGAACTGCGCTGGATTCCCGTTCAACTCCACCTTTTTTATCGTGATGCTATATTAACTTTTAAATGTATGAATGGAACTGCACCTGATTATTTATCTAAGCAATTTGTGAAGAGAGGCAGTATAAGTGGACGTTGTATCCGAAATTCGCAATCTTTAAATATTCCCTTTTATAAAAGCGCCACTGGCAAAGAACGTTTTATTATCGAGCTGTTTCTCTCTGGAACGCTCTTCCAGTGAACATTAAATCCAGTGCGTCAATACATATTTTTAAAAGTAAACTTCGTAGACATCTCTTAGAATCTTGTTCTTGATTTTTGACTTTCGTTTTGAATATCATAGTATCTTATCTTAAATTTAATTATTTATAATTCATAGTAACTTATTATGTAATATATACTCATAAGCTTAGTATTTGTAATTGTCTCTGAAAAGCCCCTTTGGGGAGAGTATTATTAAGTATTGTATTGTATTGTATTGTATGTGTGGTTTTATTTATTACCAAATTTGTTTGGTTTAAGGTCCTCAGCTTCATTGGCTGGGCACTGTTTTAACCTTATGGTAAAGCAATTTGTTCCCCATGTATTTGGAGTTTGCTCCTGATGTGAGGTAAAACAGCTTTGTTTTAACACAACTTTGTTTGCTTTAAGGTCCTCAGCTTCATTGGCTGGTGCACTGTTTTAACCTTATGGTTAATCCAATTTGTTCTCTATGTATTTCGAGTTTTTCCTCGTGTGAGGTTAAAACATCTTTGTTTTAACACAACTTTGTTTTGGTTTAAGGTCCCCAGCTTCATTGGCTGGGACACTGTTTTAATCTTTGGGTTAAGCAATTGTTCTACATGTATTTGGAATTTTTTCCTCATGTGAGGTTTATTTATTACCCAACTTTGTTTGGTATAAGTTTCTCAGTGTCATAGGCTGGCGCACTGTTTTAACCTTTGGGTTAAAGCTATTTGTTCTCCATGTATTTGGAGTTTGCTCTTTATATGAGGTCAAAACAGCTTTGTTTTAACACAACTTTGTTTGATTTAAGGTCCTCAGCTTCATTGGCTGGGGCACTGTTTTAACCTTATGGTTAAAGCAATTTGTTCCCCATGTATTTCGAGTTTGTTCCTCGTGTGAGGTTAAAACAGCTTTGTTTTAACACAACTTTTGTTTGGTTTAAGGTCCCCAGCTTCATTGGCTGGGGTGCTGTTTTAATCTTTGGGTTAAGAAATTGTTCTACATGTATTTGGAATTTGTTCCTCATGCGAAGTTTATTTATCACCAACTTTGTTTGGTTTAAGCTCCTCACCTTCATTGGCTGGGACACTGTTTTAACCTTGGGGTTAAGAAATTTATTCTCTATGTATTTTGAGAACTTGGCTGGGGCACTGTTTTTGGCTGGAGCACTGTATTTGTGAGAAATTAGCTGGGGCACTGTTTTTTGCCTCGGGCACTGTTTTTGGTGCACTGTTTTAAACTTATGGTTAAAGCAATTTGTTCTCCATGTATTTGGAGTTTGTTGCTCGTGTGAGTTTAAAACAGCTTTGTTTTAACACAACTTTGTTTTGTTTTAGGTCCTCAGCTTCATTGGCTGGCGCACTTTTTTAACCTTAGGGTTAAAGCAATTTGTTCCCCATGTATTTGGAGTTTGTTCCTCATGTGAGTTTTATTTATTACCAACTTTGTTTAGTTTAAGGTCCTCACCTTCATTGACTGGGGCACTGTTTTAACCTTAGGGTTAAAGAAATTTGTTCTTCATGTATTTTGGAGTTTGCGCCTTATGTGAGGTTAAAATAGCTTTGTTTTAACACAACTTTGTTTGGTTTAAGATCCTCAGCTTCATTGGGTGGCGCACTTTTTTAATCTTTGGGTTAAGCAATTGTTCTACATGTATTTGGAATTTGTTCCTGAGGTGAGGTTTATTTATTACCAAATTTGTTTGGTTTAAGGTCCTTAGCTTCATTGGCTGGGGCACTGTTTTAATCTTAGGGTTAAAGCAATTTGTTATCCATGTATTTGGAGTTTGTTCCAAATAAGTTTACTCATTACCAACTGTGTTTGTTTTAAGTTCCTCCAATTCATTTGCTGGGGCATTTTGTTACGTTAGGGTGAAAGCAATTTGTTCTCCATGTATTTGGAGAACTGTTTTTGGAGAAATCAGCTGGGGCACTGTTTTAACCTTTAGGGTTAAAGCAATTTGTTCTCCATGTATTTGGAGTTTGTTCCTCATGTGAGGTTTATTCATAACCAACTTTGTTTGGTTTAAGGTCCTCACCTTCATTGGCTGGGGCACTGTTTTAACATTACGGTTAAACCAATTTGTTCTGCATGTATTTGGAGTTTGTTCCTGATGTGAGGTTTATTTATTACCAAAATTTGTTTGGTTAAGGTCCTTAGCTTCATTGGCTGGGGCACTGTTTTAATCTTAGGGTTAAAGCAATTTGTTATCCATGTATTTGGAGTTTGTTCCAAATAAGTTTACTCATTACCAACTATGTTTGTTTTAAGTTCCTCCAATTCATTTGCTGGGGCATTATTTTACCTTAGGGTGAAAGCAATTTGTTCTCCATGTATTTGGAGAACTGTTTTTGGAGAAATTAGCTGGGGCACTGTTTTAACCTTAGGGTTAAAGCAATTTGTTCTCCATGTATTTGGAGTTTGTTCCTCATGTGAGGTTTATTCATTACCAACTTTGTTTGGTTTAAGGTCCTCACCTTCATTGGCTGGGGCACTGTTTTAACATTACGGTTAAACCAATTTGTTCTGCATGTATTTGGAGTTTGTTCCTGATGTGAGGTTTATTTATTACCAAATTTGTTTGGTTTAAGGTCCTTAGCTTCATTGGCTGGGGCACTGTTTTAATCTTAGGGTTAAAGCAATTTGTTATCCATGTATTTGGAGTTTGTTCCAAATAAGTTTACTCATTACCAACTATGTTTGTTTTAAGTTCCTCCAATTCATTTGCTGGGGCATTTTTTTAACCTTAGGGTTAAAAGCAATTTGTTCTCCATGTATTTGGAGAACTGTTTTTGGAGAGATTAGCTGGGGCACTGTTTTAACCTTAGGGTTTTAAAGCAATTTGTTCTCCATGTATTTGGAGTTTGTTCCTCATGTGAGGTTTATTCATTACCAACTTTGTTTGGTTTAAGGTCCTCCACCTTCATTGCCTGGGGCACTGTTTTAACCTTGGGGTTGAGCAATTTGTTCTCCAAGTATTTGGAGAATTTGGCTTGGGGCATTTATTTGACTGGGATAATGTTTTACCTGCGGCACTGCAATTGAAGAAATTGGCTAGGGAACCGTTTTTAACATTAGGGTTAAAGAAATTTTGTTCTCCATGTATTTGGAGTTTGTTCCTCATGTGCGGTTATACTTATTACCAACTTTGTTTGGTTTAAGGTCCTCATCTTCATTGGCTGGGGCACTGTTTTAATCTTCAGGGTTTAAAGCAATTTGTTCTCCATGTATTTGGAGAACTTTACTGGGGTACTGTTTTTGGAGAAATTAGCTGGGGCACTGTTTTAACCTTGGGGTTAAAGCAATTTGTTCTCCATGTATTTGGAGAATTTGGCTGGGGCACTTATTTGGTGGGGGCACTGTTTTGGCTGGGGCAATGTATTTGAAGAAATTGGCTGGGGCACCGTTTTAACATTAGGGTTAAACCAATTTGTTCTATATGTATTTCGAGCTTGTTCCTCATGCGAAGTTTATTGATCACCTACTTTGTTTGGTTTAAGGTCCTCAGCTTCATTGGCTGTGGCACTGTTTTAACCTTGTGGTTTAAACAATTTGTTCTCCATGTATTTGGAGAAATTAGCTGGTGCACTGTATTTGTTTTAAACCTTTAGGGTTAAAGCAATTTGTTCTCCATGTATTTGGAGTTTGTTCCTCATCTGAAGTTTATTTATTACCAACTTTGTTTAGTTTAAGGTCCTCATCTTCATTGGCTGGGGCACTGTTTTAACCTTGGGGATAAGCAATTGTTCTCCATGTACATGTATTTGGAGTTTGTTCCTCATGCGAAGTTTATTTGTCACCAATTTTGTTTGGTTTAAGGTCCTCATCTTCATTGGCTGGGGCACTGTTTTAACCTTGTGGTTAAACAATTTGTTCTCCATGTATTTGGAGAACTTGGCTGGGGCACTGTTTTTGGCTGGGTCACCGTATTTAGAGAAATTAACTGGGGCACTGTATTTAGAGAAATTAGCTGGGGCACTGTATTTGGGGAAATTAGCTGGGGTACTGTTTTAACCTTGGGGTTAAGCAATATGTTCTCCATGTATTTGGAGTTTGTTCCTCATGTGAGGTTTATTCATTACCAACTTTGTTTGGTTTAAGGTCCTCACCTTCATTGGCTGGGGCACTGTTTTAACATTACGGTTAAACCAATTTGTTCTGCATGTATTTGGAGTTTGTTCCTGATGTGAGGTTTATTTATTACCAAATTTGTTTGGTTTAAGGTCCTTAGCTTCATTGGCTGGGGCACTGTTTTAATCTTAGGGTTAAAGCAATTTGTTATCCATGTATTTGGAGTTTGTTCCAAATAAGTTTACTCATTACCAACTATGTTTGTTTTAAGTTCCTCCAATTCATTTGCTGGGGCATTTTTTTAACCTTAGGGTAAAAGCAATTTGTTCTCCATGTATTTGGAGAACTGTTTTTGGAGAGATTAGCTGGGGCACTGTTTTAACCTTAGGGTTAAAGCAATTTGTTCTCCTGTATTTGGAGTTTGTTTCCTCATGTGAGGTTTATTCATTACCAACTTTGTTTGGTTTAAGGTCCTCACCTTCATTGCCTGGGGCACTATTTTAACCTTGGGGTTGAGCAATTTGTTCTCCAAGTATTTGGAGAATTTGGCTGGGGCATTCATTTGGCTGGGGTAATGTTTTACCTGCGGCACTGCAATTGAAGAAATTGGCTGGGGAACCGTTTTAACATTAGGGTTAAAGAAATTTGTTCTCCATGTATTTGGAGTTTGTTCCTCATGTGCGGTTTACTTATTACCAACTTTGTTTGGTTTAAGGTCCTCATCTTCATTGGCTGGGGCACTGTTTTAATCTTAGGGTTAAAGCAATTTGTTCTCCATGTATTTGGAGAACTTTACTGGGGTACTGTTTTTGGAGAAATTAGCTGGGGCACTGTTTTAACCTTGGGGTTAAAGCAATTTGTTCTCCATGTATTTGGAGAATTTGGCTGGGGCACTTATTTGGTGGGGGCACTGTTTTGGCTGGGGCAATGTATTTGAAGAAATTGGCTGGGGCACCGTTTTAACATTAGGGTTAAACCAATTTGTTCTCTATGTATTTCGAGTTTGTTCCTCATGCGAAGTTTATTGATCACCAACTTTGTTTGGTTTAAGGTCCTCAGCTTCATTGGCTGGGGCACTGTTTTAACCTTGTGGTTAAACAATTTGTTCTCCATGTATTTGGAGAAATTAGCTGGTGCACTGTATTTGTTTTAACCTTAGGGTTAAAGCAATTTGTTCTCCATGTATTTGGAGTTTGTTCCTCATCTGAAGTTTATTTATTACCAACTTTGTTTAGTTTAAGGTCTTCATCTTCATTGGCTGGGGCACTGTTTTAACCTTGGGGATAAGCAATTGTTCTCCATGTACATGTATTTGGAGTTTGTTCCTCATGCGAAGTTTATTTGTCACCAATTTTGTTTGGTTTAAGGTCCTCATCTTCATTGGCTGGGGCACTGTTTTAACCTTGTGGTTAAACAATTTGTTCTCCATGTATTTGGAGAACTTGGCTGGGGCACTGTTTTTGGCTGGGTCACTGTATTTAGAGAAATTAGCTGGGGCACTGTATTTAGAGAAATTAGCTGGGGCACTGTATTTAGAGAAATTAGCTGGGGCACTGTATTTGGGGAAATTAGCTGGGGTACTGTTTTAACCTTGGGGTTAAGCAATATGTTCTCCATGTATTTGGAGAAATTGGTTGGGGCACTGTTTTTGGTGGGGCACAGTATTTGGTGAAATTGACTGGGGCAGTGTTTTAACATTAGGTTTAAAGAAATGTGTTCTCCATGTATTTGGAGTTTGTTCTTCGTGTAAGGTTTATTTATCACCAACTTTGTTTAGTTTAACGTCCTCAGCTTCATTGGCTTGGGCACTGTTTTAACCTTATGGTTAAACAATTGTTCTCCACGTATTTGTAATTTGTTCCTCATGTGAGGTTTATTTATTGCCAACTTTGTTTAGTTTAAGGTCCTCGCCTTTATTGGCTGGGGCACTGTTTTAACCTTATGGTTAAAGCAATTTGTTCCCCATGTATTTGGAGTTTGCTCCTCATGTGAGGTGAAAAACAGCTTTGTTTTAACACAACTTTGTTTGGTTTAAGGTCTCAGCTTCATTGGCTGGTGCACTGTTTTAACCTTATGGTTAATCCAATTTGTTCTCTATGTATTTCGAGTTTGTTCCTCGTGTGAGGTTAAAACAGCTTTGTTTTAACACAACTTTGTTTGGTTTATGGTCCTCAGCTTCATTGGCTGGGGTGCTGTTTTAATCTTTGGGTTAAAGCTATTTGTTCTCCATGTATTTTGAGAACTTGGCTGGGGCACTGTATTTGGTGAAATTGGCTAGGGCACTGTTTTAAGATTAGGGTTAAAGCAATTTGTTCTCCATGTATTTGGAGTTTGTTCCAAATAAGTTTATTCATTACCAACTTTGTTTGGTTTAGGTTCCTCCAATTCATTTGCTGGGCCATTTTTTAACCTTAGGGTTAAAGCAATTTGTTCTCCATGTATTTGGAGAACTTGGCTGGGACACTGTTTTTGGCTGGAGCACTGTATTTTGGAGAAATTAGCTGGGGCACTGTATTTGGAGAAATTGGCTGCGGCACCGTTATAACCTTAGGGTTAAAGCAATTTGTTCTCCATGTATTTGGAGTTTGTTCTTCATGCGAAGTTTATTTATTACCAACTTTGTTTGATTTAAGATCCTCAGCTTCATTGGCTGGTGGGTTGTTTTAACCTTAGGGTTAATGAAATTTGTTGTCCATGTATTTGGAGTTTGTTCTTCATGCGAAGTTTATTTATTACCAATTTTGTTTGGTTTAAGGTCCTCACCTTCATTGGCTGGGGCACTGTTTTAACCTTGGGGTTAAACAATTTGTTCTCCATGTATTAGAAGAACTTGGCTGGGGCACTGTTTTTGGCTGGGGCACTGTATTAGGAGAAATTGGCTGGGGCACTGTTTTAACATCAGGGTTAAGAAATTTGTTCTCCATGTATTTGGAGTTTGTTCCTCATGTGAGGTTTGTTTATCACCAACTTTGTTTAGTTCACTGTTTTAACTTAGGGTTAAAGCAATTTGTTCTCCATGTATGCGGAGTTTTAAAGCAATTTGTTCTCCATGTATTTGGAGAACTTGGCTGGGGCACTGTTTTTGGCTGGGGCATTGTATTTGGTGAAATTGGCTGGGGCATTGTTTTTAATATTAGGGTTAAGGAAATTTGTTGTCCATGTATTTGGAGTTGTTAAAGAAATTTGTTCTCCATGTATTTGGAGAAACTTGGCTGGGACACTGTTTTTGGCTGGAGCGCTGTATTTGGAGAAATTAGCTGGGGCACTGTACTGTATTTGGAGAAATTAGCTGGGGCACGTTTATAACCTTAGGTGTTAAAGCAATTTGTTCTCCATGTATTTGGAGAACCTGACTGGGGCACTGTTTTTGGCTGGAGCATTGTATTTGGAGAAATTAGCTGGGGCACTGTATTTGGAGAAATTAGCTGGGGCACTGTTTTAATCTTAGGCTTAATGAAATTTGTTCTCCGTGTATTTAGAGTTTGTTCCTCATGCGAAGTTTATTTATTACCAATTTTGTTTGGTTTAAGGTCCTCACGTTCATTGGCTGGGGCACTGTTTTAACCTTGGGGTTAAACAATTTGTTCTCCATGTATTTGAAGAACTTGGCAGGGGCACTGTTTTTCGCTGGCCACTGTTTTTGGCTGGGGCACTGTTTTTGGCTGGGGAACTGTATTTGGAGAAATTGGCTGCGGCACTGTTTTAACATTAGGGTTAAATAAATTTGTTCTCCATGTATTTGGAGTTTGTTCCTCATCTGAAGTTTATTTATTAACAACTTTGTTTGATTTAAGATCCTCAGCTTCATTGGCTGGTGCGTTGTTTTAACCTTAGGGTTAATGAAATTTGTTCTCCATGTATTTGGAGTTTGTTCTTCATGTGAGGTTTATTTATTACAAACTTTGTTTGGTTTAAAGTCCTCAGCTTCATTGGCTAGGGCACTGTTTTAACCTTAGGGTTAAGCAATTGTTCTCCATGTATTTGGAGTTTGTCCTCATGTGAGGTTTATTCATTACCAACTTTGTTTGATTTAAGATCCTCAGCTTCATTGGCTGGTGCGTTGTTTTAACCTTAGGGTTAATGAAATTTGTTCTGCGTGTATTTGGAGAACTTGGCTGGGGCATTGTTTTTAGCTGGGCACTGTTTTTGGCTGGGGCACTGTATTTGGAGAAATTGGCTGCGGCACTGTTTTAACATTAGGGTTAAAGCAATTTGTTCTCCGTGTATTTGGAGAACTTTACTGGGGTACTGTTTTTGGAGAAATTAGCTGGGGCACTGTTTTAACCTTGGGGTTAAAGCAATTTGTTCTCCATGTATTTGGAGAATTTGGCTGGGGCACTTATTTGGTGGGGGCACTGTTTTGGCTGGGGCAATGTATTTGAAGAAATTGGCTGGGGCACCGTTTTAACATTAGGGTTAAACCAATTTGTTCTCTATGTATTTCGAGTTTGTTCCTCATGCGAAGTTTATTGATCACCAACTTTGTTTGGTTTAAGGTCCTCAGCTTCATTGGCTGGGGCACTGTTTTAACCTTGTGGTTAAACAATTTGTTCTCCATGTATTTGGAGAAATTAGCTGGTGCACTGTATTTGTTTTAACCTTAGGGTTAAAGCAATTTGTTCTCCATGTATTTGGAGTTTGTTCCTCATCTGAAGTTTATTTATTACCAACTTTGTTTAGTTTAAGGTCTTCATCTTCATTGGCTGGGGCCACTGTTTTAACCTTTGGGGATAAGCAATTGTTCTCCATGTACATGTATTTGGAGTTTTGTTCCTCATGCGAAGTTTATTTGTCACCAATTTTGTTTGGTTTAAGGTCCTCATCTTCATTGGCTGGGGCACTGTTTTAACCTTGTGGTTAAACAATTTGTTCTCCATGTATTTGGAGAACTTGGCTGGGGCACTGTTTTTGGCTGGGTCACTGTATTTAGAGAAATTAGCTGGGGCACTGTATTTAGAGAAATTAGCTGGGGCACTGTATTTAGAGAAATTAGCTGGGGCACTGTTTTGGGGAAATTAGCTGGGGTACTGTTTTAACCTTGGGGTTAAGCAATATGTTCTCCATGTATTTGGAGAACTTGGTTGGGGCACTGTTTTTGGTGGGGCACAGTATTTGGTGAAATTGACTGGGGCAGTGTTTTAACATTAGGTTTAAAGAAATGTGTTCTCCATGTATTTGGAGTTTGTTCTTCGTGTAAGGTTTATTTATCACCAACTTTGTTTAGTTTAACGTCCTCAGCTTCATTGGCTTGGGCACTGTTTTAACCTTATGGTTAAACAATTGTTCTCCACGTATTTGTAATTTGTTCCTCATGTGAGGTTTATTTATTGCCAACTTTGTTTAGTTTAAGGTCCTCGCCTTTATTGGCTGGGGCACTGTTTTAACCTTATGGTTAAAGCAATTTGTTCCCCATGTATTTGGAGTTTGCTCCTCATGTGAGGTGAAAACAGCTTTGTTTTAACACAACTTTGTTTGGTTTAAGGTCCTCAGCTTCATTGGCTGGTGCACTGTTTTAACCTTATGGTTAATCCAATTTGTTCTCTATGTATTTCGAGTTTGTTCCTCGTGTGAGGTTAAAACAGCTTTGTTTTAACACAACTTTGTTTGGTTTATGGTCCTCAGCTTCATTGGCTGGGGTGCTGTTTTAATCTTTGGGTTAAAGCTATTTGTTCTCCATGTATTTTGAGAACTTGGCTGGGGCACTGTATTTGGTGAAATTGGCTAGGGCACTGTTTTAAGATTAGGGTTAAAGCAATTTGTTCTCCATGTATTTGGAGTTTGTTCCAAATAAGTTTATTCATTACCAACTTTGTTTGGTTTAGGTTCCTCCAATTCATTTGCTGGGCCATTTTTTAACCTTTGGGTTTAAAGCAATTTGTTCTCCATGTATTTGGAGAACTTGGCTGGGACACTGTTTTGGCTGGAGCACTGTATTTTGGAGAAAATAGCTGGGGCACTGTATTTGGAGAAATTGGCTGCGGCACCGTTATAACCTTAGGGTTAAAGCAATTTGTTCTCCATGTATTTGGAGTTTGTTCTTCATGCGAAGTTTATTTATTACCAACTTTGTTTGATTTAAGATCCTCAGCTTCATTGGCTGGGTGTGGTTGTTTTAACCTTAGGGTTAATGAAATTTGTTGTCCATGTATTTGGAGTTTGTTCTTCATGCGAAGTTTTATTTATTACCAATTTTGTTTGGTTTAAGGTCCTCACCTTCATTGGCTGGGGCACTGTTTTAACCTTGGGGTTAAACAATTTGTTCTCCATGTATTAGAAGAACTTGGCTGGGGCACTGTTTTTGGCTGGGGCACTGTATTAGGAGAAATTGGCTGGGGCACTGTTTTAACATCAGGGTTAAGAAATTTGTTCTCCATGTATTTGGAGTTTGTTCCTCATGTGAGGTTTATTTATCACCAACTTTGTTTAGTTCACTGTTTTAACTTAGGGTTAAAGCAATTTGTTCTCCATGTATGCGGAGTTTTAAAGCAATTTGTTCTCCATGTATTTGGAGAACTTGGCTGGGGCACTGTTTTTGGCTGGGGCATTGTATTTGGTGAAATTGGCTGGGGCATTGTTTTAATATTAGGGTTAAGGAAATTTGTTGTCCATGTATTTGGAGTGTTAAAGAAATTTGTTCTCCATGTATTTGGAGAACTTGGCTGGGACACTGTTTTTGGCTGGAGCACTGTATTTGGAGAAATTAGCTGGGGCACTGTACTGTATTTGGAGAAATTAGCTGGGGCACCGTTATAACCTTAGGGTTAAAGCAATTTGTTCTCCATGTATTTGGAGAACCTGACTGGGGCACTGTTTTTGGCTGGAGCATTGTATTTGGAGAAATTAGCTGGGGCACTGTATTTGGAGAAATTAGCTGGGGCACTGTTTTAATCTTAGGCTTAATGAAATTTGTTCTCCGTGTATTTAGAGTTTGTTCCTCATGCGAAGTTTATTTATTACCAATTTTGTTTGGTTTAAGGTCCTCACGTTCATTGGCTGGGGCACTGTTTTAACCTTGGGGTTAAACAATTTGTTCTCCATGTATTTGAAGAACTTGGCAGGGGCACTGTTTTTCGCTGGCCACTGTTTTTGGCTGGGGCACTGTTTTTGGCTGGGGAACTGTATTTGGGAGAAATTGGCTGCTGGCACTGTTTTAACATTAGGGTTAAATAAATTTTGTTCTCCATGTATTTGGAGTTTGTTCCTCATCTGAAGTTTATTTATTAACAACTTTGTTTGATTTAAGATCCTCAGCTTCATTGGCTGGTGCGTTGTTTTAACCTTAGGGTTAATGAAATTTGTTCTCCATGTATTTGGAGTTTGTTCTTCATGTGAGGTTTATTTATTACAAACTTTGTTTGGTTTAAAGTCCTCAGCTTCATTGGCTAGGGCACTGTTTTAACCTTAGGGTTAAGCAATTGTTCTCCATGTATTTGGAGTTTGTCCTCATGTGAGGTTTATTCATTACCAACTTTGTTTGATTTAAGATCCTCAGCTTCATTGGCTGGTGCGTTGTTTTAACCTTAGGGTTAATGAAATTTGTTCTGCGTGTATTTGGAGAACTTGGCTGGGGCATTGTTTTTAGCTGGGCACTGTTTTTGGCTGGGGCACTGTATTTGGAGAAATTGGCTGCGGCACTGTTTTAACATTAGGGTTAAAGAAATTTGTTCTCCGTGTATTTGGAGTTTGTTCCTCATGTGAGGTTTATTTATCACCAATGTTGTTTAGTTTAAGGTCCTCGGCTTAATTGGCTGGGGCACTGTTTTAACCTTAGGGTTAAAGCAATTTTGTTTCCATGTATGTGGAGTTTTGAAGCAATTTGTTCTCCATGTATTTGGAGAACTTGGCTGGGGCACTGTATTTAGAGTAATTAGCTGGGGCACTGTATTTGGAGAAATTAGCAGGGGCACTGTTTTAACCTTAGGGTTAAAGCAATTGGTTCTCCATGTGTTTGGAGAACTTGGCTGGGGCACTGTTTTTGGCTGGAGCACTGTATTTGGAGAAATTAGCTGGGGCACCGTATTTGGAGAAATTAGCTTGGGCACTATTTTAACCTTAGGGCTAAAGCAATTTGTTCTCCATGTACATTTATTTGGAGTTTGTTCCTCATGCGAGGTTTATTTATTACCAACTTTGTTTAGTTTAACGTCCTCAGCTTCTTTGTCTGGGCACTGTTTTAAACTTAGGGTTAAAGCCATTTGTTCTCCATGTATTTGGATAACCTGACTGGGGCACTGTTTTTGGCTGGGTCACTGTATTTGGAGAAATTGTCTGGGGCACTGTTTTAACCTTAGGGCTAAAGCAATTTGTTCTCCATGTATTTGGAGTTTTCTCCTCATGCGAGGTTAAACAGCTTTGTTTTAACACAACTTTGTTTCGTTTAAGGTCCTCAGCTTCATTGGCTGGGGCACTGTTTTAATCTTAAGTGTTAAAGCAATTTATTCTCCATGTATTTGGAGAACTTGCCTGGCGCAATGTTTTTGGCTGGAGCACTGTATTTGGAGAAATTAGCTGGGGCACTGTATTTGGAGAATTTAGCTGGGGCACTGTTTTAACCTTAGGATTAAAGCAATTTGTTATCCATGTATTTGGAGTTTGTTCCTCATGTGAGGTTTATTTATTACAAACATTGTTTGGTTTAAAGTCCTCAGCTTCATTGGCTAGGGCACTGTTTTAACCTTAAGTGTTAAAGCAATTTCTTCTCCATGTATTTGGAGAACTTGGCTGGGGCACTGTTTTTGTCTGGAGCACTGTATTTGGAGAAATTAGCTGGGGCACTGTATTTAGAGTAATTAGCTGGGGCACTGTATTTGGAGAAATTAGCAGGGGCACTGTTTTAACCTTAGGGTTAAAGCAATTGGTTCTCCATGTGTTTGGAGAACTTGGCTGGGGCACTGTTTTTGGCTGGAGCACTGTATTTGGAGAAATTAGCTGGGGCACCGTATTTGGAGAAATTAGCTTGGGCACTATTTTAACCTTAGGGCTAAAGCAATTTGTTCTCCATGTACATTTATTTGGAGTTTGTTCCTCATGCGAGGTTTATTTATTACCAACTTTGTTTAGTTTAACGTCCTCAGCTTCATTGTCTGGGCACTGTTTTAAACTTAGGGTTAAAGCCATTTGTTCTCCATGTATTTGGATAACCTGACTGGGGCACTGTTTTTGGCTGGGTCACTCTATTTGGAGAAATTGTCTGGGGCACTGTTTTAAACTTAGGGTTAAAGCAATTTGTTCTCCATGTATTTGGAGTTTTCTCCTCATGCGAGGTTAAACAGCTTTGTTTTAACACAACTTTGTTTGGTTTAAGGTCCTCAGCTTCATTGGCTGGGGCACTGTTTTAACCTTAAGTGTTAAAGCAATTTCTTCTCCATGTATTTGGAGAACTTGGCTGGCGCAATGTTTTTGGCTGGAGCACTGTATTTGGAGAAATTAGCTGGGGCACTGTATTTGGAGAATTTAGCTGGGGCACTGTTATAACCTTAGGATTAAAGCAATTTGTTATCCATGTATTTGGAGTTTGTTCCTCATGTGAGGTTTATTTATTACAAACATTGTTTGGTTTAAAGTCCTCAGCTTCATTGGCTTAGGGCACTGTTTTTAACCTTAAGTGTTAAAGCAATTTCTTCTCCATGTATTTGGAGAACTTGGCTGGGGCACTGTTTTTGTCTGGAGCACTGTATTTGGAGAAATTAGCTGGGGCACTGTATTTGGAGAAATTTAGCTGGGGCACTGTTTTAACCTTAGGATTAAAGCAATTTGTTCCACATGTATTTCGAGTTTGCTCCTCATATGAGGTTAAACAGATTTTGTTTTAACACAACTTTGTTTGGTTTAAGGTCTTCAGCTTCATTGGCTGGGACACTGTTTTAATTTTGGGTTAAGCAATTGTTTCTCAATGTATTTGGAGTTTGTTCCTTATGTGTGGTTTATTTATTACCAAATTTGTTTGGTTTAAGGTCCTCAGCTTCATTGGCTTGGGCACTGTTTTAACCTTATGGTTAAGCAATTGTTCTCCATGTATTTGGAGTTTGTTCCTCATGTGAAGTTTATTCATTACCAACTTTGTTTGATTTAAGATCCTCAGCTTCATTGGCTGGTGCGTTGTTTTTTACCTTAGGGTTAATGAAAATTTGTTCTGCGTGTATTTGGAGTTTGTTCCTCATGCGAAGTTTATTTATTACCAACTTTGTTTAGTTTAAGGTCCTCCCCTTCATTGGCTGGGGTACTGTTTTAACCTTAGGGTTAAAGCAATTTGTTCTCCATGTATTTGGAGAACTTGGCTGGGGCACTGTTTTTGGCTCGGGCACTGTTTTTTGGCTGGGGCACTGTTTTTGATGGAGCACTGTATTTGGATAAATTATCTGGGGCACTGTATGTGGAGAAATTAGCTGGGGCACTGTTTTAACCTTAGGATTAAAGCAATTTTTATCCATGTATTTGGAGTTTGTTCCTCATGTCAGGTTTACTTATTACAAACATTGTTTGGTTTAAGGTCCTGAGCTTCATTGGCTAGCGCACTGTTTTAACATTAGGGTTAAGCAATTGTTCTCCATGTATTTGGAGTTTGTTCCTCATGTGAGGTTTATTTGTTACCAATTGTGTTTGGTTTAAGGTCCTCAATCTTCATTGGCTGGGGCACTGTTTTTAACCTTGTGGTTAAACAATTTGTTGTCCATGTATTTGGAGAACGTGGCTGGGGCATTGTTTTTGGCTGGGGCACTGTATTTAGAGAAATTAGCTGGGGCACTGTATTTGGGGAAATTAGATGGGGTACTGTTTTAACCTTGGGTGTTAAGCAATATGTTCTCCATGTATTTGGAAGAACTTGGCTGGGGCACTGTTTTTGGCTGGGGCACTGTATTTAGAGAAATTAGCTGGGGCACTGTATTTAGAGAAAATTAGCTGGGGCACTGTATTTGGGGAAATTAGCTGGGGCACCGTTATAAACATTAGGGTTAAAGCAATTTGTTTCTCCATGTATTTGGAGTTTGTTCCTCATGCGAAGTTTATTTATTACAAACTTTGTTTGATTTAAGATCCTCAGCTTCATTGGCTGGTGCGTTGTTTTAACCTTAGGGTTAATGAAATTTGTTCTCCATGTATTTGGAGTTTGTTCTTCATGCGAAATTTATTTATTACCAATTTTGTTTGGTTTAAGGTCCTCACCTTCATTGGCTGGGGCACTGTTTTAACCTTGGGGTTAAAGAATTTGTTCTCAATGTATTTGAAGAACTTGGCTGGGGCACTGTTTTTGGCTGGGGCACTGTATTTGGAGAAATTAGCTATGGCACTGTATTTGGAGAAATTAGCTGTGGCACTGTTTTAACCTGATGGTTGAAGCAATTTGTTCTCCATGTATGCGGAGTTTGTTCCTCATGTGAGGTTTATTTATCACCAACTTTGTTTAGTTAACTGTTTTAACCTTAGGGTTAAAGCAATTTGTTGTCCATGTATTTGGAGTGTTAAAGCAATTTGTGCTCCATGTATTTGGAAAACTTGGCTGGGACACTGTTTTTGGCTGGAGCACTGTATTTGGAGAAATTAGCTAGGGCACTGTATTTGGAGAAATTAGCTGGGGCACTGTTTTAACCTTAGGATTAAAGCAATTTGTTATCCATGTATTTGGAGTTTGTTCCTCATGTGAGGTTTATTTATTACAAACATTGTTTGGTTTAAAGTCCTCAGCTTCATTGGCTAGGGCACTGTTTTAACCTTAAGTGTTAAAGCAATTTCTTCTCCGTGTATTTGGAGAACTTGGCTGGGGCACTATTTTTGTCTGGAGCACTGTATTTGGAGAAATTAGCTGGGGCACTGTATTTGGAGAAATTAGCTGGGGCACTGTATTTGGAGAAATTAGCTGGGGCACTGTATTTGGAGAAATTAGCTGGGGCACTGTTTTAACCTTAGGGTTAAAGCAATTTGTTCCCCATGTATTTCGAGTTTGCTCCTCATATGAGGTTAAAACAGATTTGTTTTAACACAACTTTGTTTGGTTTAAGGTCCTCAGCTTCATTGGCTGGTTCATTATTTTAACCTTATTTAAAGCAATTTGGTTCTCTATGTATTTCTAGTTTGTTCCTCATGTTAGGTTAAAAACAGCTTTGTTTTAACACAACTGTTTGGTTTAAGGTCCTCAGCTTCATTGGCTGGGACAACTGTTTTTAATCTTTGGTTAAGCAATTGTTCTTACATGTATTTGGAATTTTTCCCTCATGTGAGGTTTATTTATTACCAACTTTGTTTAGTTTAAGTTTCTCAGTGTCATTGGCTGGCGCACTGTTTTAAACCTTTGGGTTAAAGCTATTTGTTCTCCATGTATTTGGAGTTTGTTCCTTAATGCACCTAAGCACCTAAGTTAATGCACTTAATGCACCTAAGACAAATTAATGCTTTTTGGCAGCCGCCAAATGATCACGAAAATCCCTAACTTCCGTCTGTCTTTACTTGGTAAGGAACTAATACCTGCACAATCAGCCAAAGATCTCGGAGTAATTTTTGACCCGAGCCTTTCTTTTGATCCTCATGTTGTCAAAACTGTTTCTTCATGCATGTCAAGTTTTAGCGCAGATTAACCGAGTGAAACATGTCTTGAATAGAGACTTACTTATTACAGTCATTCAAAGTTTGGTATTCAGCAAAATGTATTATTATTCATCTGTATGGGCTAACACCAACTGCAAGTAATATTTGTAAACTTCGCGTCAGTACAGAATTTTGCCGCCCGAGTAATCACTAACTCTAGGAAATTCGAACATATTACCCCATTGTTGAATGAACTGCGCTGGATTCCCGTTCAACTCCACCTTTTTTATCGTGATGCTATATTAACTTTTAAATGTATGAATGGAACTGCACCTGATTATTTATCTAAGCAATTTGTGAAGAGAGGCAGTATAAGTGGACGTTGTATCCGAAATTTCGCAATCTTTAAATATTCCCTTTTATAAAAGCGCCACTGGCCAAAGAACGTTTTATTATCGAGCTGTTTCTCTCTGGAACGCTCTTCCAGTGAACATTAAATCCAGTGCGTCAATACATATTTTTTAAAAGTAAACTTCGTAGACATCTCTTAGAATCTTGTTCTTGATTTTTGACTTTCGTTTTGAATATCATAGTATCTTATCTTAAATTTAATTATTTTATAATTCATAGTAACTTATTATGTAATATATACTCATAAGCTTAGTATTTGTAATTGTCTCTGAAAAGCCCCTTTGGGGAGAGTATAATAAAGTATTGTATTGTATTGTATTGTATGTGTGGTTTATTTATTACCAAATTTGTTTGGTTTAAGGTCCTCAGATTCATTGGCTGGGCACTGTTTTAACCTTATGGTAAAGCAATTTGTTCCCCATGTATTTGGAGTTTGCTCCTGATTGTGAGGTTAAAACAGCTTTGTTTTTAACACAACTTTGTTTGCTTTAAGGTCCTCTAGCTTCATTGGCTGGTGCACTGTTTTAAACCTTATGGTTAATCCAATTTGTTCTCTATGTATTTCGAGTTTTTCCTCGTGGTGAGGTTAAAACATCTTTGTTTTAACACAACTTTGTTTGGTTTAAGGTCCCCAGCTTCATTGGCTGGGACACTGTTTTAATCTTTGGGTTAAGCAATTGTTTCTACATGTATTTGGAATTTTTTTCCTCATGTGAGGTTTATTTATTACCAACTTTGTTTGGTATAAGTTTCTCAGTGTCATAGGCTGGCGCACTGTTTTAAACCTTTGGGTTAAAAAGCTATTTGTTCTCCATGTATTTGGAGTTTGCTCTTTATATGAGGTTAAAACAGCTTTGTTTTAACACAACTTTGTTTGATTTAAGGTCCTCAGCTTCATTGGCTGGGGCACTGTTTTAACCTTATGGTTAAAGCAATTTGTTCCCCATGTATTTCGAGTTTGTTCCTCGTGTGAGGTTAAAACAGCTTTGTTTTAACACAACTATGTTTGGTTTAAGGTCCTCAGCTTCATTGGCTGGGGTGCTGTTTTAATCTTTGGGTTAAGAAATTGTTCTACATGTATTTGGAATTTGTTCCTCATGCGAAGTTTATTTATCACCAACTTTGTTTGGTTTAAGCTCCTCACCTTCATTGGCTGGGACACTGTTTTAACCTTGGGGTTAAGAAATTTATTCTCTATGTATTTTGAGAACTTGGCTGGGGCACTGTTTTGGCTGGAGCACTGTATTTGGAGAAATTAGCTGGGGCACTGTTTTTTGGCTCGGGCACTGTTTTTGGTGCACTGTTTTAAACTTATGGTTAAAGCAATTTGTTCTCCATGTATTTGGAGTTTGTTGCTCGTGTGAGTTTAAAACAGCTTTGTTTTAACACAACTTTGTTTTGTTTTAGGTCCTCAGCTTCATTGGCTGGGACACTGTTTTAATTTTGGGTTAAGCAATTGTTCTCAATATATTTGGAGTTTGTTCCTTATGTGTGGTTTATTTATTACCAAATTTGTTTGGTTTAAGGTCCTCAGCTTCATTGGCTGGGCACTGTTTTAACCTTATGGTTAAGCAATTGTTCTCCATGTATTTGGAGTTTGTTCCTCATGTGAAGTTTATTCATTACCAACTTTGTTTGATTTAAGATCCTCAGCTTCATTGGCTGGTGCGTTGTTTTAACATTACGGTTAAACCAATTTGTTGGTTTAACCAATTTGTTAAAGTATTGTATTGTATTGTATTGTATGTGTGGTTTATTTATTACCAAATTTGTTTGGTTTAAGGTCCTCAGCTTCATTGGCTGGGCACTGTTTTAACCTTATGGTTAAGCAATTGTTCTCCATGTATTTGGAGTTTGTTCCTCATGTGAAGTTTATTCATTACCAACTTTGTTTGATTTAAGATCCTCAGCTTCATTGGCTGGTGCGTTGTTTTTACCTTAGAGTTAATGAAATTTGTTCTGCGTGTATTTGGAGTTTGTTCCTCATGCGAAGTTTATTTATTACCAACTTTGTTTAGTTTAAGGTCCTCCCCTTCATTGGCTGGGGTACTGTTTTAACCTTAGGGTTAAAGCAATTTGTTCTCCATGTATTTGGAGAACTTGGCTGGGGCACTGTTTTTGGCTCGGGCACTGTTTTTTGGCTGGGGCACTGTTTTTGATGGAGCACTGTATTTGGATAAATTATCTGGGGCACTGTATTTGGAGAAATTAGCTGGGGCAGTGTTTTAACCTTAGGATTAAAGCAATTTTTATCCATGTATTTGGAGTTTGTTCCTCATGTCAGGTTTACTTATTACAAACATTGTTTGGTTTAAGGTCCTGAGCTTCATTGGCTAGGGCACTGTTTTAACATTAGGGTTAAGCAATTGTTCTCCATGTATTTGGAGTTTGTTCCTCATGTGAGGTTTATTTGTTACCAATTGTGTTTGGTTTTAAGGTCCTCATCTTCATTGGCTGGGGCACTGTTTTAACCTTGTGGTTAAACAATTTGTTGTCCAATGTATTTGTAGAACGTGGCTGGGGCACTGTTTTTGGCTGGGGCACTGTATTTAGAGAAATTAGTGGGCCACTGTATTTGGGGGAAATTAGATGGGGTACTGTTTTAACCTTGGGGTTAAGCAATATGTTCTCCATGTATTTTGGAGAACTTGGCTGGGGCACTGTTTTTGGCTGGGGCACTGTATTTAGAGAAATTAGCTGGGGCACTGTATTTAGAGAAATTAGCTGGGGCACTGTATTTGGGGAAATTAGCTGGGGCACCGTTATAACATTAGGGTTAAACCAATTTGTTCTCCATGTATTTGGAGTTTGTTCCTCATGCGAAGTTTATTTATTACAAACTTTGTTTGATTTAAGATCCTCAGCTTCATTGGCTGGTGCGTTGTTTTAACCTTAGGGTTAATGAAATTTGTTCTCCATGTATTTGGAGTTTGTTCTTCATGCGAAATTTATTTATTACCAATTTTGTTTGGTTTAAGGTCCTCACCTTCATTGGCTGGGGCACTGTTTTAACCTTGGGGTTAAACAATTTGTTCGCCATGTATTTGAAGAACTTGGCTGGGGCACTGTTTTTGGCTGGGGCACTGTATTTGGAGAAATTAGCTATGGCACTGTATTTGGAGAAATTAGCTGGGGCACTGTTTTAACCTTATGGTTGAAGCAATTTGTTCTCCATGTATGCGGAGTTTGTTCCTCATGTGAGGTTTATTTATCACCAACTTTGTTTAGTTAACTGTTTTAACCTTAGGGTTAAAGGGTTAAAGCAATTTGTTCTCCATGTATTTGGAGAACTTGGCTGGGGCACTGTTTCTGGCTGGGCACTGTTTTTGGCTGGGCACTGTTTTTGGCTCGGGCTCTGTTTTTTCGCTGGGGCACTGTTTTTAATGGATCACTGTATTTGGAGAAATTAGCTGGGGCACTGTTTTAACCTTAGGATTAAAGCAATTTGTTATCCATGTATTTGGAGTTTGTTCCTCATGTGAGGTTTATTTATTACAAACATTGTTTGGTTTAAAGTCCTCAGCTTCATTGGCTAGGGCACTGTTTCAACCTTAAGTGTTAAAGCAATTTCTTCTCCATGTATTTGGAGAACTTGGCTGGGGCACTATTTTTGTCTGGAGCACTGTATTTGGAGAAATTAGCTGGGGCACTGTATTTGGAGAAATTAGCTGGGGCACTGTATTTGGAGAAATTAGCTGGGGCACTGTATTTGGAGAAATTAGCTGGGGCACTGTATTTGGAGAAATTAGCTGGGGCACTGTTTTAACCTTAGGGTTAAAGCAATTTGTTCCCCATGTATTTCGAGTTTGCTCCTCATATGAGGTTAAAACAGATTTGTTTTAACACAACTTTGTTTGGTTTAAGGTCCTCAGCTTCATTGGCTGGTTCATTATTTTAACCTTATTTAAAGCAAATTGTTCTCTATGTATTTCTAGTTTGTTCCTCATGTTAGGTTAAAACAGCTTTGTTTTAACACAACTATGTTTGGTTTAAGGTCCTCAGCTTCATTGGCTGGGACACTGTTTTAATCTTTGGTTAAGCAATTGTTCTACATGTATTTGGAATTTTTCCCTCATGTGAGGTTTATTTATTACCAACTTTGTTTGGTATAAGTTTCTCAGTGTCATAGGCTGGCGCACTGTTTTAACCTTTGGGTTAAAGCTATTTGTTCTCCATGTATTTGGAGTTTGTTCCTTAATGCACCTAAGCACCTAAGTTAATGCACTTAATGCACCTAAGACAAAATTAATGCTTTTTGGCAGCCGCCAAATGATCACGAAAATCCCTAACTTCCGTCTGTCTTTACTTGGTAAGGAACTAATACCTGCACAATCAGCCAAAGATCTTGGAGTAATTTTTGACCCGAGCCTTTCTTTTGATCCTCATGTTGTCAAAACTGTTTCTTCATGCATGTCAAGTTTAGCGCAGATTAACCGAGTGAAACATGTCTTGAATAGAGACTTACTTATTACAGTCATTCAAAGTTTGGTATTCAGCCAAAATGTATTATTATTCATCTGTATGGGCTAACACCACTGCAAGTAATATTTGTAAACTTCGGTCAGTACAGAATTTTGCCGCCCGAGTAATCACTAACTCAAGGAAATTCGAACATATTACCCCATTGTTTGAATGAACTGCGCTGGATTCCCGTTCAACTCCACCTTTTTTTATCGTGATGCTATATTAACTTTTAAATGTATGAATGGAACTGCACCTGATTATTTATCTAAGCAATTTGTGAAGAGAGGCAGTATAAGTGGACGTTGTACCCGAAATTCGCAATCTTTTAAATATTCCCTTTTATAAAAGCGCCACTGGCCAAAGAACGTTTTATTATCGAGCTGTTTCTCTCTGGAACGCACTTCCCGTGAACATTAAATCCAGTGCGTCAATACATATTTTTAAAAGTAAAACTTCGTAGACATCTCTTAGAATCTTGTTCTTGATTTTTGACTTTTCGTTTTGAATATCATAGTATCTTATCTTAAATTTAATTATTTATAATTCATAGTAACTTATTATGTAATATATACTCATAAGCTTAGTATTTGTAATTGTCTCTGAAAAGCCCCTTTGGGGAGAGTTCAATTAAAGTAGTTGTATTGTATTGTATTGTATGTGTGGTTTATTTATTACCAAATTTGTTTGGTTTAAGGTCCTCAGCTTCATTGGCTGGGCACTGTTTTAACCTTATGGTAAAGCAATTTGTTCCCCATGTATTTGGAGTTTGCTCCTGATGTGAGGTTAAAACAGCTTTGTTTTAACACAACTTTGTTTGCTTTAAGGTCCTCAGCTTCATTGGCTGGTGCACTGTTTTAACCTTATGGTTAATCCAATTTGTTCTCTATGTATTTCGAGTTTTTCCTCGTGTGAGGTTAAAACATCTTTGTTTTAACACAACTTTGTTTGGTTTAAGGTCCCCAGCTTCATTGGCTGGGATACTGTTTTAATCTTTGGGTTAAAGCAATTTGTTCTACATGTATTTGGAATTTTTTCCTCATGTGAGGTTTATTTATTACCAACTTTGTTTGGTATAAGTTTCTCAGTGTCATAGGCTGGCGCACTGTTTTAACCTTTGGGTTAAAGCTATTTGTTCTCCATGTATTTGGAGTTTGCTCTTTATATGAGGTCAAAACAGCTTTGTTTTAACACAACTTTGTTTGATTTAAGGTCCTCAGCTTCATTGGCTGGCGCACTGTTTTAACCTTATGGTTAAAGCAATTTGTTCCCCATGTATTTGGAGTTTGTTCCTCGTGTGAGGTTAAAACAGCTTTGTTTTAACACAACTTTGTTTGGTTTAAGGTCCCCAGCTTCATTGGTGGGGCACTGTTTTAATCTTTGGGTTAAAGAAATTGTTCTACATGTATTTGGAATTTGTTCCTCATGCGAAGTTTATTTATCACCAACTTTGTTTGGTTTAAGGCTCCTCACCTTCATTGGCTGGGACACTGTTTTAACCTTGGGGTTAAAGAAATTTCTTCTCTATGTATTTTGAGAACTTGGCTGGGGCACTGTTTTTGGCTGGAGCACTGTATTTGGAGAAATTAGCTGGGGCACTGTTTTTTGGCTCGGGCACTGTTTTTGGTGCACTGTTTTAAACTTATGGTTAAAGCAATTTGTTCTCCATGTATTTGGAGTTTGTTGCTCGTGTGAGTTTAAAACAGCTTTGTTTTAACACAACTTTGTTTTGTTTTAGGTCCTCAGCTTCATTGGCTGGTGCACTTTTTTAACCTTAGGGTTAAAGCAATTTGTTCCCCATGTATTTGGAGTTTGTTCCTCATGTGAGTTTTATTTATTACCAACTTTGTTTAGTTTAAGGTCCTCACCTTCATTGACTGGGGCACTGTTTTAACCTTAGGGTTAAAGAAATTTGTTCTTCATGTATTTGGAGTTTGCTCCTTATGTGAGGTTAAAATAGCTTTGTTTTAACACAACTTTGTTTGGTTTAAGATCCTCAGCTTCATTGGGTGGCGCACTTTTTTAATCTTTGGGTTAAGCAATTGTTCTACATGTATTTGGAATTTGTTCCTGAGGTGAGGTTTATTTATTACCAAATTTGTTTGGTTTAAGGTCCTTAGCTTCATTGGCTGGGGCACTGTTTTAATCTTAGGGTTAAAGCAATTTGTTATCCATGTATTTGGAGTTTGTTCCAAATAAGTTTACTCATTACCAACTGTGTTTGTTTTAAGTTCCTCCAATTCATTTGCTGGGGCATTTTGTTTACCTTAGGGTGAAAGCAATTTGTTCTCCATGTATTTGGAGAACTGTTTTTGGAGAAATCAGCTGGGGCACTGTTTTAACCTTAGGGTTAAAGCAATTTGTTCTCCATGTATTTGGAGTTTGTTCCTCATGTGAGGTTTATTCATAACCAACTTTGTTTGGTTTAAGGTCCTCACCTTCATTGGCTGGGGCACTGTTTTAACATTACGGTTAAACCAATTTGTTCTGCATGTATTTGGAGTTTGTTCCTGATGTGAGGTTTATTTATTACCAAATTTGTTTGGTTAAGGTCCTTAGCTTCATTGGCTGGGGCACTGTTTTAATCTTAGGGTTAAAGTAATTTGTTATCCATGTATTTGGAGTTTGTTCCAAATAAGTTTACTCATTACCAACTATGTTTGTTTTAAGTTCCTCCAATTCATTTGCTGGGGCATTATTTTACCTTAGGGTGAAAGCAATTTGTTCTCCATGTATTTGGAGAACTGTTTTTGGAGAAATTAGCTGGGGCACTGTTTTAACCTTAGGGTTAAAGCAATTTGTTCTCCATATATTTGGAGTTTGTTCCTCATGTGAGGTTTATTCATTACCAACTTTGTTTGGTTTAAGGTCCTCACCTTCATTGGCTGGGGCACTGTTTTAACATTACGGTTAAACCAATTTGTTCTGCATGTATTTGGAGTTTGTTCCTGATGTGAGGTTTATTTATTACCAAATTTGTTTGGTTTAAGGTCCTTAGCTTCATTGGCTGGGGCACTGTTTTAATCTTAGGGTTAAAGCAATTTGTTATCCATGTATTTGGAGTTTGTTCCAAATAAGTTTACTCATTACCAACTATGTTTGTTTTAAGTTCCTCCAATTCATTTGCTGGGGCATTTTTTTAACCTTAGGGTAAAAGCAATTTGTTCTCCATGTATTTGAAGAACTGTTTTTGGAGAGATTAGCTGGGGCACTGTTTTAACCTTAGGGTTAAAGCAATTTGTTCTCCATGTATTTGGAGTTTGTTCCTCATGTGAGGTTTATTCATTACCAACTTTGTTTGGTTTAAGGTCCTCACCTTCATTGCCTGGGGCACTGTTTTAACCTTGGGGTTGAGCAATTTGTTCTCCAAGTATTTGGAGAATTTGGCTGGGGCATTTATTTGGCTGGGGTAATGTTTTACCTGCGGCACTGCAATTGAAGAAATTGGCTGGGGAACCGTTTTAACATTAGGGTTAAAGAAATTTGTTCTCCATGTATTTGGAGTTTGTTCCTCATGTGCGGTTTACTTATTACCAACTTTGTTTGGTTTAAGGTCCTCATCTTCATTGGCTGGGGCACTGTTTTAATCTTAGGGTTAAAGCAATTTGTTCTCCATGTATTTGGAGAACTTTACTGGGGTACTGTTTTTGGAGAAATTAGCTGGGGCACTGTTTTAACCTTGGGGTTAAAGCAATTTGTTCTCCATGTATTTGGAGAATTTGGCTGGGGCACTTATTTGGTGGGGGCACTGTTTTGGCTGGGGCAATGTATTTGAAGAAATTGGCTGGGGCACCGTTTTAACATTAGGGTTAAACCAATTTGTTCTCTATGTATTTCGAGTTTGTTCCTCATGCGAAGTTTATTGATCACCAACTTTGTTTCGTTTAAGGTCCTCAGCTTCATTGGCTGGGGCACTGTTTTAACCTTGTGGTTAAACAATTTGTTCTCCATGTATTTGGAGAAATTAGCTGGTGCACTGTATTTGTTTTAACCTTAGGGTTAAAGCAATTTGTTCTCCATGTATTTGGAGTTTGTTCCTCATCTGAAGTTTATTTATCACCAACTTTGTTTAGTTTAAGGTCCTCATCTTCATTGGCTGGGGCACTGTTTTAACCTTGGGGATAAGCAATTGTTCTCCATGTACATGTATTTGGAGTTTGTTCCTCATGCGAAGTTTATTTGTCACCAATTTTGTTTGGTTTAAGGTCCTCATCTTCATTGGCTGGGGCACTGTTTTAACCTTGTGGTTAAACAATTTGTTTTCCATGTATTTGGAGAACTTGGCTGGGGCACTGTTTTTGGCTGGGTCACTGTATTTAGAGAAATTAGCTGGGGCACTGTATTTAGAGAAATTAGCTGGGGCACTGTATTTGGGGAAATTAGCTGGGGTACTGTTTTAACCTTGGGGTTAAGCAATATGTTCTCCATGTATTTGGAGTTTGTTCCTCATGTGAGGTTTATTCATTACCAACTTTGTTTGGTTTAAGGTCCTCACCTTCATTGGCTGGGGCACTGTTTTAACATTACGGTTAAACCAATTTGTTCTGCATGTATTTGGAGTTTGTTCCTGATGTGAGGTTTATTTATTACCAAATTGGTTTGGTTTAAGGTCCTTAGCTTCATTGGCTGGGGCACTGTTTTAATCTTAGGGTTAAAGCAATTTGTTATCCATGTATTTGGAGTTTGTTCCAAATAAGTTTACTCATTACCAACTATGTTTGTTTTAAGTTCCTCCAATTCATTTGCTGGGGCATTTTTTTAACCTTAGGGTAAAAGCAATTTATTCTCCATGTATTTGGAGAACTGTTTTTGGAGAGATTAGCTGGGGCACTGTTTTAACCTTAGGGTTAAAGCAATTTGTTCTCCATGTATTTGGAGTTTGTTCCTCATGTGAGGTTTATTCATTACCAACTTTGTTTGGTTTAAGGTCCTCAGCTTCATTGGCTGGGGCACTGTTTTAACCTTGGGGTTGAGCAATTTGTTCTCCATGTATTTGGAGAACTTGGCTGGGGCATTTATTTGGCTGGGGTAATGTTTTACCTGCGGCACTGTATTTGGAGAAATTAGCTGGGGAACCGTTTTAACATTAGGGTTAAAGCAATTTGTTCTCCATGTATTTGGAGTTTGTTCCTCATGTGCGGTTTACTTATTACCAACTTTGTTTGGTTTAAGGTCCTCATCTTCATTGGCTGGGGCACTGTTTTAATCTTAGGGTTAAAGCAATTTGTTCTCCATGTATTTGGAGAACTTTACTGGGGTACTGTTTTTCGAGAAATTAGCTGGGGCACTGTTTTAACCTTGGGGTTAAAGCAATTTGTTCTCCATGTATTTGGAGAATTTGGCTGGGGCACTTATTTGGTGGGGGCACTGTTTTGGCTGGGGCAATGTATTTGGAGGAATTGGCTGGGGCACTGTTTTAACCTTAGGGTTAAACCAATTTGTTCTCTATGTATTTCGAGTTTGTTCCTCATGCGAAGTTTATTGATCACCAACTTTGTTTAGTTTAAGGTCCTCATCTTCATTGGCTGGGGCACTGTTTTAACCTTGGGGATAAGCAATTGTTCTCCATGTACATGTATTTGGAGTTTGTTCCTCATGCGAAGTTTATTTGTCACCGATTTTGTTTGGTTTAAGGTCCTCATCTTCATTGGCTAGGGCACTGTTTTAACCTTGTGTTAAAGCAATTTGTTCTCCATGTATTTGGAGAACTTGGCTGGGGCACTGTTTTTGGCTGGAGCACTGTATTTAGAGAAATTAGCTGGGGCACTGTATTTAGAGAAATTAGCTGGGGCACTGTATTTAGAGAAATTAGCTGGGGCACTGTATTTGGGGAAATTAGCTGGGGTACTGTTTTAGCCTTGGGGTTAAGCAATATGTTCTCCATGTATTTGGAGAACTTGGTTGGGGCACTGTTTTTGGTGGGGCACAGTATTTGGAGAAATTGACTGGGGCAGTGTTTTAACATTAGGATTAAAGAAATTTGTTCTCCATGTATTTCGAGTTTGTTCCTCATGTGAGGTTTATTTATTACCAACATTGTCAGTTTAAGATCCTCACCTTCATTGGCTGGGGCACTGTTTTAACCTTAGGGTTAAAGCAATTTGTTCTCCATGTATTTGGAGTTTTCTCCTCATGCGAGGTTAAACAGCTTTGTTTTAACACAACTTTGTTTGGTTTAAGGTCCTCAGCTTCATTGGCTTGGGCACTGTTTTAACCTTAAGTGTTAAAGCAATTTCTTCTCCATGTATTTGTAGAACTTGTCTGGGGCACTGTTTTTGTCTGGAGCACTGTATTTGGAGAAATTAGCTGGGGCACTGTATTTGGAGAAATTATCTGGGGCACAGTTTTAACCTTAGCGTTAAAGCAATTTGTTTCCCATGTATTTGGAGTTTGCTCCTCATATGAAGTTAAACAGATTAGTTTTAACACAACTTTGATTGGTTTAAGGTCCTCAGCTTCATTGGCTGGGGCACTGTTTTAACCTTTGGGTTAAAGCTATTTGTTCTCCATGTATTTGGAGTTTGTTCCTCATGTGTGGTTTATTTATTACCAAATTTGTTTAGTTTAAGTTCCTCAGCTTCATTGCCTGGGCACTGTTTTAACGTTATGGTTAAAGCAATTTGTTCACCATGTATTTGGAGTTTGCTCTTTATATGAGGTTAAAACAGTTTTGTTTTAACACAACTTTGTTTGGTTTAAGGTCCTCAGCTTCATTGGCTGGGGCACTGTTTTAACCTTAGGGTTAAACAATTGTTGTCCACGTGTTAGGAATTTGTTCCTCATGTGAGGTTAAAACAGCTTTGTTTTAACACAACTTAGTTTGGTTTAAGGTCCTCAGCTACATTGGCTGGGGTACTGTTTTAATCTTTGGGTTAAGCAATTTGTTCTGCATGTATTTGGAATTTGTTCATCATGCGAAGTTTATTTATCACCAACTTTGTTTGGTTTAAGGGCCTCACCTTCATTGGCTGGGGCACTGTTTTAACCTTGGGGTTAAGAAGTTTGTTCTCCATGTATTTTGAGAACTTGGCTGGGACACTGTTTTTGGCCGGAGCACTGTATTTGGTGAAATTGGCTAGGGCACTTTTTTAACATTAGGGTTAAAGCAATTTGTTCTCCATGTATTTGGAGTTTGTTCCAAATAAGTTTATTCACTACCAACTTTGTTTGGTTTACGTTCCTCCAATTCATTTTCTGGGACATTTTTTAACCTTAGGGTTAAAGCAATTTGTTCTCCATGTATTTGGAGAACTTGACTGGGGCACTGTTTTTGGCTGGAGCACTGTATTTGGAGAAATTAGCTGGGGCACTGTCTTGGCTCGGGCACTGTTTTTTTGGCTCGGGCACTGTTTTTGGTGCACTGTTTTAAACTTATGGTTAAAGCAATTTGTTCTCCATGTATTTGGAGTTTGTTCCTCGTGTGACGTTTATTTTTCACCAACTTTGTTTGATTTAAGATCCTGCCTTCATTGGCAGGGGCACTGTTCTCACCTTAGGCTCAAAGCAATTTGTTCTCCATTCTATTTGGAGAACTTGGCTGGGGCACTGTTTTTGGCTGGAGCGCTGTATTTGGAGAAATTAGCTGGGGCACCATATTTGGAGAAATTAGCTTGGGCACTGTTTTAACCTTAGGGTTAAAGCAATTTGTTCTTCATGTATGCTGAGTTTTAAAGCAATTTGTTCTCCGTGTATTTGGAGAACTTGTCTGGGGCACTATTTTTGGCTGGGGCACTGTATTTGGTGAAATTGGCTGGAGCACTGTTTTAACATTAGGGTTAAAGAAATTTGTTCTCCATGTATTTGGAGTGTTAAAGCAATTTGTTCTCCATGTATTTGGAGAACTTTGCTGGGACACTGTTTTTTGGCTGGAGCACTGTATTTGGAGAATTAGCTGGGGTACTGCATTTGCAGAAATTAGCTGGGGCACTGTTTTAACCTTAGGGTTTAAAGCAGTTGTTCTCCATGTATATGTATTTGGAGTTTGTTCCTCATGTGAGGTTTATTTATTACCAACTTTGTTTAGTTTAAGGTCCTCAGCTTCATTGGCTGGGGCACTGTTTTAACCTTGGGGATAAGCAATTGTTCTCCATGTACAAGCATTTGGAGTTTGTTCCTCATGCGAGGTTTATTTATTACCAACTTTGTTTAGTTTAAGGTCCTCAGCTTCTTATGCTGGGACACTGTTTTAACCTTAGCGTTAATGCAATTTGTTCTCCATGTATTTGGAGAACTTGGCTGGGGCACTATTTTTGACCGGGGCACTGTATTTGGAGAAATTAGCTGGGGTACTGTTTTAACCTTATGGTTAAAGCAGTTGTTCTCCATGTACATGTATTTGGAATTTGTTCCTCATGCGAAGTTTATTTATCACCAACTTTGTTTAGTTTAAGGTCCTCAGCTTCATTGGCTGGTTCACTGTTTTAACCTTGGCGATAAGCAATTGTTCTCCATGTACATGCATTTGGAGTTTGTTCCTCATGCGAGGTTTATTTATTACCAACTTTGTTTAGTTTAAGGTCCTCAGCTTCTTTGGCTGGGACACTGTTTTAACCTTAGGGTTAATGCAATTTGTTCTCCATGTATTTGGAGAACTTGGCTGGGGCACTGTTTTTGGCCGGGGCACTGTATTTGGAGAAATTAGCTGGGGCACTGTATTTGGAGAAATTAGCTGGGGCACTGTATTTGGAGAAATTAGCTGGGGCACTGTTTTAACCTTAGGATTAAAGCAATTTGTTCTCCATGTATTTGGAGAACTTGGCTGGGGCACTGTTTTTGGTTCGAGCACTGTTTTTTGGCTCGGGCACTGTTTTTTTGGCTCGGGCACTGTTTTTTTGGCTCGGGCACTGTTTTTGGTGGAGCACTGTATTTGGAGAAATTAGCTGGGGCACTGTATTTGGAGAAATTAGCTGGGGCACTGTATTTGGAGAAATTAGCTGGGGCACTGTTTTAACCTTAGGATTAAAGCAATTTGTTCTCCATGTATTTGGAGTTTGTTCCTCATGTGAGGTTTATTTATTACCAACTTTGTTTGATTTAAGATCCTCAGCTTCATTGGCTGGTGCGTTGTTTTAACCTTAGGGTTAACGAAATTTGTTCTCCATGTGTTTGGAGTTTGTTCTTCATGCGAAGTTTATTTATTACCAATTTTGTTTGGTTTAAGGTCCTCGCGTTCATTGGCTGGGGCACTGTTTTAACCTTGGGGTTAAACAATTTGTTCTCCATGTATTTGAAGAACTTGGCTGGGGCACTGTATTTGGAGAAATTGGCTGGGGCACTGTTTTAACATTAGGGTTAAAGAAATTTGTTCTCCATGTATTTGGAGTTTGTTCCTCATGTGAGGTTTATTTATTACCAAGTTTGTTTAGTTCACTGTTTTAACCTTAGTGTTAAAGCAATTTGTTCTCCATGTATTCGGAGTTTTAAAGCAATTTGTTTCTCCATGTATTTGGAGAACTTGGCTGGGGCACTATTTTTGGCTGGGGCACTGTATTTGGTGAAATTGGCTGGAGCACTGTTTTAACATTAGGGTTAAAGCAATTTGTTCTCCATGTATTTGGAGAACTTTGCTGGGACACTGTTTTTGGCTGGAGCACTGTATTTGGAGAATTAGCTGGGGTACTGCATTTGCAGAAATTAGCTGGGGCACTGTTTTAACCTTATGGTTAAAGCAGTTGTTCTCCATGTACATGTATTTGGAGTTTGTTCCTCATGCGAGGTTTATTTATTACCAACTTTGTTTAGTTTAAGGTCCTCAGCTTCATTGGCTGGGGCACTGTTTTAACCTTGGGGTTAAGCAATTGTTCTCCATGTACAAGCATTTGGAGTTTGTTCCTCATGCGAGGTTTATTTATTACCAACTTTGTTTAGTTTAAGGTCCTCAGCTTCTTATGCTGGGACACTGTTTTAACCTTAGCGTTAATGCAATTTGTTCTCCATGTATTTGGAGAACTTGGCTGGGGCACTATTTTTGGCTGGGGCACTGTATTTGGAGAAATTAGCTGGGGTACTGTTTTAACCTTATGGTTAAAGCAGTTGTTCTCCATGTACGTGTATTTGGAGTTTGTTCCTCATGCAAGGTTTATTTATTTCCAACTTTGTTTAGTTTAAGGTCCTCAGCTTCATTGGCTGGGTCACTGTTTTAACGTTGGGGTTAAGCAATTGTTCTCCATGTACATGCATTTGGAGTTTGTTCCTCATGCGAGGTTTATTTATTACCAACTTTGTTTAGCTTAAGGTACTCAGCTTCTTTGGCTGGGACACTGTTTTAACCTTAGGGTTAATGCAATTTGTTCTCCATGTATTTGGAGAACTTGGCTGGGGCACTGTTTTTGGCCGGGGCACTGTATTTGGAGAAATTGGCTGGAGCACTGTTTTAAACATTAGGGTTAAAGAAATTTGTTCTCCATGTATTTGTATTTGGAGTTGGGTGTTTTAACCTTTAGGTTTAATGCAATTTGTTCTCCATGTATTTGGAGAACTTTGGCTGGGGCACTGTTTTAACCTTGGCTAAACAATTTGTTCTCCATGTATTTGGAGAACTTTGCTGGGGCACTGTTTTTGGCTGGGGTACTGTATTTGCAGAAATTAGTGGGCACTGTTTTAACCTTATGGTTAAAGAAATTTGTTCTCCATGTATTTGGAGTTTGTTCCTCATGCGAGGTTTATTTATTACCAACTTTGTTTAGTTTAAGGTCCTCAGCTTCTTATGCTGGGACACTGTTTTTAACCTAAGCGTTAATGCAATTTGTTCTCCATGTATTTGGAGTTTGTTCTTCATGCGAAGTTTATTTATTACCAACTTTGTTTAGTTTAAGGTCCTCAGCTTCTTTGGCTGGGACACTGTTTTAACCTTAGCGTTAATGCAATTTGTTCTCCATGTATTTGGAGAACTTGGCTGGGGCACTATTTTTGGCTGGGGCACTGTATTTGGAGAAATTGGCTGGGGCACTGTTTTAACATTAGGGTTAAAGAAATTTGTTCTCCATGTATTTGGAGTTTGTTCCTCATGTGAGGTTTATTTATCACCAACTTTGTTTAGTTCACTGTTTTAACCTTAGGGTTAAAGCAATTTGTTCTCCATGTATTTGGAGTGTTAAAGCAATTTGTTCTCCATGTATTTGGAGAACTCGGCTGGTACACTGTTTTTGGCTGGAGCACTGTATTTGGAGAAATTAGCTATGGCACTGTATTTGGAGAACTTTGCTGGGACACTGTTTTTGGCTGGAGCACTGTATTTGGAGAATTAGCTGGGGTACTGCATTTGCAGAAATTAGCAGGGGCACTGTTTTAACCTTAGGATTAAAGCAATTTGTTCTCCATGTATTTGGAGAACTTGGCTGGGGCACTGTTTTTGGTTCGAGCACTGTTTTTTGGCTCGGGCACTGTTTTTTTGGCTCGGGCACTGTTTTTTTGGCTCTGGCACTGTTTTTGGTGGAGCACTGTATTTGGAGAAATTAGCTGGGGCACTGTATTTGGAGAAATTAGCTGGGGCACTGTTTTAACCTTAGGATTAAAGCAATTTGTTCTCCATGTATTTGGAGAACTTGGCTGGGGCACTGTTTTTGGTTCGAGCACTGTTTTTTGGCTCGGGCACTGTTTTTTTTGGCTCGGGCACTGTTTTTGGTGGAGCACTGTATTTGGAGAAATTAGCTGGGGCACTGTATTTGGAGAAATTAGCTGGGGCACTGTTTTAACCTTCGGATTAAAGCAATTTGTTCTCCGTGTATTTGGAGTTTGTTCTTCATGCGAAGTTTATTTATTACCAATTTTGTTTGGTTTAAGGTCCTCACCTTCATTGACTGGGGCACTGTTTTAACCTTGGGGTTAAACAATTTCTTCTCCATGTATTTGAAGAACTTGGCTGGGCACTGTATTTGGAGAAATTGGCTGGGGCACTGTTTTAACATTAGGGTTAAAGAAATTTGTTCTCCATGTATTTGGAGTTTGTTCCTCATGTGAGGTTTATTTATTACCAACTTTGTTTGATTTAAGATCCTCAGCTTCATTGGCTGGTGCGTTGTTTTAACCTTAGGGTTAATGAAATTTGTTCTCCATGTAATTGGAGTTTGTTCTTCATGCGAAGTTTATTTATTACCAATTTTGTTTGGTTTAAGGTCCTCACGTTCATTGGCTGGGGCACTGTTTTAACCTTGGGGTTAAACAATTTGTTCTCCATGTATTTGAAGGACTTGGCTGGGGCACTGTTTTTGGCTGGGGCACTGTATTTGGAGAAATTGGCTGCGGCACTGTTTTAACATTAGGGTTAAAGAAATTTGTTCTCCATGTATTTGGAGTTTGTTCCTCATGTGAGGTTTATTTATCACCAACTTTGTTTAGTTCACTGTTTTAACCTTAGGGTTAAAGCAATTTGTTCTCCATGTATGCAGAGTTTTAAAGCAATTTGTTCTCCATGTATTTGGAGAAGTTGGCTGGGGCACTGTTTTTGGCTGGGGCACTGTATTTGGAGAAATTGGCTGGGGCACTGTTTTTAACATTAGGGTTAAAGAAATTTGTTCTCCATGTATTTGGAGTTTGTTCCTCATGCGAGGTTTATTTATTACCAACTTTGTTTAGTTTAAGGTCCTCAGCTTCATTGGCTGGGGCACTGTTTTAACCTTGGGGATAAGCAATTGTTCTCCATGTACAAGCATTTGGAGTTTGTTCCTCATGCGAGGTTTATTTATTACCAACTTTGTTTAGTTTAAGGTCCTCAGCTTCTTATGCTGGGACACTGTTTTAACCTTAGCGTTAATGCAATTTGTTCTCCATGTATTTGGAGAACTTGGCTGGGGCACTATTTTTGACCGGGGCACTGTATTTGGAGAAATTAGCTGGGGTACTGTTTTAACCTTATGGTTAAAGCAGTTGTTCTCCATGTACGTGTATTTGGAGTTTGTTCCTCATGCAAGGTTTATTTATTTCCAACTTTGTTTAGTTTAAGGTCCTCAGCTTCATTGGCTGGGTCACTGTTTTAACCTTGGCGATAAGCAATTGTTCTCCATGTACATGCATTTGGAGTTTGTTCCTCATGCGAGGTTTATTTATTACCAACTTTGTTTAGCTTAAGGTACTCAGCTTCTTTGGCTGGGACACTGTTTTAACCTTAGGGTTAATGCAATTTGTTCTCCATGTATTTGGAGAACTTGGCTGGGGCACTGTTTTTGGCCGGGGCACAGTATTTGGAGAAATTAGCTGGGGCACTGTATTTGCAGAAATTAGCTGGGGCACTGTTTTAACCTTAGGATTAAAGCAATTTGTTCTCCATGTATTTGGAGAACTTGGCTGGGGCACTGTTTTTGGTTCGAGCACTGTTTTTTAGCTCGGGCACTGTTTTTTTGGCTCGGGCACTGTTTTTGGTGGAGCACTGTATTTGGAGAAATTAGCTGGGGCACTGTATTTGGAGAAATTAGCTGGGGCACTGTTTTAACCTTAGGATTAAAGCAATTTGTTCTCCGTGTATTTGGAGTTTGTTCCTCATGTGAGGTTTATTTATTACAAACTTTGCTTGGTTTAAAGTCCTCAGCTTCATTGGCTAGGGCACTGTTTTAACCTTAGGGTTAATGAAATTTGTTCTCCATGTATTTGGAGTTTGTTCTTCATGCGAAGTTTATTTATTACCAATTTTGTTTGGTTTAAGGTCCTCACCTTCATTGGCTGGGGCACTGTTTTAACCTTGGGGTTAAACAATTTCTTCTCCATGTATTTGAAGAACTTGGCTGGGCACTGTATTTGGAGAAATTGGCTGGGGCACTGTTTTAACATTAGGGTTAAAGAAATTTGTTCTCCATGTATTTGGAGTTTGTTCCTCATGTGAGGTTTATTTATTACCAACTTTGTTTGATTTAAGATCCTCAGCTTCATTGGCTGGTGCGTTGTTTTAACCTTAGGGTTAATGAAATTTGTTCTCCATGTAATTGGAGTTTGTTCTTCATGCGAAGTTTATTTATTACCAATTTTGTTTGGTTTAAGGTCCTCACGTTCATTGGCTGGGGCACTGTTTTAACCTTGGGGTTAAACAATTTGTTCTCCATGTATTTGAAGAACTTGGCTGGGGCACTGTTTTTGGCTGGGGCACTGTATTTGGAGAAATTGGCTGCGGCACTGTTTTAACATTAGGGTTAAAGAAATTTGTTCTCCATGTATTTGGAGTTTGTTCCTCATGTGAGGTTTATTTTATCACCAACTTTGTTTAGTTCACTGTTTTAACCTTAGGGTTAAAGCAATTTGTTCTCCATGTATGCGGAGTTTTAAAGCAATTTGTTCTCCATGTATTTGGAGAAGTTGGCTGGGGCACTGTTTTTGGCTGGGCATTGTATTTGGAGAAATTGGCTGGGGCACTGTTTTAACATTAGGGTTAAAGAAATTTGTTCTCCATGTATTTGGAGTTTGTTCCTCATGTGAGGTTTATTTATCACCAACTTTGTTTAGTTCACTGTTTTAACCTTAGGGTTAAAGCAATTTGTTCTCCATGTATTTGGAGTGTTAAAGCAATTTGTTCTCCATGTATTTGGAGAACTCGGCTGGTACACTGTTTTTGGCTGGAGCACTGTATTTGGAGAAATTAGCTATGGCACTGTATTTGGAGAAATTAGCTGGGGCACTGTTTTTGGCTGGAGCACTGTATTTGGAGAAATTAGCTGGGGCAGTGTTTTTGGCTCGGCCACTGTTTTTTGGCTCGGGCACTGTTTTTGGTCGAGCACTGTATTTGGAGAAATTAGCTGGGTCACTGTTTTAACCTTAGGTTAAAGCAATTTGTTCTCCATGTATTTGGAGTTTTCTCCTCATGCGAGGTTAAACAGCTTTGTTTTAACGCAACTTTGTTTTGTTTTAGGTCCTCAGCTTCATTGGCTGGCGCACTTTTTTAACCTTAGGGTTAAAGCAATTTGTTCCCAGTGTATTTGGAGTTTGTTCCTCATGTGAGGTTTATTTATAACCAACTTTGTTTAGTTTAAGGTCCTCACCTTCATTGGCTGGGGCACTGTTTTAACCTTGCGGTTAAGAAATTTGTTCTCCATGTATTTTGAGAATTTGGTTGGGACACTGTTTTTGGCTGGAGCACTGTATTTGGTGAAATTGGCTAGGGCACTTTTTTAACATTAGGGTTAAAGCAATTTGTTCTCCATGTATTTGGAGTTTGTTCCAAATAAGTTTATTCATTACCAACTTTGTTTGGTTTAGGTTCCTGCAATTCATTTGCTGGGGCATTTTTTAACCTTAGGGTTAAAGCAATTTGTTCTCCATGTATTTGGAGAACTTGGCTGGGGCACTGTTTTTGGCCGGGGCACTGTATTTGGAGAAATTAGCTGGGGCACTGTATTTGGAGAAATTAGCTGGGGCACTGTTTTAACCTTAGGATTAAAGCAATTTGTTCTCCATGTATTTGGAGAACTTGGCTGGGGCACTGTTTTTGGTTCGAGCACTGTTTTTTGGCTCGGGCACTGTTTTTTTGGCTCGGGCACTGTTTTTGGTGGAGCACTGTATTTGGAGAAATTAGCTGGGGCACTGTCTTGGCTCGGGCACTGTTTTTTGGCTCGGGCACTGTTTTTGGTGCACTGTTTTAAACTTATGGTTAAAGCAATTTGTTCTCCATGTATTTGGAGTTTGTTCCTCGTGTGACGTTTATTTTTCACCAACTTTGTTTGATTTAAGATCCTGCCTTCATTGGCAGGGGCACTGTTTTAACCTTAGGCTCAAAGCAATTTGTTCTCCATCTATTTGGAGAACTTGGCTGGGGCACTGTTTTTGGCTGGAGCGCTGTATTTGGAGAAATTAGCTGGGGCACCATATTTGGAGAAATTAGCTTGGGCACTGTTTTAACCTTAGGGTTAAAGCAATTTGTTCTTCATGTATGCTGAGTTTTAAAGCAATTTGTTCTCCGTGTATTTGGAGAACTTGTCTGGGGCACTATTTTTGGCTGGGGCACTGTATTTGGTGAAATTGGCTGGAGCACTGTTTTAACATTAGGGTTAAAGAAATTTGTTCTCCATGTATTTGGAGTGTTAAAGCAATTTGTTCTCCATGTATTTGGAGAACTTTGCTGGGACACTGTTTTTGGCTGGAGCACTGTATTTGGAGAATTAGCTGGGGTACTGCATTTGCAGAAATTAGCTGGGGCACTGTTTTAACCTTATGGTTAAAGCAGTTGTTCTCCATGTATATGTATTTGGAGTTTGTTCCTCATGTGAGGTTTATTTATTACCAACTTTGTTTAGTTTAAGGTCCTCAGCTTCATTGGCTGGGGCACTGTTTTAACCTTGGGGATAAGCAATTGTTCTCCATGTACAAGCATTTGGAGTTTGTTCCTCATGCGAGGTTTATTTATTACCAACTTTGTTTAGTTTAAGGTCCTCAGCTTCTTATGCTGGGACACTGTTTTAACCTTAGCGTTAATGCAATTTGTTCTCCATGTATTTGGAGAACTTGGCTGGGGCACTATTTTTGACCGGGGCACTGTATTTGGAGAAATTAGCTGGGGTACTGTTTTAACCTTATGGTTAAAGCAGTTGTTCTCCATGTACATGTATTTGGAGTTTGTTCCTCATGCGAGGTTTATTTATTTCCAACTTTGTTTAGTTTAAGGTCCTCAGCTTCATTGGCTGGGTCACTGTTTTAACCTTGGCGATAAGCAATTGTTCTCCATGTACATGCATTTGGAGTTTGTTCCTCATGCGAGGTTTATTTATTACCAACTTTGTTTAGTTTAAGGTCCTCAGCTTCTTTGGCTGGGACACTGTTTTAACCTTAGGGTTAATGCAATTTGTTCTCCATGTATTTGGAGAACTTGGCTGGGGCACTGTTTTTGGCCGGGGCACTGTATTTGGAGAAATTAGCTGGGGCACTGTATTTGGAGAAATTAGCTGGGGCACTGTATTTGGAGAAATTAGCTGGGGCACTGTATTTGGAGAAATTAGCTGGGGCACTGTTTTAACCTTAGGATTAAAGCAATTTGTTCTCCATGTATTTGGAGAACTTGGCTGGGGCACTGTTTTTGGTTCGAGCACTGTTTTTTGGCTCGGGCACTGTTTTTTTGGCTCGGGCACTGTTTTTTTGGCTCGGGCACTGTTTTTTGGTGGAGCACTGTATTTGGAGAAATTAGCTGGGGCACTGTATTTGGAGAAATTAGCTGGGGCACTGTATTTGGAGAAATTAGCTGGGGCACTGTTTTAACCTTAGGATTAAAGCAATTTGTTCTCCATGTATTTGGAGTTTGTTCCTCATGTGAGGTTTATTTATTACCAACTTTGTTTGATTTAAGATCCTCAGCTTCATTGGCTGGTGCGTTGTTTTAACCTTAGGGTTAACGAAATTTGTTCTCCATGTGTTTGGAGTTTGTTCTTCATGCGAAGTTTATTTATTACCAATTTTGTTTGGTTTAAGGTCCTCGCGTTCATTGGCTGGGGCACTGTTTTAACCTTGGGGTTAAACAATTTGTTCTCCATGTATTTGAAGAACTTGGCTGGGGCACTGTATTTGGAGAAATTGGCTGGGGCACTGTTTTAACATTAGGGTTAAAGAAATTTGTTCTCCATGTATTTGGAGTTTGTTCCTCATGTGAGGTTTATTTATCACCAAGTTTGTTTAGTTCACTGTTTTAACCTTAGTGTTAAAGCAATTTGTTCTCCATGTATTCGGAGTTTTAAAGCAATTTGTTCTCCATGTATTTGGAGAACTTGGCTGGGGCACTATTTTTGGCTGGGGCACTGTATTTGGTGAAATTGGCTGGAGCACTGTTTTAACATTAGGGTTAAAGAAATTTGTTCTCCATGTATTTGGAGTGTTAAAGCAATTTGTTCTCCATGTATTTGGAGAACTTTGCTGGGACACTGTTTTTGGCTGGAGCACTGTATTTGGAGAATTAGCTGGGGTACTGCATTTGCAGAAATTAGCTGGGGCACTGTTTTAACCTTATGGTTAAAGCAGTTGTTCTCCATGTACATGTATTTGGAGTTTGTTCCTCATGCGAGGTTTATTTATTACCAACTTTGTTTAGTTTAAGGTCCTCAGCTTCATTGGCTGGGGCACTGTTTTAACCTTGGGGATAAGCAATTGTTCTCCATGTAAAGCATTTGGAGTTTGTTCCTCATGCGAGGTTTATTTATTACCAACTTTGTTTAGTTTAAGGTCCTCAGCTTCTTATGCTGGGACACTGTTTTAACCTTAGCGTTAATGCAATTTGTTCTCCATGTATTTGGAGAACTTGGCTGGGGCACTATTTTTGACCGGGGCACTGTATTTGGAGAAATTAGCTGGGGTACTGTTTTAACCTTATGGTTTAAAGCAGTTGTTCTCCATGTACGTGTATTTGGAGTTTGTTCCTCATGCAAGGTTTATTTATTTCCAACTTTGTTTAGTTTAAGGTCCTCAGCTTCATTGGCTGGGTCACTGTTTTAACGTTGGCGATAAGCAAATTGTTCTCCATGTACATGCATTTGGAGTTTGTTCCTCATGCGAGGTTTATTTATTACCAACTTTGTTTAGCTTAAGGTACTCAGCTTCTTTGGCTGGGACACTGTTTTAACCTTAGGGTTAATGCAATTTGTTCTCCATGTATTTGGAGAACTTGGCTGGGGCACTGTTTTTGGCCGGGGCACAGTATTTGGAGAAATTGGCTGGAGCACTGTTTTAACATTAGGGTTAAAGAAATTTGTTCTCCATGTATTTGGAGTGTTAAAGCAATTTGTTCTCCATGTATTTGGAGAACTTTGCTGGGACACTGTTTTTGGCTGGAGCACTGTATTTGGAGAATTAGCTGGGGTACTGCATTTGCAGAAATTAGCTGGGGCACTGTTTTAACCTTATGGTTAAAGCAGTTGTTCTCCATGTACATGTATTTGGAGTTTGTTCCTCATGCGAGGTTTATTTATTACCAACTTTGTTTAGTTTAAGGTCCTCAGCTTCTTATGCTGGGACACTGTTTTAACCTAAGCGTTAATGCAATTTGTTCTCCATGTATTTGGAGTTTGTTCTTCATGCGAAGTTTATTTATTACCAACTTTGTTTAGTTTAAGGTCCTCAGCTTCTTTGGCTGGGACACTGTTTTAACCTTAGCGTTAATGCAATTTGTTCTCCATGTATTTGGAGAACTTGGCTGGGGCACTATTTTTGGCTGGGGCACTGTATTTGGAGAAATTGGCTGGGGCACTGTTTTAACATTAGGGTTAAAGAAATTTGTTCTCCATGTATTTGGAGTTTGTTCCTCATGTGAGGTTTATTTATCACCAACTTTGTTTAGTTCACTGTTTTAACCTTAGGGTTAAAGCAATTTGTTCTCCATGTATTTGGAGTGTTAAAGCAATTTGTTCTCCATGTATTTGGAGAACTCGGCTGGTACACTGTTTTTGGCTGGAGCACTGTATTTGGAGAAATTAGCTATGGCACTGTATTTGGAGAACTTTGCTGGGACACTGTTTTTGGCTGGAGCACTGTATTTGGAGAATTAGCTGGGGTACTGCATTTGCAGAAATTAGCTGGGGCACTGTTTTAACCTTAGGATTAAAGCAATTTGTTCTCCATGTATTTGGAGAACTTGGCTGGGGCACTGTTTTTGGTTCGAGCACTGTTTTTTGGCTCGGGCACTGTTTTTTTGGCTCGGGCACTGTTTTTTTGGCTCTGGCACTGTTTTTGGTGGAGCACTGTATTTGGAGAAATTAGCTGGGGCACTGTATTTGGAGAAATTAGCTGGGGCACTGTTTTAACCTTAGGATTAAAGCAATTTGTTCTCCATGTATATGGAGAACTTGGCTGGGGCACTGTTTTTGGTTCGAGCACTGTTTTTTGGCTCGGGCACTGTTTTTTTGGCTCGGGCACTGTTTTTGGTGGAGCACTGTATTTGGAGAAATTAGCTGGGGCACTGTATTTGGAGAAATTAGCTGGGGCACTGTTTTAACCTTCGGATTAAAAGCAATTTGTTCTCCGTGTATTTGGAGTTTGTTCTTCATGCGAAGTTTATTTATTACCAATTTTGTTTGGTTTAAGGTCCTCACCTTCATTGGCTGGGGCACTGTTTTAACCTTGGGGTTAAAATTTCTTCTCCATGTATTTGAAGAACTTGGCTGGGCACTGTATTTGGAGAAAATTGGCTGGGGCACTGTTTTAACATTAGGGTTTAAAGAAATTTGTTCTCCATGTATTTGGAGTTTGTTCCTCATGTGAGGTTTATTTATTACCAACTTTGTTTGATTTAAGATCCTCAGCTTCATTGGCTGGTGCGTTGTTTTAACCTTAGGGTTAATGAAATTTGTTCTCCATGTAATTGGAGTTTGTTCTTCATGCGAAGTTTATTTATTACCAATTTTGTTTGGTTTAAGGTCCTCACGTTCATTGGCTGGGGCACTGTTTTAACCTTGGGGTTAAACAATTTGTTCTCCATGTATTTGAAGGACTTGGCTGGGGCACTGTTTTTGGCTGGGGCACTGTATTTGGAGAAATTGGCTGCGGCACTGTTTTAACATTAGGGTTAAAGAAATTTGTTCTCCATGTATTTGGAGTTTGTTCCTCATGTGAGGTTTATTTATCACCAACTTTGTTTAGTTCACTGTTTTAACCTTAGGGTTAAAGCAATTTGTTCTCCATGTATGCAGAGTTTTAAAGCAATTTGTTCTCCATGTATTTGGAGAAGTTGGCTGGGGCACTGTTTTTGGCTGGGGCACTGTATTTGGAGAAATTGGCTGGGGCACTGTTTTAACATTAGGGTTAAAGAAATTTGTTCTCCATGTATTTGGAGTTTGTTCCTCATGCGAGGTTTATTTATTACCAACTTTGTTTAGTTTAAGGTCCTCAGCTTCATTGGCTGGGGCACTGTTTTAACCTTGGGGATAAGCAATTGTTCTCCATGTACAAGCATTTGGAGTTTGTTCCTCATGCGAGGTTTATTTATTACCAACTTTGTTTAGTTTAAGGTCCTCAGCTTCTTATGCTGGGACACTGTTTTAACCTTAGCGTTAATGCAATTTGTTCTCCATGTATTTGGAGAACTTGGCTGGGGCACTATTTTTGACCGGGGCACTGTATTTGGAGAAATTAGCTGGGGTACTGTTTTAACCTTATGGTTAAAGCAGTTGTTCTCCATGTACGTGTATTTGGAGTTTGTTCCTCATGCAAGGTTTATTTATTTCCAACTTTGTTTAGTTTAAGGTCCTCAGCTTCATTGGCTGGGTCACTGTTTTAACCTTGGCGATAAGCAATTGTTCTCCATGTACATGCATTTGGAGTTTGTTCCTCATGCGAGGTTTATTTATTACCAACTTTGTTTAGCTTAAGGTACTCAGCTTCTTTGGCTGGGACACTGTTTTAACCTTAGGGTTAATGCAATTTGTTCTCCATGTATTTGGAGAACTTGGCTGGGGCACTGTTTTTGGCCGGGCACAGTATTTGGAGAAATTAGCTGGGGCACTGTATTTGCAGAAATTAGCTGGGGCACAGTTTTAACCTTAGGATTAAAGCAATTTGTTCTCCATGTATTTGGAGAACTTGGCTGGGGCACTGTTTTTGGTTCGAGCACTGTTTTTTGGCTCGGGCACTGTTTTTTTTGGCTCGGGCACTGTTTTTGGTGGAGCACTGTATTTGGAGAAATTAGCTGGGGCACTGTATTTGGAGAAATTAGCTGGGGCACTGTTTTAACCTTAGGATTAAAGCAATTTGTTCTCCGTGTATTTGGAGTTTGTTCCTCATTGTGAGGTTTATTTATTACAAACTTTGCTTGGTTTAAAGTCCTCAGCTTCATTGGCTAGGGCACTGTTTTAACCTTAGGGTTAATGAAATTTGTTCTCCATGTATTTGGAGTTTGTTCTTCATGCGAAGTTTATTTATTACCAATTTTGTTTGGTTTAAGGTCCTCACCTTCATTGGCTGGGGCACTGTTTTAACCTTGGGGTTAAACAATTTCTTCTCCATGTATTTGAAGAACTTGGCTGGGCACTGTATTTGGAGAAATTGGCTGGGGCACTGTTTTAACATTAGGGTTAAAGAAATTTGTTCTCCATGTATTTGGAGTTTGTTCCTCATGTGAGGTTTATTTATTACCAACTTTGTTTGATTTAAGATCCTCAGCTTCATTGGCTGGTGCGTTGTTTTAACCTTAGGGTTAATGAAATTTGTTCTCCATGTAATTGGAGTTTGTTCTTCATGCGAAGTTTATTTATTACCAATTTTGTTTGGTTTAAGGTCCTCACGTTCATTGGCTGGGGCACTGTTTTAACCTTGGGGTTAAACAATTTGTTCTCCATGTATTTGAAGAACTTGGCTGGGGCACTGTTTTTGGCTGGGGCACTGTATTTTGGAGAAATTGGCTGCGGCACTGTTTTAACATTAGGGTTTAAAGAAATTTGTTCTCCATGTATTTGGAGTTTGTTCCTCATGTGAGGTTTATTTATCACCAACTTTGTTTAGTTCACTGTTTTAACCTTAGTGTTAAAGCAATTTGTTCTCCATGTATGCGGAGTTTTAAAGCAATTTGTTCTCCATGTATTTGGAGAAGTTGGCTGGGGCACTGTTTTTGGCTGGGGCACTGTATTTGGAGAAATTGGCTGGGGCACTGTTTTAACATTAGGGTTAAAGAAATTTGTTCTCCATGTATTTGGAGTTTGTTCCTCATGTGAGGTTTATTTATCACCAACTTTGTGTAGTTCACTGTTTTAACCTTAGGGTTTAAAGCAATTTGTTCTCCATGTATTTGGAGTGTTAAAGCAATTTGTTCTCCATGTATTTGGAGAACTCGGCTGGTACACTGTTTTTGGCTGGAGCACTGTATTTGGAGAAATTAGCTATGGCACTGTATTTGGAGAAATTAGCTGGGGCACTGTTTTTGGCTGGAGCACTGTATTTGGAGAAATTAGCTGGGGCAGTGTTTTTGGCTCGGCCACTGTTTTTTGGCTCGGGCACTGTTTTTGGTCGAGCACTGTATTTGGAGAAATTAGCTGGGTCACTGTTTTAACCTTAGGTTAAAGCAATTTGTTCTCCATGTATTTGGAGTTTTCTCCTCATGCGAGGTTAAACAGCTTTGTTTTAACGCAACTTTGTTTTGTTTTAGGTCCTCAGCTTCATTGGCTGGCGCACTTTTTTAACCTTAGGGTTAAAGCAATTTGTTCCCAGTGTATTTGGAGTTTGTTCCTCATGTGAGGTTTATTTATAACCAACTTTGTTTAGTTTAAGGTCCTCACCTTCATTGGCTGGGGCACTGTTTTAACCTTGCGGTTAAGAAATTTGTTCTCCATGTATTTTGAGAATTTGGTTGGGACACTGTTTTTGGCTGGAGCACTGTATTTGGTGAAATTGGCTAGGGCACTTTTTTAACATTAGGGTTAAAGCAATTTGTTCTCCATGTATTTGGAGTTTGTTCCAAATAAGTTTATTCATTACCAACTTTGTTTGGTTTAGGTTCCTGCAATTCATTTGCTGGGGCATTTTTTAACCTTAGGGTTAAAGCAATTTGTTCTCCATGTATTTGGAGAACTTGGCTGGGGCACTGTTTTTGGCCGGGGCACTGTATTTGGAGAAATTAGCTGGGGCACTGTATTTGGAGAAATTAGCTGGGGCACTGTTTTAACCTTAGGATTAAAGCAATTTGTTCTCCATGTATTTGGAGAACTTGGCTGGGGCACTGTTTTTGGTTCGAGCACTGTTTTTTGGCTCGGGCACTGTTTTTTTGGCTCGGGCACTGTTTTTGGTGGTGGAGCACTGTATTTGGAGAAATTAGCTGGGGCACTGTATTTGGAGAAATTAGCTGGGGCACTGTTTTAACCTTAGGATTAAAGCAATTCGTTCTCCATGTATTTGGAGTTTGTTCCTCATGTGAGGTTTATTTATTACAACTTTGCTTGGTTTAAAGTCCTCAGCTTCATTGGCTGGGGCACTGTTTTAACCTTAGGGTTAATGAAATTTGTTCTCCATGTATTTGGAGTTTGTTCTTCATGCGAAGTTTATTTATTACCAATTTTGTTTGGTTTAAGGTCCTCACCTTCATTGGCTGGGGCACTGTTTTAACCTTGGGGTTAAACAATTTCTTCTCCATGTATTTGAAGAACTTGGCTGGGGCACTGTATTTGGAGAAATTGGCTGGGGCACTGTTTTAACATTAGGTTTAAAGAAATTTGTTCTCCATGTATTTGGAGTTTGTTCCTCATGTGAGGTTTATTTATTACCAACTTTGTTTGATTTAAGATCCTCAGCTTCATTGGCTGGTTGCGTTGTTTTAACCTTAGGGTTAACGAAATTTGTTCTCCATGTATTTGGAGTTTGTTCCTCATGTGAGGTTTATTTATTACCAACTTTGTTTGATTTAAGATCCTCAGCTTCATTGGCTGGTGCGTTGTTTTAACCTTAGGGTTAACGAAATTTGTTCTCCATGTATTTGGAGTTTGTTCTTCATGCGAAGTTTATTTATTACCAATTTTGTTTGGTTTAAGGTCCTCACGTTCATTGGCTGGGGCACTGTTTTAACCTTGGGGTTAAACAATTTGTTCTCCATGTATTTGAAGAACTTGGCTGCGGCACTGTTTTTGGCTGGGGCACTGTATTTGGAGAAATTGGCTGGGGCACTGTTTTAACATTAGGGTTAAAGAAATTTGTTCTCCATGTATTTGGAGTTTGTTCCTCATGTGAGGTTTATTTATCACCAACTTTGTTTAGTTCACTGTTTTAACCTTAGGGTTAAAGCAATTTGTTCTCCATGTATGCGGAGTTTTAAAGCAATTTGTTCTCCATGTATTTGGAGAACTTGGCTGGGGCACTGTTTTTGGCTGGGGCACTGTATTTGGAGAAATTGGCTGGGGCACTGTTTTAACATTAGGGTTAAAGAAATTTGTTCTCCATGTATTTGGAGTTTGTTCCTCATGTGAGGTTTATTTCATCACCAACTTTGTTTAGTTCACTGTTTTAACCTTAGGGTTAAAGCATTTGTTCTCCATGTATTTGGAGTTTGTTCCAAATAAGTTTATTCATTACCAACTTTGTTTGGTTTAGGTTTCTGCAATTCATTTGCTGCGGCATTTTTTAACCGTAGGGTTTAAAGCAATTTGTTCTCCATGTATTTGGAGAACTTGGCTGGGGCACTGTTTTTGGCTGGAGCACTGTATTTGGAGAAATTAGCTGGGGCACTGTTTTTGGCTCGGGCACTGTTTTTTGGCTCGGGCACTGTTTTTTGGCTCGGGCACTGTTTTTGGTGCACTGTTTTAAACTTATGGTTTAAAGCAATTTTGTTCTCCATGTATTTGGAGTTTGTTCCTCATGTGAGGTTTAAAACAGCTTTGTTTTAACACAACTTTGTTTGGTTTAAGGTCCTCAGCTTTCATTGGCTGGGGTACTGTTTTAATCTTTGGGTTAAGCAATTGTTCTACATGTATTTGGAATTTGTTCCTCATGCGAAGTTTATTTATTCACCAACTTTGTTTGGTTTTAAGGTCCTCAAATTCATTGGCTGGGGCACTGTTTTAACCTTGGGTTAAACAATTTGTTCTCCATGTATTTGGAGAAATTAGCAGGGGCACTGTTTTAACCTTAGGGTTAAAGCAATTTGTTCTCCATGTATTTGGAGTTTGTTCCTCATCTGAAGTTTATTTATTACCAACTTTGTTTGGTTTAAGGTCCTCATCTTCATTGGCTGGGGCACTGTTTTAACCTTGGTGGTAAGCAATTGTTCTCCATGTACATGTATTTGGAGTTTGTTCCTCATGCGAAGTTTATTTGTTACCAATTTTGTTTCGTTTAAGGTCCTCATCTTCATTGGCTGGGGCATTGTTTTAACCTGTTTTAACTGTTTTAACATTAGGATTAAAGCAATTTTTATCCATGTATTTGGAGTTTGTTCCTCATGTGAGGTTTATTTATTACAAACATTGTTTGGTTTAAAGTCCTGAGCTTCATCGGCTAGGGCACTGTTTTAACCTTAGGGTTAAGCAATTGTTCTCCATGTATTTGGAGTTTGTTCCTCATGTGAGGTTTATTTATTACCAACTTTGTCAGTTTAAGATCCTCACCTTCATTGGCTGGGGCATTGTTTTAACCTTAGGGTTAAAGCAATTTGTTCTCCATGTATTTGGAGTTTTCTCCTCATGCGAGGTTAAACAGCTTTGTTTTAACACAACTTTGTTTGGTTTAAGGTCCTCAGCTTCATTGGCTGGGGCACTGTTTAACCTTAAGTGTTAAAGCAATTTCTTCTCCATGTATTTGGAGAACTTGGCTGGCGCACTGTTTTTGGCTGGAGCACTATATTTGGAGAAATCAGCTGGGGCACTGTATTTGGAGGAATTAGCTGGGGCACTGTTTTAACCTTAGGATTAAAGCAATTTGTTCTCCATGTATTTGGAGAACTTGGCTGGGGCACTGTTTTTGGCTGGAGCACTGTATTTGGAGAAATTAGCTGGGGCACCGTATTTGGAGAAATTAGCTGGGCACTGTTTTAACCTGAGGGTTAAAGCAATTTGTTCTCCATGTGTTTGGAGAACATATCTGGGGCACTGTTTTTGGCTGGGGCACTGTATTTGGTGAAATTGGCTGGAGCACTGTTTTAACATTAGGGTTAAAGAAATTTGTTGTCCATGTATTTGGAGTGTTAAGCAATTTGTGTTCCATGTATTTGGAGAACTTGGCTGGGACACTGTTTTTGGCTGGGGCACTGTATTTGGAGAAATTAGCTGGGGCACTGTATTTGGAGAAATTAGCTGGGGCACTGTATTTGGAGAAATTAGCTGGGGCACTGTATTTGGAGAAATTAGCTGGGGCACTGTATTTGGAGAAATTAGCTGGGGCACTTTTAACCTTAGGGTTAAAGCAATTTGTTCTCCGTGTATTTGGAGTTTGTTCCTCATGTGAGGTTTATTTATTACAAACTTTGTTTGATTTAAGATCCTCAGCTTCATTGGCTGGTGCGTTGTTTTAACCTTAGGGTTAATGAAATTTGTTCTCCGTGTATTTGGAGTTTGTTCCTCATGCGAAGTTTATTTATTACCAATTTTGTTTGGTTTAAGGTCCTCACGTTCATTGGCTGAGGCACTGTTTTAACCTTGTGGTTAAACAATTTGTTCTCCATGTATTTGAAGAACTTGGCTGGGGCACTGTTTTTGGCTGGGCACTGTTTTTGGCTGGGCACTGTATTTGGAGAAATTGGCTGCGGCACTGTTTTAACATTAGCGTTAAAGAAATTTGTTCTCCATGTATTTGGAGTTTGTTCCTCATCTGAAGTTTATTTATTACCAACTTTGTTTGATTTAAGATCCTCAGCTTCATTGGCTGGTGCGTTGTTTTAACCTTAGGGTTAATGAAATTTGTTCTCCATGTATTTGGAGTTTGTTCTTCATGCGAAGTTTATTTATTACCAACCTTGTCAGTTTAAGATCCTCACCTTCATTGGCTAGGGCATTGTTTTCACCTTAGGGTTAAAGCAATTTGTTCTCCTCATGCGAGGTTAAACAGCTTCGACTGTTGTAAGCTGGCTTCGACTGTTGTAAGCTGGCTTCGACTGTTGTAAGCTGGCTTCGACTGTTGTAAGCTGGCTTCGACTGTTGTAAGCTGGCTTCGACTGTTGTAAGCTTCGGACTGTGGTAAGCTTCGACTGTGGTAAGCTTCGACTGTGGTAAGCTTCGACTGTGGTAAGCTTTCGACTGTGGTAAGCTTCGACTGTGGTAAGCTTCGACTGTGGTAAGCTTCGACTGTGGTAAGCTTCGACTGTGGTAAGCTTCGACTGTGGTAAGCTTCGACTGTGGTAAGCTTCGACTGTGGTAAGCTTCGACTGTGGTAAGCTTCGACTGTGGTAAGCTTCGACTGTGGTAAGCTTTCGACTGTGGTAAGCTTCGACTGTGGTAAGCTTCGACTGTGGTAAGCTTCGACTGTGGTAAGCTTCGACTGTGGTAAGCTTCGACTGTGGTAAGCTTCGACTGTGGTAAGCTTCGACTGTGGTAAGCTTCGACTGTGGTAAGCTTCGGACTGTGGTAAGCTTCGACTGTGGTAAGCTTCGACTGTGGTAAGCTTCGACTGTGGTAAGCTCGGACTGTGGTAAGCTTCGACTGTGGTAAGCTTCGACTGTGGTAAGCTTCGACTGTGGTAAGCTTCGACTGTGGTAAGCTTCGGACTGTGGTAAGCTTCGACTGTGGTAAGCTTCGACTGTGGTAAGCTTCGACTGTGGTAAGCTTCGACTGTGGTAAGCTTCGACTGTGGTAAGCTTCGACTGTGGTAAGCTTCGACTGTGGTAAGCTTCGACTGTGGTAAGCTCGGACTGTGGTAAGCTTCGACTGTGGTAAGCTTCGACTGTGGTAAGCTTCGACTGTGGTAAGCTTCGACTGTGGTAAGCTTCGACTGTGGTAAGCTTCGACTGTGGTAAGCTTCGACTGTGGTAAGCTTCGACTGTGGTAAGCTTCGACTGTGGTAAGCTTCGACTGTGGTAAGCTTCGACTGTGGTAAGCTTCGACTGTGGTAAGCTTCGACTGTGGTAAGCTTCGACTGTGGTAAGCTTCGACTGTGGTAAGCTTCGACTGTGGTAAGCTTCGACTGTGGTAAGCTTCGACTGTGGTAAGCTTCGACTGTGGTAAGCTTCGACTGTGGTAAAGCTTCGACTGTGGTAAGCTTCGACTGTGGTAAGCTTCGACTGTGGTAAGCTTCGACTGTGGTAAGCTTCGACTGTGGTAAGCTTCGACTGTGGTAAGCTTCGACTGTGGTAAGCTTCGACTGTGGTAAGCTTCGACTGTGGTAAGCTCCGACTGTTGTAAGCTCCGACTGTTGTAAGCTCCGACTGTTGTAAGCTCCGACTGTTGTAAGCTCCGACTGTTGTAAGCTCCGACTGTTGTAAGCTCCGACTGTTGTAAGCTCCGACTGTTGTAAGCTCGGACTGTTGTAAGCTCGGACTGTTGTAAGCTCGGACTGTTGTAAGCTCGGACTGTTGTAAGCTCGGACTGTTGTAAGCTCGGACTGTTGTAAGCTCGGACTGTTGTAAGCTCGGACTGTTGTAAGCTCGGACTGTTGTAAGCTCGGACTGTTGTAAGCTCGGACTGTTGTAAGCTCGGACTGTTGTAAGCTCGGACTGTTGTAAGCTCGGACTGTTGTAAGCTCGGACTGTTGTAAGCTCGGACTGTTGTAAGCTCGGACTGTTGTAAGCTCGGACTGTTGTAAGCTCGGACTGTTGTAAGCTCGGACTGTTGTAAGCTCGGACTGTTGTAAGCTCGGACTGTTGTAAGCTCGGACTGTTGTAAGCTCGGACTGTTGTAAGCTCGGACTGTTGTAAGCTCGGACTGTTGTAAGCTCGGACTGTTGTAAGCTCGGACTGTTGTAAGCTCGGACTGTTGTAAGCTCGGACTGTTGTAAGCTCGGACTATTGTAAGCTCGGACTGTTGTAAGCTCGGACTGTTGTAAGCTCGGACTGTTGTAAGCTCGGACTGTTGTAAGCTCGGACTGTTGTAAGCTCAGACTGTTGTAAGCTCAGACTGTTGTAAGCTCAGACTGTTGTAAGCTCAGACTGTTGTAAGTTCAGACTGTTGTAAGTTCAGACTGTTGTAAGCTCAGACTGTTGTAAGCTCAGACTGTTGTAAGCTCAGACTGTTGTAAGCTCAGACTGTTGTAAGCTCAGACTGTTGTAAGCTCAGACTGTTGTAAGCTCAGACTGTTGTAAGCTCAGACTGTTGTAAGCTCAGACTGTTGTAAGCTCAGACTGTTGTAAGCTCAGACTGTTGTAAGCTCAGACTGTTGTAAGCTCAGACTGTTGTAAGCTCAGACTGTTGTAAGCTCAGACTGTTGTAAGCTCAGACTGTTGTAAGCTCAGACTGTTGTAAGCTCAGACTGTTGTAAGCTCAGACTGTTGTAAGCTCAGACTGTTGTAAGCTCAGACTGTTGTAAGCTCAGACTGTTGTAAGCTCAGACTGTTGTAAGCTCAGACTGTTGTAAGCTCAGACTGTTGTAAGCTCAGACTGTTGTAAGCTCAGACTGTTGTAAGCTCAGACTGTTGTAAGCTCAGACTGTTGTAAGCTCAGACTGTTGTAAGCTCAGACTGTTGTAAGCTCAGACTGTTGTAAGCTCAGACTGTTGTAAGCTCAGACTGTTGTAAGCTCAGACTGTTGTAAGCTCAGACTGTTGTAAGCTCAGACTGTTGTAAGCTCAGACTGTTGTAAGCTCAGACTGTTGTAAGCTCAGACTGTTGTAAGCTCAGACTGTTGTAAGCTCAGACTGTTGTAAGCTCAGACTGTTGTAAGCTCAGACTGTTGTAAGCTCAGACTGTTGTAAGCTCAGACTGTTGTAAGCTCAGACTGTTGTAAGCTCAGACTGTTGTAAGCTCAGACTGTTGTAAGCTCAGACTGTTGTAAGCTCAGACTGTTGTAAGCTCAGACTGTTGTAAGCTCAGACTGTTGTAAGCTCAGACTGTTGTAAGCTCAGACTGTTGTAAGCTCAGACTGTTGTAAGCTCAGACTGTTGTAAGCTCAGACTGTTGTAAGCTCAGACTGTTGTAAGCTCAGACTGTTGTAAGCTCAGACTGTTGTAAGCTCAGACTGTTGTAAGCTCAGACTGTTGTAAGCTCAGACTGTTGTAAGCTCAGACTGTTGTAAGCTCAGACTGTTGTAAGCTCAGACTGTTGTAAGCTCAGACTGTTGTAAGCTCAGACTGTTGTAAGCTCAGACTGTTGTAAGCTCAGACTGTTGTAAGCTCAGACTGTTGTAAGCTCAGACTGTTGTAAGCTCAGACTGTTGTAAGCTCAGACTGTTGTAAGCTCAGACTGTTGTAAGCTCAGACTGTTGTAAGCTCAGACTGTTGTAAGCTCAGGACTGTTGTAAGCTCAGACTGTTGTAAGCTCAGACTGTTGTAAGCTCAGACTGTTGTAAGCTCAGACTGTTGTAAGCTCAGACTGTTGTAAGCTCAGACTGTTGTAAGCTCAGACTGTTGTAAGCTCAGACTGTTGTAAGCTCAGACTGTTGTAAGCTCAGACTGTTGTAAGCTCAGACTGTTGTAAGCTCAGACTGTTGTAAGCTCAGACTGTTGTAAGCTCAGACTGTTGTAAGCTCAGACTGTTGTAAGCTCAGACTGTTGTAAGCTCAGACTGTTGTAAGCTCAGACTGTTGTAAGCTCAGACTGTTGTAAGCTCAGACTGTTGTAAGCTCAGACTGTTGTAAGCTCAGACTGTTGTAAGCTCAGACTGTTGTAAGCTCAGACTGTTGTAAGCTCAGACTGTTGTAAGCTCAGACTGTTGTAAGCTCAGACTGTTGTAAGCTCAGACTGTTGTAAGCTCAGACTGTTGTAAGCTTCGACTGTGGTAAGCTTCGACTGTGGTAAGCTTCGACTGTGGTAAGCTTCGACTGTTGTAAGCTTCGACTGTTGTAAGCTTCGACTGTTGTAAGCTTCGACTGTTGTAAGCTTCGACTGTTGTAAGCTCGGACTGTTGTAAGCTCGGACTGTTGTAAGCTCGGACTGTTGTAAGCTCGGACTGTTGTAAGCTCGGACTGTTGTAAGCTCGGACTGTTGTAAGCTCGGACTGTTGTAAGCTCGGACTGTTGTAAGCTCGGACTGTTGTAAGCTCGGACTGTTGTAAGCTCGGACTGTTGTAAGCTCGGACTGTTGTAAGCTCGGACTGTTGTAAGCTCGGACTGTTGTAAGCTCGGACTGTTGTAAGCTCGGACTGTTGTAAGCTCGGACTGTTGTAAGCTCGGACTGTTGTAAGCTCGGACTGTTGTAAGCTCGGACTGTTGTAAGCTCGGACTGTTGTAAGCTCGGACTGTTGTAAGCTCGGACTGTTGTAAGCTCGGACTGTTGTAAGCTCGGACTGTTGTAAGCTCGGACTGTTGTAAGCTCGGACTGTTGTAAGCTCGGACTGTTGTAAGCTCGGACTGTTGTAAGCTCGGACTGTTGTAAGCTCGGACTGTTGTAAGCTCGGACTGTTGTAAGCTCGGACTGTTGTAAGCTCGGACTGTTGTAAGCTCGGACTGTTGTAAGCTCGGACTGTTGTAAGCTCGGACTGTTGTAAGCTCGGACTGTTGTAAGCTCGGACTGTTGTAAGCTCGGACTGTTGTAAGCTCGGACTGTTGTAAGCTCGGACTGTTGTAAGCTCGGACTGTTGTAAGCTCGGACTGTTGTAAGCTCGGACTGTTGTAAGCTCGGACTGTTGTAAGCTCGGACTGTTGTTCTCTTTTCTACTTGTGCTCAATGATGCACACATTGGAGCACCCAATCTAATGTACTAATGCAATAGAAATTTTTAAGCCCTTCTCCTAGATACAGTCTCTCAACAGAAGCTTCACTAGAAATACAAAATCAATAATAAAATAACATGTATACTATACACAAGCTCTGATTGGTCAATACCCATGTTTGATCAGGCCATCTAAACATGGAAATTTCCAGCCAAAATTTTTACTCAATTTTGTATTGCTCGTTCGCTCATATTAATTTATAAAAGAAATACCTCATGTTTTTTTCTCAGTCCACGGCCTATAATAAATGTTTGGCCTAATAAATTGCTCTATTTATAACTCAAGGATCAATTAGGTTTAAAGTATACTGCTGACATAAGGAATTACATTTCAAGCAAAGGCCCTTCATGCATCCCTCTGAAAAGCTACCATTTCTGTATATGAAATTATTTTCAAAACTTACCCAATAACTTGAGGGATTGGAATCTTTCAGCTCTGGAAATTTATCACATAGCATGATTGCTATTCTTTTGTAGTCACCTTGCCTTGGGTGACTTGACAGTCCAAAGTAGAATGAACCAACATCCGCAATTAGTTGCTTTCTTACAGGTAAAGTGGATCCTTTACTAATCGCAACTTCCACACGGACAGATAATCTCTCGGGGAAAGGCAAATTATCTGGGAGTGCATTGGTCTCTAACTGCTTCAGGGTTTTATTCTAGAAAGGTTGTGGTTTGGGTTTCCCATTGTTAGTTTCTTTGCCATTGTCGATTGCTTTGTCATTGTCGGTTCCTTTCCCACTATCATCTGACAAATCAATACTAGTTGGTGTTGATGAACTGGTTGAAGGTTGTGAAAGCACTGGTTCATCAGCATCAACCTCTTTTACATTCTAAAAAATACAGTTGAACCTTAGGTGTGAGCATTGTTGTACTCACTGTGTTCACTCAACAACGGTAATTCAATATCTCACTCATGAGATATTGTTCTGGTACACAAACTACATAATTAAAATATTAGTTATAAATACATAGATATCACAAGTTGTTACCTTGGCATTCTATGTATTTGCCAACTTGTTACCTTGGTCAGAGCTATTTTAGATGGTGGCACTAGAGGCAATCCACTGAGGGTCTTCAACCAAATAGGGACTAGGGCGAGCAAGACCCTCGGTGGATTGCCTCTGGTGGGGCCATGTTAGGGGTAAGTTGTGACAGCCGACAAAGCCCTTTTTAAGCAACAGTCCATATAGGCCATTAGGATATAAATAATTTTTGTATACATGTATTATATTTTAGAAATATGAACGGCCACCAGGGAGAACAGTGTGCCACTGATGGAGTTACACTTCTTAAATAAAGCTTATTATTATTATTATTAGTTCTGAAATCCCAACAGACAATGAGTAAGGAGAGCAAATAAACAACTGCAACATCATTTTGTTAATTTTCAACAACGACGGCTCAGTATTTTAAAAAGTGACAGTGACAACCAGAGTTTGAACACCAATGCCTCCACGTACAGTAGCTCTTACAGTATGTTGAGAACATCATTCAGCAGATCATACTGTAGCTTGCCATTGAGACCACCATGCAATTGCAAACAATACCACTAACTGAGTACAGGAATATGCCATGTAAACAAACTTTAATGGAATAGATTTGCAACAGTTCGAAAGTGAGCATTTGATAAGGTCGCGAAGGCACGAGTGGTAGTTTGATATATTAACAACATTTAATTAGGAACCAAACAGCTCACTTTTTAGGCGGAAAAGCTCAAGCATGTGAAAAAAAAACCGCAATACTTCATGTTCAATGTTTATATAATGCAATGTAAACAAACGATGTAAACAAAAACGTGGACATGCGCAGAATGACACCTTTAATATTATGACAACCGACACTAGAATGGTAACCAGTCGTTTCACCCCAGGTAATTTTGCCCCAATCCCCAGGTTGTTTTGTAAGAAACTATAGTATATGGCAACTGACTGCAGTCTTATCTTATCATGTTGATATAGCCATTTTGATAAACAAATTTACTTAATATATACAAAATCATATTGCCTTCAAATTTCCATCACTCAAACTGACAAACCTTGAGTTGGGGATTGGGGCACTGCGACTGTAATTCGCCAGAACTCCCCTAATTCGTGCAGGGACCCTCTAGTGCCCATCATTTCAGGTTCAGTAGGACACCTTTTCTAGCCTAAACCTTCCCCAAAACTTAATCATAGTCCTAACCCTTTATGGACATGTAAAACTATGAAAGTACTACGGGAAATATTAAAGGTGCTCCATGCACTGGATCTGAAAAAAGCCTTTACCCATCATAATGTTTGGCGGCCATTTTGAACTTGTCTTCTTCCCAAGTTCTGTTTATGAAATCCATGTATTAATCAATAGCCCTTTTGGTAGTTGCAAAACATATTCAAAATACAACTTTGATCTTCTAAAACAAACCTTTAATCTTAACTATGTGCCAGTGATTATATACGCCTGCGATTGAGGTTAAACATTATACTTAATACCAAACTTACGTCGTCCATCTTGTCGACGGTGACCAGATTTTGGTAAAACGGCTATAAACTCTTGAATATCTTCCATCAGAAATTGAAGTGTGCATCCATCAATAGCGTTTTCTAAAACAATATTGTGCAACAAATACAGTAAGACTGAGTCAGTCACAAGTGAAACCATAAAACCATAAACATATTTATACGCTAACCTATATACTATCTTGTTTGGTATTAAAATATGAAATCTTACCTTCCAGTAAATCGCAAATTTCTATTGAAATGCCTTTTGATGTCAAGAAACCAATAAGCTCACGAGTCCCCATTGTTGTATAATCCATTATAGTTGGAGATGCGTAAATAACTGTTGAAAAGCTACAAAGTCTGAAACGTTTACCGCGAAGAACAACAGCTGAAAGAGACCACAACACACAATCCCGTGGGTTTGTAAGTTCCCTCATGTGCAAAACAGTATCTCATTGGCTGATTCAATATCACGTGTCAACCATTCTCGTTCCCATGCGACAGTATGTGACGTAACTCGTTCCCATGACCATTTTTGTTTGGCGGGATCAAACATCGGGCTGTTTCCTCGTCGAAATTTTCCTCGAACTCATTTACATCTCCCTCGAAATTTATATCATCTGGTTGTTCTTGAACTTCCAAAACATCGTCGACGTTGTGCTGTCGGTAAAAATGTTTTTGAAGGCTGTTTATCTTTGTAAAAGATCTTGGGCAGCTGACACAGAACACTTTAAAATTTGGTTCGTTTGAGTGAAACCTCGCCAAATGATCAAAAAATCGTTTACTTTCAACGCCACGACAAACAAAGTTACAATAATCACAAGAAAATGCAGTCGGCTCAGCCATTTGTCACTTTATCTGGAAATGGTCAAAGATTCGACAAACAACTTACTTTGCGAGTATCTGGACATTGTCAAGAAATCCCTCGCCACCAAAATAACGGATACCATTGGCCAAGAATTCGAGTTTACTCAGGACATGGACAAATTGTTTTCTGCAGAACGAGTCTTCGAGGGATTAAATTCACGACATGAACAAAAATCCTACTTTTTACGAAATTTCAATATGGTAAGGACTGAGCTTTACTTAAATTCAACATTGTTGTTATGTATGTGTGCTGTGCCTGTCTGTTATTAAAGTTAATGAAGGAAACTTTGTAAAACTTACTTTCAAAACATGTAATTAATACCTTGCAGAGTCCAGTTGAAGTGGAAATGGGGAAAAAATGGAGGCTGGTACATGCAGATGAAAGACAAATATTTAAGCATGTTTCAGCATTGGGTTACAGAGTTCCACTGTTGAAGAGCTTGGAGGTAAGATTTAAATACTTGGGACTTTATTAATTGGCAAGAGACCAGTGGTCAAGGGATAGTACTGTATACTGATACAGTATTTGTCAGCTTAATATTGGGATGGTATTAATAATATTTATCTTATTTATTTATGTCTTACCCTATTCCCTGCATGTAAGTTGATGATTGTTTATAAGAACAAACATGCTAATATCACGGTTTATAAAATAAGTTGTGTCTTACACATGCTGTGATTGGTAAGTTACCATGTTTATAGCAGACTATGCAGCATATATCCGGTATGCGGTCGGTTTTTTGGGTAACCATTTAATTTGACTCGGGGTGTCTGTCGACCCTAGATGGCGCTGGAAGGAGTTGCGAACCTCCAGTGTAGCCTGCTTGAATTCATTATTCTTGCAGGCAAGAAAATTGAAACAAACAAAAATGCAGCATATTATGTCACAGTCTTATTTTATAAAAGAGATAGAAAATGGACACCCTGTGTTTATATAACCTGATGCAAACACTTGAGAGAGTTTGGTCAAATTTGAAAGTTACTTATGTAAACCCTTGCCTGCAGTTCAGGTTCACATTGACTTTCAAATTCTCCCAAACTCTCTCGTGTTTGCATCAGGTTACACAGGCAACCATTTTCTATCTCTTAAAATAATAGTCTATAGGCTCACGTACCTTTATCCAATGTGAGTGAATAAGATAAGACATAAAATTATAAATAAATTATATTAATTAGCGAAATAAATTTGTGGTCATGTGTTTTGAATTATAGGCACTTCTTCAAAATCCAAATGTCTTGCATGAGATTGACAATCCTCATTTTTCATCTGATTCACTTTGTGATGTAATGGATGGAGAATTCTTCAATAGCCACCCAATATTTTCTGTACATGATGATGCTCTTCAGCTGATTGGATACTATGATGATCTTGAGATAGCTAATCCCTTGGGCTCATACACAAGATAGGTAATATATGCATTATCCACTTTTTAAATGAATCTGACCATTTATCACAGAGGTAATAATGTCTGCAATTTATGGTACATTACCAGTAATATTCAGGGTTCAATAGCCGGCAAATTCACCATGTTTAATTTGCTGGCAATTTGCTATGCATTTGTTTGTAGGGTCAGTCTGTCGGGAAAAAATGGCAATTAAAACCTGCCTCGCCACTCGCCAGTGAAAAGCCTATGACCCGTATGTATGAGGTTGAAAACGCACAAAAACAACCAATTTTTGATCAAAGTAAATACAGTAATAGGTAGAGGTCGACCGATCATCGGATCGGACATCGGATTTTGCCGATATTTTGCAATATCGGCAAAACATCGGATCGGTAAAATATCACTACCGTAGCCGATGCTTTTTGCCGATGTTAAGTTTCTAAATTTCGTCATTTATACTAAAGACAAAAGCTAAAAGACTGCATGACTAAGTTCCATCTCCTGCTGGGAATTGCGTGAACCTGTTTATTTAGAAAGATAAGTTGCGATTGATGAAAGTCAGACCGGAAATTTGAAAGCGCGACTTGTCAAAATGCAACATTTTTTATGCCACCGGCTAGTCACGGCTTCAAAATAAAACTAACAAACAAATTATTAAAATGCCTCATGCATTTTAAAATGCATTTTTAATATTCTTTCTTATAGAAATACTGCTAATATAAATATAATAGTTTATGTAACTTTTGAGTTTTGTCTACAGAAAATAGATCACAAATTTACAAGTTACACTTACAACTTAAAAGTTAAAATTATAAAGGTATTAAGTATTAACAAATAACAAATAACAATAACAAATTAACAACAGTGGTAAACTATATCAAGGAGCAATGACAATGTTAAAGCCTGAAGAAGACGCGCGTGATATTTTGCGTGTTCTTTTGAATTACTTAAAAGTTAAAATTCAAAATTCAAAATAGGGAGATTCCCTCGAATAAACAGCAACATTTCGACTTTTTCTGGCAGTAGTCGGCTTCGTCGCGCACTGTATATCGCCTCTGCCTCGCTGAAAAGCCTTTCCGATTGGACTGAAGTTGGTGGAGATGATAAGTACTTTCTTGCTAGTTTTGCCAGTTTGGGATATTTTACTGCGTGTACTTTCCACCATTCCAGCGGGTCAGACTTCTTTTCAGCTCTTAGCTCAGCATTACGATAAAGAGAATATTCTTGGATAATGGTACTTGGCGCAGCAAAAGGCCTGGCCATTCCACCAGTCTCACGCTCACTTAAAATAGCTGCAAATTCATCATCAGATTTATCATCTTCGTCAATCATTAGCTGCACTTGTTCTGCCGGTGCGTCAACGACATCGTCATATCCGTCTGCCGAGATCCATTCTTCAATACTCTCTTTCGTCGATTCCTTTTGAAAAAAGGCATCTTTATAGCGAGGATCAAGTATAGTTGCCAGTACCATATTTTGATCGGATTCTATTGCTGCAAACCTTGTTTCCATTGACGCTTTCAGTTCGCCGATCATGGTACCAAGCCCTGAAACAGCTGTGGAGACTGAGAGATTGTCAAGTTTCCGTAACAGCATCAAGACGCGTGGGATTACCATTCCAATGGTTTCAGCTTTTTTTGAACACTCCTTGGTTGCTGCTTCAAATGGAGATAGGATAGCAACTAGCTTTTCAGCCAAATTCCACTGGTTTGCAGTGAGTTGAGGTATGGACGAGTAATCACTTGCAAATTGGACGATGGCTCGTTTTTGCTGCAATAAGCGTTGCAACAAGTAAAGCTTGCTGTTCCACCGAGTTGGCACATCTTGGAGAAGGTTGTTTTCTGGCAAGTTATTTGCTCGCTGTATCTCTCTCAGCTGGCTTACGGCAAGGCTAGAGTGCTTGAAGTGACCAACAATGCAACGAGAAACAGCCAGCATATCGGTAACAGCCCTCTGGGAAAAAATGGCATCGCCAACAACCAGTTGAAGTGTGTGTGCAAAACACCACGCAGCCGGTACTTCAGCCTTTGACAGCCCACTTTTGGCATTTGCAGCGTTGTCACTTACAAACAGATGAACTTTGGATTTCTCAATTTGCCAATCGATCAACATTTGGTTGATTTGGTCAGCTATCGCATCCCCTGTGTGTGATCCAGGGAAGCTGCTTGCATTAAGCACTGTTTGGATTCGACGAAAATCATCCATTATCCAGTGGCCTGTCAAGGACATCAGAGAATGGGATCCAGGAGATGACCATATATCTGTCGTGAAACTGATATATTCTGCGGCATTAACTAGAGCACCAGGGATAACTGTGCGGCTTAAGTGATTTGGTGAGGGCAATGTATAACGAGGCTCCAGCTTGGCGACTAAGCGTTGAAAACCAACATCTTGGGTGATAGTAAATGGCTGAACATCCAATGCTATCATCTCGCCAAGTAAACGGTCACATTCTATTTTATGTGCGTTGTCATCAGCCCATTTCTGCGACCGTTGTAGACATGCCCCTATAGTTTGCTGTTGACGAAAGACTTGTTTAGCCAGCGACGTTGTTGAACTCGAATAATCTAATTTTCGCTTTCTTTCCGCAACTTCTTGTTTTATCTTCTCTGTGTATTCATTATACTCTTTCAAATGAGTACGCTGAAGATGAGTTTTCAAGTTAGTTGGTGAAAAGGTTTTTGCCGTTTTCCCTCCTCGTGAAACCTCGCTTCGGCAGACTTTACAAACTGCTTTAGTATTGTCAGATAAAGAGACATCAAAATAATGCCAAATACAAGACCTATTCGACATTTCGGCCGTTTCAGCAACACTTGCGAATGACGAATGTAATATGATTTTGAATTTTTTGATAGCGGAATTTGAAATGGCTTCCGACGGCTACTTCCTTCTGTGCATTTAATGGCTTCCGAATTACTTGTATTTCAGTTGGCGAAATATTCATAATAGCGCTCGTGCTAGCTACGCACTCGCGGTATTATGAATAACTTCGCAGCAAAATTATAATTATAAACGTATTAAACGAGCAAAACAGCGTATTTTTTATTTTTTTATTTAGTTTGTTTACATGAATTACATCCCAAAGAACATGAAACCATAACCGGATATAGCAATTAATCTGAGACAAACGGCCCCCATTGCATACAGATTATAGTAATATCTAAAAACATCGGATCGGACATCGGCCGATGTTGTAACAGAAACATCGGCCATCGGATCGGCAAGCAAAATCCATTTCGGTCGACCTCTAGTAATAGGTACAAATTGTATTTTGGTTGGATCCGTGCCCGAACAATTAAATTGGTGTGTCCTTATGCAAAACAGCTGGCTACAAAAGTAGCTAAACTTTTATTTACAGCTTTAAACTTTTAGTTTTAAGCCTACAAAAATAAGCATGCTGTGGAAATATTATTTTAAACTCTGATATTTCCTCACTGAAACTATACTTTGTTCCTACAATGAAAATTTCCATGGACTGGTTGTCCAAAAAGTGATTAACTTAATCTAGGATTAAGACTACTCCTTAAAAGGTAGATTAGTGAGGGAGTTGGTAATTGTGGATTAAGAATTTTAATCCAAAATGCTAAACTACAATCCTGGACAAAATTATGTGGACAACGCAAAACATACAACATTAATAACCTGCTTTCTTTTTATTGCCCAATTTGTGCCCAAATTAAACGTTCCTTCCCCTTTCCCCACGTCAATGTTGTGTTATTCCACGATAAACAAAAACAAATGCTCGGTTTTTGCGCATGTAGATTCACCAACATTGCCTAGGGGGAGGGGAGACCATATTTTGTTGGTTCCGAGTAAAATGCTTTTAATAATGCAAAAGCACGCGCAGTGTCCACATGAATTTTGTCCAGGATTGTCTGAAAAGTGATTTGAAAATAAAATCGTTGTTTTATGGGCTATTTAATTTTAAAATCAAGCTGATACACGTATATATCCAATATAACGAAGAAAAAGCCGCGTTATTCAACATATAATTTAAATAAATCATACGGGACGGTGCATTTCATTCCGCAATCACCAGTTAAGAAAAGTACATGCATGACCATTGGAAGGAAGACGTCTTCACTTCATAATGGTGGCTGTTGAATTTGGGAAGCGGGTCATTTCAATAAATGGCCTTTTTGCTAACTTTGTAAAAGAATATTTGAATTTGTGCTTCAATTATTACAAAAGCCGGACCTACAAACCATCTCAAACCAGTATAAGATGGCTTTGTTAGCATTAGGAGATACTGGATGTAAATTCCACAGAATACCACCACGGACTCCTGATTTAAATATTATAGCAAATATTTTTCATTTTGTATAAAAACAATGGAGGACGATGCATATTACGATGCATATTACTAATGAATCATTTGAATATTTTCAAGACATATTCGTTCGTTGTTTAGATAGTTTTGATGTTGAGACAATCGATCGCACAATCTTTATAAAGCATGCGCAGACGTATATTATTACTTATTGGATTCCTCTGAGCTCAATATTACAAAATATTTAAGTCGAGAATTCAATATTGGGCGAGATCGAAGGTCGAGCCTAATATTGCAAATCGAGACTTGAATATTTTGTAATATTGGGCGAAGATGAATCCAAAAGGTGTTTTATTATATCGAACAAAATATCTTAACATAAAGATGTTTCTTTGCACGTAAACAGTCAAAAGGTTGCTGGTCGTCAAAAAGAATAATAAAAAAATAATAATAAATATTCGAAAAAACACATCACGTTCCGCTAGAAAGTACTTCAACCAATGAAATTTCGATTTAGATAAAAGCCACGCGAGTGACGTTGCTTTGCACGTGAACAGCCCGTGTAAACAGTACAAAGGTTCGTAAAATCTCGGGCTGCCACGTTATGCTAGTAGAGACAGTTGATTGGTGGATTATATGTGAGGGTATAACAATGAAAAGATAATAGGAGGCCAGGCAATAAGACTAAAATACAAAAAATATAATAAAATTGGTATATTTTAAATTGTACAGGAAATAGCTTTGTATTTGTGACTTAGCCTTTCGTTAAATATAATACTAACGGCGAAATAAATAAAGAAATAATAAAATTGATAAATGTAATCCTGCAGTGTACATAAATAAAGGGAAATAAGCCACGTACATGGCTAAAGAGAACACTAAAGCGACTGCTATACGGTCAACTGCAAGCACTCTTTAGAGATAGAGGATTTTATTTGGCTTGCATACCTTTATTTATATTCATCTATTTAGCATGCACAGATATGCAAATCGTCTCACACGGTACACAGTTGTGTAACGTCAAATTAAAATAAAATATGTATGTTTCTTTTATACTATCGGTGCACAGCCGTGTACCGTCTGATTTCCGATATATCCGTGCAGTCGAATAGAATTCGAATAAGACGTCGAATAAAATTCCTCTATATTAGTACTATGAGTAGTTCATTTGATTTGAAATAACTTTTACAAATCACAAGACATAATGAACCTTTCCAATTAAACATAAACATGTTTACAAACAGTTTGGTAGTTGTAATCTGACAAAAAATACGTAATTTGCATAAAATCATTTTTCAGACAATCCTGGACAAAATTATGTGGACAACGCAAAACATACAACGTTAATAACCTGCTTTCTTTTTATTGCCCAATTTGTGCCCAAATTAAACGTTCCTTCCCCTTTCCCCACGTCAATGTTGTGTTATTCCACGATAAACAAAAACAAATGCTCGGTTTTTGCGCGTGTAGATTCACCAACATTGCCTAGGGGGAGGGGAGACCGTATTTTGTTGGTTCCGAGTAAAATGCTTTTAATAATGCAAAAGCACGCGCAGTGTCCACATGAATTTTGTCCAGGATTGTCTGAAAAGTGATTTGAAAATAAAATCGTTGTTTTATGGGCTATTTAATTTTAAAATCAAGCTGATACACGTATATATCCAATATAACGAAGAAAAAGCCGCGTTATTCAACATATAATTTAAATAAATCATACGGGACGGTGCATTTCATTCCGCAATCACCAGTTAAGAAAAGTACATGCATGACCATTGGAAGGAAGACGTCTTCACTTCATAATGGTGGCTGTTGAATTTGGGAAGCGGGTCATTTCAATAAATGGCCTTTTTGCTAACTTTGTAAAAGAATATTTGAATTTGTGCTTCAATTATTACAAAAGCCGGACCTACAAACCATCTCAAACCAGTATAAGATGGCTTTGTTAGCATTAGGAGATACTGGATGTAAATTCCACAGAATACCACCACGGACTCCTGATTTAAATATTATAGCAAATATTTTTCATTTTGTATAAAAACAATGGAGGACGATGCATATTACGATGCATATTACTAATGAATCATTTGAATATTTTCAAGACATATTCGTTCGTTGTTTAGATAGTTTTGATGTTGAGACAATCGATCGCACAATCTTTATAAAGCATGCGCAGACGTATATTATTACTTATTGGATTCCTCTGAGCTCAATATTACAAAATATTTAAGTCGAGAATTCAATATTGGGCGAGATCGAAGGTCGAGCCTAATATTGCAAATCGAGACTTGAATATTTTGTAATATTGGGCGAAGATGAATCCAAAAGGTGTTTTATTATATCGAACAAAATATCTTAACATAAAGATGTTTCTTTGCACGTAAACAGTCAAAAGGTTGCTGGTCGTCAAAAAGAATAATAAAAAATAATAATAAAAAATATTCGAAAAACACATCACGTTCCGCTAGAAAGTACTTCAACCAATGAAATTTCGATTTAGATAAAAGCCACGCGAGTGACGTTGCTTTGCACGTGAACAGCCCGTGTAAACAGTACAAAGGTTCGTAAAATCTCGGGCTGCCACGTTATGCTAGTAGAGACAGTTGATTGGTGGATTATATGTGAGGGTATAACAATGAAAAGATAATAGGAGGCCAGGCAATAAGACTAAAATACAAAAAATATAATAAAATTGGTATATTTTAAATTGTACAGGAAATAGCTTTGTATTTGTGACTTAGCCTTTCGTTAAATATAATACTAACGGCGCAATAAATAAAGAAATAATAAAATTGATAAATGTAATCCTGCAGTGTACATAAATAAAGGGAAATAAGCCACGTACATGGCTAAAGAGAACACTAAAGCGGCTGCTATACGGTCAACTGCAAGCACTCTTTAGAGATAGAGGATTTTATTTGGCTTGCATACCTTTATTTATATTCATCTATTTAGCATGCACAGATATGCAAATCGTCTCACACGGTACACAGTTGTGTAACGTCAAATTAAAATAAAATATGTATGTTTCTTTTATACTATCGGTGCACAGCCGTGTACCGTCTGATTTCCGATATATCCGTGCAGTCGAATAGAATTCGAATAAGACGTCGAATAAAATTCCTCTATATTAGTACTATGAGTAGTTCATTTGATTTGAAATAACTTTTACAAATCACAAGACATAATGAACCTTTCCAATTAAACATAAACATGTTTACAAACAGTTTGGTAGTTGTAATCTGACAAAAAATACGTAATTTGCATAAAATCATTTTTCAGACAATCCTGGACAAAATTATGTGGACAACGCAAAACATACAACGTTAATAACCTGCTTTCTTTTTATTGCCCAATTTGTGCCCAAATTAAACGTTCCTTCCCCTTTCCCCACGTCAATGTTGTGTTATTCCACGATAAACAAAAACAAATGCTCGGTTTTTGCGCGTGTAGATTCACCAACATTGCCTAGGGGGAGGGGAGACCGTATTTTGTTGGTTCCGAGTAAAATGCTTTTAATAATGCAAAAGCACGCGCAGTGTCCACATGAATTTTGTCCAGGATTGTCTGAAAAGTGATTTGAAAATAAAATCGTTGTTTTATGGGCTATTTAATTTTAAAATCAAGCTGATACACGTATATATCCAATATAACGAAGAAAAAGCCGCGTTATTCAACATATAATTTAAATAAATCATACGGGACGGTGCATTTCATTCCGCAATCACCAGTTAAGAAAAGTACATGCATGACCATTGGAAGGAAGACGTCTTCACTTCATAATGGTGGCTGTTGAATTTGGGAAGCGGGTCATTTCAATAAATGGCCTTTTTGCTAACTTTGTAAAAGAATATTTGAATTTGTGCTTCAATTATTACAAAAGCCGGACCTACAAACCATCTCAAACCAGTATAAGATGGCTTTGTTAGCATTAGGAGATACTGGATGTAAATTCCACAGAATACCACCACGGACTCCTGATTTAAATATTATAGCAAATATTTTTCATTTTGTATAAAAACAATGGAGGACGATGCATATTACGATGCATATTACTAATGAATCATTTGAATATTTTCAAGACATATTCGTTCGTTGTTTAGATAGTTTTGATGTTGAGACAATCGATCGCACAATCTTTATAAAGCATGCGCAGACGTATATTATTACTTATTGGATTCCTCTGAGCTCAATATTACAAAATATTTAAGTCGAGAATTCAATATTGGGCGAGATCGAAGGTCGAGCCTAATATTGCAAATCGAGACTTGAATATTTTGTAATATTGGGCGAAGATGAATCCAAAAGGTGTTTTATTATATCGAACAAAATATCTTAACATAAAGATGTTTCTTTGCACGTAAACAGTCAAAAGGTTGCTGGTCGTCAAAAAGAATAATAAAAAATAATAATAATAAATATTCGAAAAAACACATCACGTTCCGCTAGAAAGTACTTCAACCAATGAAATTTCGATTTAGATAAAAGCCACGCGAGTGACGTTGCTTTGCACGTGAACAGCCCGTGTAAACAGTACAAAGGTTCGTAAAATCTCGGGCTGCCACGTTATGCTAGTAGAGACAGTTGATTGGTGGATTATATGTGAGGGTATAACAATGAAAAGATAATAGGAGGCCAGGCAATAAGACTAAAATACAAAAAATATAATAAAATTGGTATATTTTAAATTGTACAGGAAATAGCTTTGTATTTGTGACTTAGCCTTTCGTTAAATATAATACTAACGGCGAAATAAATAAAGAAATAATAAAATTGATAAATGTAATCCTGCAGTGTACATAAATAAAGGGAAATAAGCCACGTACATGGCTAAAGAGAACACTAAAGCGACTGCTATACGGTCAACTGCAAGCACTCTTTAGAGATAGAGGATTTTATTTGGCTTGCATACCTTTATTTATATTCATCTATTTAGCATGCACAGATATGCAAATCGTCTCACACGGTACACAGTTGTGTAACGTCAAATTAAAATAAAATATGTATGTTTCTTTTATACTATCGGTGCACAGCCGTGTACCGTCTGATTTCCGATATATCCGTGCAGTCGAATAGAATTCGAATAAGACGTCGAATAAAATTCCTCTATATTAGTACTATGAGTAGTTCATTTGATTTGAAATAACTTTTACAAATCACAAGACATAATGAACCTTTCCAATTAAACATAAACATGTTTACAAACAGTTTGGTAGTTGTAATCTGACAAAAAATACGTAATTTGCATAAAATCATTTTTCAGACAATCCTGGACAAAATTATGTGGACAACGCAAAACATACAACGTTAATAACCTGCTTTCTTTTTATTGCCCAATTTGTGCCCAAATTAAACGTTCCTTCCCCTTTCCCCACGTCAATGTTGTGTTATTCCACGATAAACAAAAACAAATGCTCGGTTTTTGCGCGTGTAGATTCACCAACATTGCCTAGGGGGAGGGGAGACCGTATTTTGTGGTTCCGAGTAAAATGCTTTTAATAATGCAAAAGCACGCGCAGTGTCCACATGAATTTTGTCCAGGATTGTCTGAAAAGTGATTTGAAAATAAAATCGTTGTTTTATGGGCTATTTAATTTTAAAATCAAGCTGATACACGTATATATCCAATATAACGAAGAAAAAGCCGCGTTATTCAACATATAATTTAAATAAATCATACGGGACGGTGCATTTCATTCCGCAATCACCAGTTAAGAAAAGTACATGCATGACCATTGGAAGGAAGACGTCTTCACTTCATAATGGTGGCTGTTGAATTTGGGAAGCGGGTCATTTCAATAAATGGCCTTTTTGCTAACTTTGTAAAAGAATATTTGAATTTGTGCTTCAATTATTACAAAAGCCGGACCTACAAACCATCTCAAACCAGTATAAGATGGCTTTGTTAGCATTAGGAGATACTGGATGTAAATTCCACAGAATACCACCACGGACTCCTGATTTAAATATTATAGCAAATATTTTTCATTTTGTATAAAAACAATGGAGGACGATGCATATTACGATGCATATTACTAATGAATCATTTGAATATTTTCAAGACATATTCGTTCGTTGTTTAGATAGTTTTGATGTTGAGACAATCGATCGCACAATCTTTATAAAGCATGCGCAGACGTATATTATTACTTATTGGATTCCTCTGAGCTCAATATTACAAAATATTTAAGTCGAGAATTCAATATTGGGCGAGATCGAAGGTCGAGCCTAATATTGCAAATTGAGACTTGAATATTTTGTAATATTGGGCGAAGATGAATCCAAAAGGTGTTTTATTATATCGAACAAAATATCTTAACATAAAGATGTTTCTTTGCACGTAAACAGTCAAAAGGTTGCTGGTCGTCAAAAAGAATAATAAAAAATAATAATAAAAAATATTCGAAAAAACACATCACGTTCCGCTAGAAAGTACTTCAACCAATGAAATTTCGATTTAGATAAAAGCCACGCGAGTGACGTTGCTTTGCACGTGAACAGCCCGTGTAAACAGTCCAAAGGTTCGTAAAATCTCGGGCTGCCACGTTATGCTAGTAGAGACAGTTGATTGATGGATTATATGTGAGGGTATAACAATGAAAAGATAATAGGAGGCCAGGCAATAAGACTAAAATACAAAAAATATAATAAAATTGGTATATTTTAAATTGTACAGGAAATAGCTTTGTATTTGTGACTTAGCCTTTCGTTAAATATAATACTAACGGCGAAATAAATAAAGAAATAATAAAATTGACAAATGTAATCCTGCAGTGTACATAAATAAAGGGAAATAAGCCACGTACATGGCTAAAGAGAACACTAAAGCGGCTGCTATACGGTCAACTGCAAGCACTCTTTAGAGATAGAGGATTTATTTGGCTTGCATACCTTTATTTATATTCATCTATTTAGCATGCACAGATATGCAAATCGTCTCACACGGTACACAGTTGTGTAACGTCAAATTAAAATAAAATATGTATGTTTCTTTTATACTATCGGTGCACAGCCGTGTACCGTCTGATTTCCGATATATCCGTGCAGTCGAATAGAATTCGAATAAGACGTCGAATAAAATTCCTCTATATTAGTACTATGAGTGGTTCATTTGATTTGAAATAAGATCCTAAAGACTCTTACAAATCACAAGACATAATGAACCTTTCCAATTAAACATAAACATGTTTACAAACAGTTTGGTAGTTGTAATCTGACAAAAAATACGTAATTTGCATAAAATCATTTTTCAGACAATCCTGGACAAAATTATGTGGACAACGCAAAACATACAACGTTAATAACCTGCTTTCTTTTTATTGCCCAATTTGTGCCCAAATTAAACGTTCCTTCCCCTTTCCCCACCTCAATGTTGTGTTATTCCACGATAAACAAAAACAAATGCTCGGTTTTTGCGCGTGTAGATTCACCAACATTGCCTAGGGGGAGGGGAGACCGTATTTTGTTGGTTCCGAGTAAAATGCTTTTAATAATGCAAAAGCACGCGCAGTGTCCACATGAATTTTGTCCAGGATTGTCTGAAAAGTGATTTGAAAATAAAATCGTTGTTTTATGGGCTATTTAATTTTAAAATCAAGCTGATACACGTATATATCCAATATAACGAAGAAAAAGCCGCGTTATTCAACATATAATTCATTTCATTCCGCAATCACCAGTTAAGAAAAGTACATGCATGACCATTGGAAGGAAGACGTCTTCACTTCATAATGGTGGCTGTTGAATTTGGGAAGCGGGTCATTTCAATAAATGGCCTTTTTGCTAACTTTGTAAAAGAATATTTGAATTTGTGCTTCAATTATTACAAAAGCCGGACCTACAAACCATCTCAAACCAGTATAAGATGGCTTTGTTAGCATTAGGAGATACTGGATGTAAATTCCACAGAATACCACCACGGACTCCTGATTTAAATATTATAGCAAATATTTTTCATTTTGTATAAAAACAATGGAGGACGCTGCATATTACGATGCATATTACTAATGAATCATTTGAATATTTTCAAGACATATTCGTTCGTTGTTTAGATAGTTTTGATGTTGAGACAATCGATCGCACAATCTTTATAAAGCATGCGCAGACGTATATTATTACTTATTGGATTCCTCTGAGCTCAATATTACAAAATATTTAAGTCGAGAATTCAATATTGGGCGAGATCGAAGGTCGAGCCTAATATTGCAAATCGAGACTTGAATATTTTGTAATATTGGGCGAAGATGAATCCAAAAGGTGTTTTATTATATCGAACAAAATATCTTAACATAAAGATGTTTCTTTGCACGTAAACAGTCAAAAGGTTGCTGGTCGTCAAAAAGAATAATAAAAAATAATAATAAAAAATATTCGAAAAAACACATCACGTTCCGCTAGAAAGTACTTCAACCAATGAAATTTCGATTTAGATAAAAGCCACGCGAGTGACGTTGCTTTGCACGTGAACAGCCCGTGTAAACAGTCCAAAGGTTCGTAAAATCTCGGGCTGCCACGTTATGCTAGTAGAGACAGTTGATTGGTGGATTATATGTGAGGGTATAACAATGAAAAGATAATAGGAGGCCAGGCAATAAGACTAAAATACAAAAAATATAATAAAATTGGTATATTTTAAATTGTACAGGAAATAGCTTTGTATTTGTGACTTAGCCTTTCGTTAAATATAATACTAACGGCGAAATAAATAAAGAAATAATAAAATTGACAAATGTAATCCTGCAGTGTACATAAATAAAGGGAAATAAGCCACGTACATGGCTAAAGAGAACACTAAAGCGGCTGCTATACGGTCAACTGCAAGCACTCTTTAGAGATAGAGGATTTTATTTGGCTTGCATACCTTTATTTATATTCATCTATTTAGCATGCACAGATATGCAAATCGTCTCACACGGTACACAGTTGTGTAACGTCAAATTAAAATAAAATATGTATGTTTCTTTTATACTATCGGTGCACAGCCGTGTACCGTCTGATTTCCGATATATCCGTGCAGTCGAATAGAATTCGAATAAGACGTCGAATAAAATTCCTCTATATTAGTACTATGAGTAGTTCATTTGATTTGAAATAACTTTTACAAATCACAAGACATAATGAACCTTTCCAATTAAACATAAACATGTTTACAAACAGTTTGGTAGTTGTAATCTGACAAAAAATACGTAATTTGCATAAAATCATTTTTCAGACAATCCTGGACAAAATTATGTGGACAACGCAAAACATACAACGTTAATAACCTGCTTTCTTTTTATTGCCCAATTTGTGCCCAAATTAAACGTTCCTTCCCCTTTCCCCACGTCAATGTTGTGTTATTCCACGATAAACAAAAACAAATGCTCGGTTTTTGCGCGTGTAGATTCACCAACATTGCCTAGGGGGAGGGGAGACCGTATTTTGTTGGTTCCGAGTAAAATGCTTTTAATAATGCAAAAGCACGCGCAGTGTCCACATGAATTTTGTCCAGGATTGTCTGAAAAGTGATTTGAAAATAAAATCGTTGTTTTATGGGCTATTTAATTTTAAAATCAAGCTGATACACGTATATATCCAATATAACGAAGAAAAACCCGCGTTATTCAACATATAATTTAAATAAATCATACGGGACGGTGCATTTCATTCCGCAATCACCAGTTAAGAAAAGTACATGCATGACCATTGGAAGGAAGACGTCTTCACTTCATAATGGTGGCTGTTGAATTTGGGAAGCGGGTCATTTCAATAAATGGCCTTTTTGCTAACTTTGTAAAAGAATATTTGAATTTGTGCTTCAATTATTACAAAAGCCGGACCTACAAACCATCTCAAACCAGTATAAGATGGCTTTGTTAGCATTAGGAGATACTGGATGTAAATTCCACAGAATACCACCACGGACTCCTGATTTAAATATTATAGCAAATATTTTTCATTTTGTATAAAAACAATGGAGGACGATGCATATTACGATGCATATTACTAATGAATCATTTGAATATTTTCAAGACATATTCGTTCGTTGTTTAGATAGTTTAGATGTTGAGACAATCGATCGCACAATCTTTATAAAGCATGCGCAGACGTATATTATTACTTATTGGATTCCTCTGAGCTCAATATTACAAAATATTTAAGTCGAGAATTCAATATTGGGCGAGATCGAAGGTCGAGCCTAATATTGCAAATCGAGACTTGAATATTTTGTAATATTGGGCGAAGATGAATCCAAAAGGTGTTTTATTATATCGAACAAAATATCTTAACATAAAGATGTTTCTTTGCACGTAAACAGTCAAAAGGTTGCTGGTCGTCAAAAATAATAAAAAAAATATTCAAAAAAACACATCACGTTCCGCGAGAAAGTACTTCAACCAATGAAATTTCGATTTAGATAAAAGGCACGCGAGTGACGTTGCTTTGCACGTGAACAGCCCGTGTAAACAGTCCAAACCTTTATTTATATTCATCTATTTAGCATACATAGATATGCAAATCGTCTCACACGGTACACAGTTGTGCAACGTCAAATAAAAATAAAATATGTATGTTTCTTTTATACTATCGGTGCACAGCCGTGTACCGTCTGATTTCCGATATATCCGTGCAGTTGAATAGAATTCGAATAAGTCGTCGAATAAAATTCCTCTATATTAGTACTATGAGTAGTTCATTTGATTTGAAATAAGATCCTAAAGACTCTTACAAATCACAAGACATAATGAACCTTTCCAATTAAACATAAACATGTTTACAAACAGTTTGGTAGTTGTAATCTGACAAAAAATACGTAATTTGCATAAAATCATTTTTCAGACAATCCTGGACAAAATTATGTGGACAACGCAAAACATACAACGTTAATAACCTGCTTTCTTTTTATTGCCCAATTTGTGCCCAAATTAAACGTTCCTTCCCCTTTCCCCACCTCAATGTTGTGTTATTCCACGATAAACAAAAACAAATGCTCGGTTTTTGCGCGTGTAGATTCACCAACATTGCCTAGGGGGAGGGGAGACCGTATTTTGTTGGTTCCGAGTAAAATGCTTTTAATAATGCAAAAGCACGCGCAGTGTCCACATGAATTTTGTCCAGGATTGTAGTTTCCTGATTTTCAAAGGGCCGTGTTCACAAATCTAAAACTAACACATTTATAACTAATGCATTTATAACAAATAACATTTGCAGTTACACCATTCCAGGACAAAGCTCTTCGTTTAGAAAAGCATTTTTTAAGGAAATTTGTGCTGGGCTTAGATAAGTAAAAATTTCGATTATTGTTACGTAATTGGTGATATATTATTATTGTTGAAATCGATACGATCCATTGAATCGTGCGATCAGCAGAATTGTTCTTTATTACTGGAACTGATTCTTCTTTCAAGCTGCTGTTTCTGTCGTCGTTTCCGCGTAAACTTTCATCAAAACCATTGTCAGATCTCAATTGCTTTATTGACTTTTACACGATCTTTGGCGACTTTATTTTCGATTTCTTCGCCCCATGCTGAGTCGTCTTCTTCAGTTTCTCTAGCAGTGCAAGTTTTCTCTTCGATCGCTTGTTTCACGTCGTTGATGGTCATCATTATTTTGGAAATCTTCTATCGGCTCGTTTGAGATGCCATGTATATCGAATTTCCCTCCCCAAGATCAACGACAATAAACAATTCGAAACAATTCGTGTTTCGTTTGAATCGCTCAGTTTAATTAAAGTTAGTATTTAGTAACCACAATGGGGTGTCATTGTTGAACAAAGTATACAAAGAAGTTGAAAGGCTTTTTTGATGCAAATTAAGAGGAGATTTTTTAAAAAGTCGCGTAATTTTTGTCAGAAGTGCTCAAAACTTAGTAACCAGGCTTTCCTCTTAAAATGCCGCCATCTTGGAAAGATCAATGTTTTTCAAAGCAGAATTAATCTCTTCACGAAGCTAAAAGAGAAACTTTGAACCGTAAAACCAAAGAAAACGTCGCGGTAACCTCGGTAAGTTTCATATTTTTTTGTAAGAAATTTGAACTGATATAATAACATGGTTATTTAAATGCATTCGTATTTTAAGTAATATAACCATGTTTCCAACTATTTTGGTGATATAAGCTATTTCGGCCGCTCATACTGTATCTAATACGTAAAGGTTTATTACAGTTGCTAACTTATACTGCCAACTTGGTAAATTGGGAACTATAAAAATCCACAAATTTGTCAAAGATTTACTTAAAAGTGCTTGTAAATAGCTGCTTCTGTTCACATGGTTTTGTCAATTGAACTTGTGATCTGTATCTGTTATAATTTATTGCTTCTGGTTTAATGAGAAAAATAAAAATTTGGAAGTTCTATATGTTTTTTAAATTGTTTGTCATGACTTGAACAACAACACGACAAATTGTAAAGATATTTTATTTTATGTCAATTACAATTTTTCCCCTTTTGGGTGGGAATGGACCAAAATGTATTATAAATAGTTGAGCTGTCAACATAGGGTTTCAGGAGCCCTTGTTTTGGAATCTTTTTTTTTATATTTCTAGTTTGAAATTTAGTACACCGAATTCTCTTAAAATGGAATGCTATTATGTCATACTATTTCTTACCAAATTTAGTCTATTCACTGGGGCCTGGGGGGCCATGACCCCTTTCCCACATCAAATATAGGTCTGCATTACATAAAGTATTATTTTCTATTTTCAGGGTGTTCAAAATCAGAGATTGCAATCTCCAACCACAACCAATTATGACCACTCCTCCTCCTTCATCACTGTTTAGTATTTGAGTGGACAGTTTTAACAAAAACACATGTTTTTTGTATAAAGCTTAAAGGTGGTAAACTGTCAAGGTTTTAGATAATCAAATACTGACATTTCAAGGCAAAGCCTTTACTCTGATGAAGGGCTTTTACTTGAAATATCAGTATTTTATTATGTAAAATATCAGCAGTTCACCAGATTTAAGCCTTTTTATGCATAATAACACTGCCTACAGTATGTTGCACACTGCTTTGGACACTATATTGGGGTTTATTTCTGGTGTTGGTTCCTAGCACTTTAATTTTCTTATAAATACAATATTGTTATTATTTTTTTGTTTTTATTGCTACCAAATGCATGTAAATATAAAAAAAATATATATATATATATTTTATACAGGATTATCAGTTCAGATAGCTGTTATGTAATATACAAAAGGAATCTATTGGTAAAAGTTCATAAGTAATAGTGTATAAAATTTAGACAGTAATACTGTAACACTGAATTTTTAATGTGATTATTATCACCATAACACTAAGATGACAAATTAGTTCTCAAATGTGTAAATTTACAATGTAAATTTGCTCTCAATTTGAGAAATGTAAATATTGTTACTATGATTTCAAATATATACTGTATGTACATTGTACAGGTATACTATAAATGTTGTTGTGGAAAACAGTACATTTTAATATATGTATTGAAGTAAATATTGTAATTAAGGGCAATTACACCAGTCTGACAAATAATTTTTCAAAACAAGCAATCTCATAAGAGGTATATTACACTGCAAATTATGATTGTTTCTTAAAATGTCAACGTAATTGCCCCTAGTTACTATACATACAAACCAAGATTTGTATCTTCTTACAATGTCATGTGATAGTGAAGTAAATGGCTTTCATAATTTTATTTTAATAAGGCCAAGAAAAAAAATACCTGGGTTTCCTATTTCATGCTGAAAAAAATTAGGTAGGGTAGGTCAGTTTTTCTTCTTTTTTTCCCTTTTTTTTTCCCAAACATTGCATGGACAAACATAGGTTTTACCAAACCATGCTGATCTTGAGGATGCTGCCTGGATAGACAGCCATGTTTACTATCCCAGGATGCAAATTAAGCTGCAACTCGTACCAAGGCTTTTCAAAATTTCAATAAAAAGATTAGGGTCGGTATTTTACTGGCCAAAAACTAGGTAGGGTCGGGAAACCGGAAACCAAGGTATTTTTTATTTTGGCCTAAGATAAAACTTAAAATATATGGTATCAGAAAAATGTTGACAATCTTCTTAATTCTGAAACAAGGTGCCCAGCAAACAAGCTGCAAATTAAAACATATATAATATGTGAGCATGCTTTCATGAATAAATTGCACAAGTATTGTACAATCAATACACATGTACCATAAAACAGTAGTCACACATGTAGCCCAAAATCTACACTTTAATTAGTAGTTAACATTATATTAATTTTGTTGGTATTCATAGTTTTGCTTAGTTAATTACTGCATTTCTGTGGTTGTATTTTGCAAATGTACCTACTAAAATTTTTTCCAGATCTTAGTTTTAAATGATTTGGTATTTTTCTGTGAATACAGCATATACTGTATAATATACATGTACTGGTATTCTATTTTCACCTTTTTCCTGCTAACTTATCAAACTATTACAATGTGTGAATGTACAATATCCAAACAGGGCAACTAGTACAAATTGGTTACTGTAATCCAATAATAGGAAGTATAAATACTCACAAAGCCACCTTAATCAAAATGCAATATACAAAACAGATAAGACCACATAAATGCTCAAATTCTGCGAGGACCATTCACCTAATGTTTTCTTAAACCACTTTTAATGTGAAGAATAATAACTAAAGCTTCAAGATTATATATACCTTGCAGTGTGCCAATCAAAATTTTAGCGATATTTTGCATTTTAGTAAAGCCCACAATCATTCATGGGCCCAAGTCACAAAAACGTACAACTTTTCATGATTAAAAGCCTCATATATTTTTTTCTGAATTCTCTACTAGATTTTGGCTGGCATCCTATTAATACATGCTTTTAAAACTACATAGTAAAATAATCTTTTACAGTTTAGTCGTTTATTGACATATTTTATAACCAAAATTCAAACAGCTACCATTTTAGCATAAGATGACGAAAATGAGAAACAAAAATATTTTCTATCAAAAAAACTGCGAGGACCATTCACTCAATTTTTCTTTAAATAACGCTTATTGTAAACTTCACTGATTGAATGCAATGCACCGTAAGTCTCCACGGTGTACCAATTAGTTTAAAGGTAAAAATATTGCATATTTCGTAAACAACTCCACTTGGTTAGTTGCTACGAATTACGACATACAATAACAAAGTTCGACTACGAGAAATGGACAATAATCATCATAACATTCCTTACTAGCTCGATAAATTCTGCTTTATTCGGCTGTGTGACAACATATCTTCATAAATAATATAGCATTGTTGAGATCAGCATCAATTTTAAGGGGAATCTGGAGAAAACATTGTTGAAACCAATAACATAAGGGTTCATACAGTGGTCAAAAAAGCCTCTCACTTGAACGGCCAAAAAATAATTATCTGCGACTGATATCAAACTGATGCAAATAAGACACAAAGTTTACTCGTATATGTTCCTATCCACACAATTTTTTTGTTAAATATTAACAATCTAATTACAGAAATAAATAAATTAAATGAACGTACCTGTGTCCTTCTTGCCGTCGAACATTAAACCCCAAGTCTACTCAAGCATGTTGTTTGTGTTAAAAGCGCCGTGAAGACGTTGCACCAACTTCCAGCAGAAAAAATGTATCGAAGGACTATTTCAGGTATCACATTTAATAATGAGCGATTTTGCGTAAGATTATTAAGCCAAAAATGAACAAAATAAATGGTTCACAACTTTTCACCGCCATGTTCCAAAAGCAGCAGAATATTGCTGTTTATTCGCAAAGCATCACGGTATTTTTGAGCGCCAGTTTCTCGATAATCTAAAAAATCTCCTCTTAATCAGAAACGCTGGATATTATCCAACCAATTATCATGACCTTGTCGCGTAGTTAATTAAAACACTGTACAATGGTTGTCTAGCAGTTGTATGCATTTCAAATGTAGTTAAAATGCAAAGCTAAAACTTAACACTATAACAAAACTGGTTAACATATATATCTTCTCGTAAAAGTGTGTTTAGTTTTGAGATCATAGAAGTAAAAAAGTAACAAGCAAAAATTAAAATTTGTATTTGAATAATTTGAAATTGTTGTTGTAGAGTTTTGCCTTGTTATGTTAAGTATTAACAGCATGTGTTAATATATACACTGCTGTAGTGAATGTGAGAGAGCTTGAGATGTGAGAGAGTGAATGTGGGAGAGCTACAGTAGTGTATATATTAACACATCCAAACATTACCGATATATGGTAACTGCCGCATAGGCAGTACATATATCAATCGAACCAGTACATCATTGTAACCTTCGCTCTCCATCTGAGTCTCGGTGGCTTAATAGTTAAAGCGTCTCACCGGCAATCAGAAGGTTACTGGTTCGATTCCTGTACGGGACTCATTTTTCTCAAAAATAGGACTGGATCGAGCTTTCTATTGTATCTCATGCTTGCATATTTGCATAATGTAAATTGACGAGAGATCATTAGAAGCTCCGAGTTTGGAAGCAAATCAAACTGTGACACTCGCGAAATAGGTTTAGTGTCCGGCCAATATAGCTTCTTTCTTAACATTAAATGCATAACATCTTGAACCTAATTTGACGTCTCGTATTAGGCTTCTCTCACTGGATAATTAGAGCCATTACCGGCGGCCATTACTAAGAGACCAAAGTCGCATAAAATCGGTAGGTAGGCCATGAATCGTTTTACCCAGTCATTTGAAAAATGTCTTCTGGTCCTCTTCATAGTAAAATTATTTATTTTGTCGATGGTAAGATCACATAACCCATCAAAAAACCTCATAGGATCCTCTGTTTGTCCCTTAGTAATGGCGGACTTCCGGCTTCATTTTCTGAACAATAGTTGCTCGATCCATCTTCTTTCGAAATCAGTGATGATCTCTCATAAATTTACATCATGCAAATAAGCAAGCTTCAAAATCAGCTCATCAGATACAAAAGAAAGCTCAATCCAGTCCTATTTTTGAGATCAGTGATTTCGGCTGATGGCAATTTGTGTTCTAAAGGGGTGTGTATATAAATAATATCACGAAATTTACGATATTTATGATCGTTATAAATAAACGATATTTATGACATCTATGACGTCATATTTTATTCAGGCATTCCCGTCCGTACGCCCAATAGAAATACTCGTAACAATTTGGGTCTTTGAGAGAACTCAAAATGGCAATGGAAATCAAACAGTCACCCACGGCAATTTCTCGTTCTCCCAAACTTCCACTCGTGTTTCTATAACTGTATGGAAACATGGAATATGTTTTCTATTTCTTAACACTAAAAGTAGGCACGGGGATGCTCAGGGACGTCACAAAGGGCGTTGAGCAGGGGGTGTGAGAACTAATTTTTGCCGACAAATGGGCGTGGTCATTGGGTGTGGTCATTCAAAATAACAAACCCAGAATGTTCTTAGACATATCATTAGGTGACATGGAATTTGCCTTATTTTAAAACTACCAAACTACCAAAAACTCCGACTCACAGGAATGATGAACTATCGGTATATTGGTTTCTATGGGGTCAATGAAAGTGGGGTTTAACTGAATGACTGTAGTATAGAAAAGGCCTGGTGTACATCACACCTCAGTTCCTCTGCTGTTTTATTCTTTTATTTGCTATATGTATGCTATATGTAACGTATATTCACTAATCGTCTGTCTACTCGAAGCTCTTCCACATTCACTACAGCAGTGTATATATTAACACAAATAACCACTAACCCCAAAACAAATTAGATGCTAACCCTAACCCCCCACCTAATCAGTTTTCTAACCCCCACCTAATCAGTTTTCTAACCCCCCGCCTTAAGTGTCTTCCTAATCCCAGGCTGTATTTTCTATGGTTATACTAAAAAAACATCGTCCAAAAGACGCGGACTACGTTAATTCTATATGATCTAACGACCTCAGAGCCGTCGTCAAATGAAACTTTTGTCGGGAAGACATCAAATTACCGTTCGAAAATCGAAATCACAAGATATACACGGGAGAAGTAGTGTTGCGTATTATTCGTTAACCTGCTACATTTACATCATACATTCATAAAGGCTAACTGGATGCATGTAACAAGCATTCAGCTCAATGAGAACATCGCACAACTGAAATACCATCGTAACTAAATTGAAGTTCTAAGCCCAGCTCTGTAATCTGTTAGTCCTATTGTAGCAGTAATCAATTTGTTTTTAAAAATATTACACCATAGCGATTCTTTGCTTTAATTTGGGAAACTTGCGCTTTAGCATATAAGTATGACTATTATAACCGCAGAGTTACAAAGCCAGGTAAACAAAGCTGTAAATCAAGATTAGAGACAGGAAGGAGTCGTCTTTCGTGATAAAAGCAATCGCCATATCCTGATATAACCAAATAACGTGGATATAGCGCTGTAAGAAGTTATACAAATGTTACCAGAAATATTGTAACAATTTCCATCACGATATTTATACGAAATCTCTATTTTTATTTGTCTCCACGCGCGCACGGCGGTCTCGGATGGACTAAAGAAGGCATTAATATAAATTGTTTTCTTAGCTTCTTTCCCATCTTTGTATAATCATCAACAACTATCCGTCAATGTATATCGTATTTTGGGTTCAACAATTTCCCAAATATCGGAAAACTTCAAGGTCTGGAAACTCAGCCTTATCGATCTCAGCGGAAAATTGACCCCAAAATCGGTGGTAAGAACTAACAAGGTTGCGAGTTCGATTCCCTACAGTGTCGCAAAGATTACCTTTCACATAATTTTAACTCAACATAATAAACAAACATGATAACAACATTTTGATAAAAAGATAGGTGATGGGACCTGCACCGGTGTTAAATATGGCAATAAGTAGGATGTTTTGACAATCGACTGGAGTAAATTCAGATACAGCATGGGGCTCTGAGTTGGATGACGTGATTTTAAAATTAAAAACGGGTGTTCCATTTGGATACGAAATATGTGGTGTGTACCAACAGTAGGAGTAGATAGCGATTGTGAATAGTGTGAGATTTTGTGTAATATATGGGTGGGTAATGAGACCTACATCGGTGTTGAATTTTGTAAATAGTGGGCAAACTACATTTGAGCATAACGGATACCAAAATAATTATATTATGTGTATAACACTGATGATTGACATAAACAATGTGTAGGTGAAAATGGAGTCGAAGGGCGGTGGTGTGTTTGCGAATGGAGAAACTGGGATGTTTGAATAGAAACGCGTGTAGTTGTGGTTGTTCGTATATTGGCAACCCTCGATGCATTTCGACCTAACAGTCTTCTTCAGGAGGGATTTTTGAAGGGTTTGGGTGTGAGTGCAAATTGTTGTAAGCATTGGTTGTGACGATTGATAGTGATTGTGAACGATTTGGAAAATAATGGTGATGAAGACGGAATATATTTGTGCTTACCGAATGTAGTGTTATTGCGTGATAAACCAACTCTTTTGGCCATCTTAACTTTGCTTTATAAAACGTTTTAAGACTTATTGTACTCCGTGAACTCAGTGAGTGAATAGGCTGACCCTGGTTGTGAGTCTTAGTTTTATATTGTGAGTGTGTCACGTGATGAGATCATGAGTGTTATGAGATCATGATGTGTTTTGTGTGACGTGTGAGAAGCTGTTGGTTTCTTATCTATCTCAGATAAATTGCAAGCTTGATCAACATGTGTTATTAATCATGTGTTTTTGTTTGAAAGCGGGTGAGTGCAGCGTATGTGTGAACATAGTGTGAGTAAGTACGATATGTGTATGGTACTGATTATATTTAGTCTAAACGACAATTGAAATAAATGAGCGTAGAATGAGTGTAGCATATCTTATCAAATGTTGTGTTGTAACTTGACATACTAACCCGTTGAGCCATTAGATACTTCCGGTATCTGTTTCTCTTACGATTGTCTTATGAAAGGCGTGATGATATTAGGTGAATGTTTTTTGTCCTATGGTTTTGTTCGACGTGGTGAACACATGAGTATGAGTGTATATTGTATAATGATTGTGTGTAGGAATAGAGTGAGGTATAATGATAGTGTGCGACGAACAGTGATATGTATGTGTATGTGTTGTGTATTGTGATTTATTTAAGAGAGGCTCTGGTGTGATAACGAAAATATTATACATTCTGTTTCAATTTAGTAGGATATAAATATACATGTGTGTATTATATATAAACACACATGTGACTGGCTTGTGATTCCGTAACGTACAGTGTTATATTACATAAGATAAACATTATTCAAAGTAGTTCAATGTGATAAAATAGTTGAGAGTAAGCTATTCGTAGATGTCATTAGATTATCATATTGGTGTTCATAATTGTTCTCATATGGTGTAGTAGAACTATGATATATGTAAATGTTGTAGGTTTAATAAATATAAACGTGTTCATATATAAGGACATGTTTTTCTTTTTATTAATATTGTTGCTTTTTCTTTTTTCTACCGCTATAGCTTTTCCTTCTTGATATGCGAAATGTTCATCATCTTACTTGTTCTTCTTTCTCTCATCTTACTTTTCTCTCTCTCTCTTTATTTACAGTCTTCCAGCGTTCTTTTATCTTCGGTGATTTTGGAACAATTCTTTATTTCTGTAGGTCGTGACTCGTTGCTTTACTTTTCACCACCATGTTTTATATTGTGTTTTGTTGTGTGTATCAGTTATTAGGTATGTCAACGTAAGAGTTTAGAGTGTATTAGTTTGTTTTTAAGGTTCTTGTTGCGTTCGTATGCGATTAGTGGTGTGTTAGGCCAGATAATTTTAAAGGTAGGATCGCTTTCTATTAGGTGCCAGTGTTTGCGTAGGATAGATCCTATATGTGTGGTGTTAGTGTTGAACGATACAGAGAAAGTTAGGTTGTTAGTTTTCCTTGGATTTTGGTTATGGTTATTCTAGTTGATGTGCAGAAGATCGTGTTGTGTGTGTTGTATTGCTTTCTGAAATGCGTTATTAATAATGTCCCGAGAATATCCCCTAGTAATAAGTATGATACGTAGGTCGTTAAGGCGATGGTGTAGTGTTTCATCATTAGTAATAGGCGTCTGTAACGTAATGCTTGACTGTATATGATGCTGTTTTTGCACGAGTTAATGTGGAATGAGTTGTGATGTAATAAAAGTATTTTATCAATGGGTTTAATATAGAGGTCTGACTCAAGTTGGTTATAATTATTAATGGATATCCTAGTGTCGAGAAAGTGGACGGATTCAGACGAGTGTTCGAATTCAAAATTGATGGTGTTATGGAAGTTAATTTATAGGAGGAACTCCATTAGAGTTTCGTTTCCATGGGTCCAAATCGCAAAAATGTCATCAACAAATCGGATCCACTCAAGTGGAATCAGTCCATTGGGGCACCTTGCAGCATTTGTTTTTCTAATTCACCCATGAAAAGATTGGCATATGATGGTGCCATTGGAGATCCCATAGCAGTGCCATGTGTTTGAAGATAAAATTTACCATTAAATTCAAAATAATTGTTAGAGAGTATAAGTGTTAGTATTTCTTGCATTAGATTAATGTCTTCATTAGTGTTATTATCATAGTTAAGTTGATTTATGCAAGCTCTAATCCCTTCCTCATTAGGAATATTAGTGTAAAGGCTTTTAACGTCGATAGTGACAAGTATAGTGTTATTGGGTAGGTTATTGTTAAGTTGAAAGATGCGATTAAGAAATGCTGTGGAGTCATTGACGTATGAAGCAATGTTGTTAACTAGAGGCTTGAGAAAGTGGTCTGCAAATTTGGATAACCTGACAGTAGGGCCATCGCATCCTGAAATAATTGGGCTGCCAGGAATGTCAGGTTTATGAATTTTAGGTAGCAGATATAGTGTGGGTGTGCGTGTGGCAATGGGAGGTGATAGGAATGTTATGTGGTGTAATCGATTAGTTGTGCTCTCAATGCGTTAGAAATGAATATTTGGATCATTAGTAATGACAGAGGGAAAAGGATTATCAATAGAGACCTTTAGCATCACGTTTTTGCCAGGTACTGCAGACCTCAAACTGCAGTTCGACGTTTGGCGTGTTCCGTCAAACTTTCGACATTTAGCAGGGCGTTATTTTTCGAACCGCAAAAAACGGAGTTATGGACAATAAACATGGCGGCTGCAAGAAGGTAAAGATCGAAAGTTTCTCATTTTGTTTATTTACAACGCTTTTTATTCAACAAAAATAGAAAAGTATAACCTTAAATGTAACATAAATTTGTTTCGCAGGAAAGATTGTGATGATATCGTCAATTTCATGCTATTTAACGACGATAGCAGCTCTGATGAGTCGAGTAGTAGTGATGATGAACTAGATTTGCTCCTTGTTGATACACTATTTCCTCTAAAGACTTCTCTACATGTATTCGTGCCAAGAATGAACATTGAAGATGTCAGTGATGAACAATGTGAAATGCTGTTAGACTAAACGTTATCATCCTTCATATAACTGTTCTGCCCGAGGTTCTGCCTTGATTTGTTCCTTTGTTTACAATCTCCGAAATGTTGTCTTCTTAATTGTGTGCTGAATATTGAGCTACTGTATTAATAGTATATATAGTATAGCAAAACGTCCATCATTAAATGAACATTATGGCGAGTCTAAAAGTGCTAAACAAATATTATGTAAACATATGTTTGTTTCTGCTATAATAAACTTATCTTTCAACCTTGGTTTCAAACAGATTTCAGAAACGTGACATGCAACATCTTTTAACTGCACTGGAAATACCAGCACAGTACATATGTAGACAAAGAACCACTGCAACTGGGATGGAATCAACTGATGATTCTCCTGAGACGACTAGTGTATCCTAATAGATTGTGTGATCTAGTGCCATTGTTTGGAAGGTCAGAGTCTGAACTCAGTCTAATTTTTAATGAGGTAAGTACTGAGAAAGCTGAATAATCAATATTTTCCAGAAAATTGTTTGGTGACTTGCCATGACTTATAATGAACTGAAAACTATTCTTTTCTAGATTGTTGATGATCTACATAACCGCTTCAGTTATCTGCTCAATACTTTAGATCTTGTATGGTTTGAACCTGAGCTTTTTTCACAAGCCATCCACAACAAAGGGGCTCCCCTTCAGCACTGTTGGGGATTTATTGATGGCACACCAAGACCTATTGCACGCCCAATTCGCAGTCAAAGGGTCATGTATAGTGGACATAAGCGAATCCACTGTATAAAATTTCAGGTACATAATATTGTTCTAGCATTAGCCCTTGCTTAACAAGAGTCTTCCCTACAGTAGTTCCCTTGACAAGTAAAATTGTGAAATATGTATATTCTTATTTTAGTCTGTCCAAGCTCCTAATGGTCTGATCATAAACATGTTTGGCCCTATAGAGGGAAGAAGGCATGATGCCTTCATACTCAGTGAAAGTGGTCTAACTGACAAGCTACGGAGAGTTCAAAGAGCGGATGGGGAGCCATATGTAATATATGGTGACCCAGCATATGGACTTACCCTCAACATACTTTCTCCATTCAGAGGAGCAAACTTGACTGCTGCTGAACGAGAGTTTAATCACTTATGAGTAAAGTAAGGGTGTGTGTAGAGTGGGGATTTGGCAAGATTATCCAAAATTTTGCCTTTCTTGATTTTAAGAAGAATTTGAAAATCCTCCTCCAGCCTGTCGCCAAATATTACTTGGTGACAACATTGCTGACCAACTGCCATACATGTTTGTATGGCTCGCTTACCAGCAAGTTCTTTAATTTGGATCCTCCTTCGTTGGATACATACCTTTCAAATTATTAAGTTTATTATTGGACACAAGCATTCGATACTTCAAAGAATGTTTATTATTATTTCATTTATGTAACAAAATTAAATATAATTATTAATATATATATATATATATATATATTATATATATATATATATATATATATATATATATATATATATATATATATATATATATATATATATATATATATACATATATATATATATATATATATATATATATATACCGGGTGTCCCAAAAAAAAGTACTCCGGTTTGATTCATAATAACTTCTAAACGAGTGAAGCTATTAAACTGAAATAACTTTCATTAGATAGAGGGAAGACTAACTTAGATTTTGAAATATGACAGTTGTATTTTACTTAAAAATTCACGTAGATATTAATGTTAAAAATCGGTAGCATATTTCTGGATGTGTCTAAAATATGCAAAAAACGCCGTATCAAATATTAATCAAGCTTTGCTCAACTGAAACACGCACTATTAGCAGTAAATAAATGACACTTGACAAATTGTTTATTATGAAACGAAGTATTATTTACAAAATACAAGCAAGATTTATTCGTTCGGAATCGCGTGTCCTCTAGCACGAATGCACTGCCTAGCCCGTGACACCATTGCGTTGAAGGAGTCATGGATCATTCGTTGTTCTAGATTACGGCATGCTGTCACAATTGAGTTGCGAAGCTCTTCATCTAAATTCTGCGGTTGCTGATCGTGTGGTACATTCCAAATTTGTTCATGTTCAGAATAAACTCAGAATGAAACACAATCAAACCATAACTCCATAAGACATAACATGCAACTCCCCAGAGACATCCAACATTAAGTATTTGATACGGCGTTTTTTGCATATTTTAGACACATCCAGAAATATGCTACCGATTTTGAACATTAATATCTCCGTGAATTTTTAAGTAAAATACAACTGTAATATATCAAAATCTAAGCTAGTCTTCCCTGTATTTAATGAAAGTTATTTCAGTTTAATAGCTTCACTCGTTTAGAAGTTATTATGAATCAAACCGGAGTACTTTTTTTTGGGACACCCGGTATATATATATATATATATATATATATATATATATATATATATATATATATATATATATATATATATATATATATATATATATATATATATATATATACAAATATATACAAATATATACAAATATATATACAGGGTGTGTATAATATTATAAACAATTAATAATTTATTAATATACCAATGTTCATTTTATCAAATGTTTAATGGGAAATTGTGAACAATGACTTCAATTGATCCGATTCTTTAGAAGAGAAATAATAGCTTTCCTTTCTTCTAACTCTAACTCCAGGCGAGATTTTCGTTCTACTTCCTCAAGTTCAAACTTCCTTTTCTGAAATTCCAACTCCTGTTTTCTGAGATCCAGTTCCTGGTTTTTGAACTCTGCCTTCTTTGCATATTTCTGGGCAAGCACTTCCATAGCAGACTGCTTTGAAGCTCGTTGTCTGGGTTTTTTGGAAGGAGGGGTATCTAAATAATACATATAAAAATAATAAAAGACCTAACATTACCAATTTCATGATACTACATTTCTTACTGTATATAGTGAATACATGTACACTTGCTATACATGCATGAACTTTTTTGAACTGAAAAATAATTATTCACTTTTAAAGCACCAACTTGTTGTTTTCAAATTAAGATCATCATTGTCATCACTTTCATCACTCGAGGACAGACCACTGATGGAACGTCGTTCTGAAAGTAATTAGCCTATTAAGCCACAGTGAGCTCTAATGCATATCATCCTTTGTTATTTTACTCTGTCTAATGAAAAATTTATGTGTACAACTCATAAGATGTGACAAAATAACCTAGTCTTGTTACATACTAGCTAATCCTTTCATGGCAGCAATACGCATTTCCTCAGCTTTTTTTTTCCTCATCTTCTGCCTTTTTCTTCTTGGATTCATTTCGTAGCATTTTCATTTCATTCACATCATGGCGGTATGCTGAAATATCCTCGCACAATTGTGCTAATTCCGAATACTCTTCCTCAGTTCCTGATCTAAGCAAAAACAAAGTCAAATGTTAAAACAATTTTTATAGAAGCTATTAATACAATAGTACTGTAAACGTACAAAATAACTATGGGCAGATAAGTTGCATTATTATGTTGAAAGTCAAAACATAGTGAAATGATTACATACCTTTTTAAAGCTTTTGCATCATCTCTATGAAATTTTTCCAACAGACGTTCCATTCTTTCACGGCACCCCCTGCCTTTTAGCACGACTATACCTTGTCATTTAATGAAAAGGCTTCGCTAAGTGCATTTGCAATGGCATCCCAATCATCTGTTTTTTCAGGTTTTCTGCCAATGACCTCTTTGGCGAGAGCTAGGTCTTGTTCAATTGCTGGCCAGCGAAATGGTGTCATTTTTTACTGAAATTCTAAAAAAAACCTAAAATTTAACTAACGTTGCTATACGTCTTCTCACCACATTATCAAAGTGTTGCAAAAATACAAAATAATAAACTATGAGGAAGTTGTTGTTTTACCGCCGCCATATTGAATTTCATTTATGCTGAGTGTGCTCAGTGTTTGATTGTTTAAACTAATGAGTACAATGTTTGCAAAAGCAAATTACAAAAAAATGAAAGAAGAGTGTTTATTCTGTATACCAATAACAGGCATACGTGAGATAACACAATATTTAGGCAAAGAAAAGCTGAGGTAAATGACTAACGTGAAAACCTACCTTCTGCCGTCAAAAACGCCAAGAATTTACGTCAAACGCGACGCCAAGGACTGGTCACGTGATTCCTTGCGGTTTGAGGTTCGCGGGAAACGTAATGCTAAAGGTCTCTAATAACGTGTTTGTAATGAGCGGTGTTATCGAGTTGGTTAGAGCTAGATTCGCGTACATAGTGCTCTTTTGGCCAGATGTCAATAGCCCCACCTTTGTCTGCGGGTTTAACGATAAAATCTTCGTTATTTTGCAGACTTTTAAGTGAGGCCACTTCCTCCCTCGAATAGTTTTTCTGTGTTGAGGTGTGATTGGTGTTATGTGACGTTAGTTCTAGATATACCCGTGAAATGTATTCAAGGAGGTTAGTGTTATCTGGTAAGGGATGTGTGAATTGACTTTCGGCTTTAAATGGGTGATTGGGTGTGTTGTACATTTTACGTCGAAACGATAGAAAGGAATTATAAATTATATTCGGGTTAGTTGGTTGAGGTGTGGTGATGTATTTGATTCCTTTGGATAAGATATGCTACACTCATTCTATGCTCATTCATTTCAATTGTCGTTTAGACTAAATATAATCAGTACCATACACATATCGTACTTACTCACACTATGTTCACACATACGCTGCGCTCACCTGCTTTCAAACAAAAACACATGATTAATAACACATGTTGATCAATCTTGCAATTTATCTGAGATAGATAAGAAACCAACACCTTGTCACACAAAACACATCATGATCTCATAACACTCATTATCTCATCACGTGACACACTCACAATATAAAACTAAGACTCACAACCAGGGTCAGCCTATTCACTCACTGAGTTCACAGAGTACAATAAGTCTTAAAAAGTTTTATAAAGCAAAGTCAAGATGGCCAAAAGAGTTGGTTTAACACGCAATAACACTACATTCGGAAGCACAAATATATTCCGTCTTGGCTTCACTATTATCGTCTGTATCCACCAATATTGAATGTATATCCACATCACCATTATTTTCCAAATCGTTCACAATCACTATCAATCGTCACAACCAATGCTTACAACAATTTGCACTCACACCCAAACCCTTCAAAAATCCCTCCTGAAGAAGACTGTTTGGTCGAAAGCGTCGAGGGTTGCCAATAGACGAACAACCACAACTGCACGCGTTTCTATTCAAACATCCCAGTTTCTCCATTCGCAAACACACCACCGCCCTTCGACTCCATTTTCACCTACACATTGTTCATGTCAATTATCAGTGTTATCCACATAATATAATTATTTTGGTATCCGTTATGCTCAAATGTACTGTTTGCCCACTATTTACAAAATTCAACACCGATGTAGGTCTCATTACCCACCCATATATTACACAAAATCTCACACTATTCACAATCGTTATCTACTCCTACTGTTGTGGTACACACCACATATTTCGTATCCAAATGGGAACACCCGTTTTTGTGTCAAATTTACGTCACCCGTTTTTAATTGTAAAATTCACGTCATCCAACTCAGAGCCCCATGCCGTATCTGAATTTACTCCAGTCGATTGTCAAAACATCCTACTTATAACCATATTTAACTCCGGTGCAGGTCCCATCACCTATCTTTTTATCAAAAGGGTACGGATAGCAACGGATCCACAGTGAGAACTATCTTATTCGATTATCGCAAAGCGTTTGACTTGATCGACCATAGTATTCTCGTAAATAAACTGTGTGTGCTTGACATGCCAAAGAGTATAATTAATTAGATAATTGATTTTTTGTCAAACCGTTTCCAGAGAATCAAACTCGAACAGGGTTGTTTTTCCGAGTGGGGATCAGTTCCCCCATGGCTCTTCATCTTAATGATAAATGACTTGGTAGTCGACGGCACCAATTTGTGGAAATATGTTGACGATACGACAGTCTCAGAAATAGTTACGAAGGGCGAGGTCAGTCATGCCTAAATTTATGCTGACAGAGTGGTACAATGGTCTATTGACAATAGAGTACAGTTAAATACCGACAAATGCAAAGAAACGTATTTCGTTCGCAAAGAAACAACAAGAATTTGTTCCAGTCTCTGTAAACGGCCAATAATTAAAAATAGTAAACAGTGTAAAGTTATTGGGACTTAATATTACATTTACAAGCAACCTCACATGGAACTGCATTCACATAAACGAAGTTGTTGAGAAAGCATCAGAGGTTATATTTCCTACTTCAACTTAAAAGAGCCAAAGTAACCTGGAAAGATTTAGGTCTATTTTAAAGCAGTTGTATTAGATCAATTCTTGACTATGTTGTACCTGTTTTCCACTATAGTCCCCTCGCCCGGCGCGAAGCGCCGGCCGAAGGCCTGAGGGCGAGGGTGATAATATCGACCGGTGTTTAGTCCCTTATCACGCGAGATCCAAGCCGATCCCTATCTCGAATGCAGTTTATATATTTATATATATTCAAGATCAACCGTCAACGGCCCATGCGCGGCATCGGAAAATTTGGCCCTGGTAACTAGATATGGTAAATAATAAATATCTGCATTTCGTAAATCAAGTTTTATACGTGGCGTCAAAACTAAAGATTCTAAAGGTAAACCCGTTTTCGGTTTTTTAAACCTGTTAGTCAGTTACAAAGATAGTTTTGCAAACATGTCCGAGTATGTTATTCAGGCTTTTATTTGATGTATAGCATGATTTTCTTGCGTTAGTAGTTCAAAAGATATCGTCGTCTGAATATCTAAAATATTTATACGGAGTTTGTCAATCGAATCCAAGCGTCGTCGCTTTTTTCAAGCTGTTAGGTATCAGTTACAAAAATATTTTTGTAGGTATGTCAGAGGCTGTTAATCAAGCTTTCATTAGATATGTAGAATGAGTTCTTAGAGTTAGTACTTCAAAAAATATTGTGGTCGGAACATTTCACTTTTGGTATGTCGTCATGGCAACCGAAATTTAAAATTATAACCCCAAGTCAGTTTTAGGGTTAGGATTTGGGTTAGGATTAGGATTAGGATTAGGATTAGGGTTAGGATTAGGGTTAGGATTAGCGATTATTTGCATTTTGGTTTGTTGATATATCGAGAAAACGCCAATCAGACACCACGAAATCACTCTTTGCAGGGCTTTCGTCCTTACATAAGATATACCAATAAATTATGTGCTTTATTATAATATTGCAGAATAACAAATGTTAATACAAATTTTGAATGGCAGATTTTATACTTTTATTTAAATTATCCATCACCATTGTTTCACTCGGTCACTTTGCAACCTCATCCACAATGGAATAATTGCAATACTTGATAATTAGTCTATATAGTGAGTACCAGTACTGGTGGTAAGGATGTAAAAAAGTACAGATTATAGCTGTATTTATACTGCAAGTCTATAGGACTAACCACGACCAACCTGGCTGGATGCCACCTTGGGCCTGGCTTACATTTTACTCACTTTAATAGTCTAAACATACACCACACTGGTTAGAACAATCAGTGTTTATACGCTCATCTGACGGCATGCTGGTCCGGCCAATGGTTTAGCGTGTTTGTGTATTTACCTTTGTCCTGTATTAGGCCTAGACAATGCCAGTCCTAGGCTTGCAATTTATATATTTACACAGCTTTTTTAGGATATATACTGTATATAGATACTGTATAATTGGGTAGGTTAACACTCACTGCATGTGTCAGGGGGACACATTAGGGATTAAACAACTGGTATCATCTCACTGACAACAAGCAGCTGAAGGGAATTTCATCTTGAATTAATGATATATTGGTGAAATAATTAGATTAAGCAATGTTCTTAATTGTTGCATATTATGGACTTTTGTCATTTCATATTTTTGAAATGTGTTACCAGTACTTGAATAGCATTGAAATACTGGTACATGTATGCATAATTATATAATATAATAAGATTATATATTAATAAAAGCAACAGAAGTCTTCTAACAGAGTAAAAGGTTTGTCGAGCTTATCAATATATAGTCAGACAACACTCATTGCAAAACTAAAGCTGATATAGAGTATACTGGTGTCTTGTAGTAAGGATGTAAAAAATTACAGACTTTAGCTGTGTTTACATATATTGCAAGTCTATAGAATCAACCAGGTCTATAGGCCAGCCACGACCTGGGCCTGCATGGCTTACATTTTATTGACTTTAATAGTGTAAACATACACCATACTGGCTATAACAATTAGCATTTATGCTCATCTGTTATGGCATATGCCCTTCTGGCCAATAGCTTAGTGTGTCTGTTTAAATTCACCTTTGTCCTGGATAGTAGGCCTGGACAGTGCCATAGTCCTAGGCTTTCAATGTATATTTTTACACAGCTTTTGAAGGATAAATACTGTATAATGTATAATTGGGTGGGGTAACACTCACTGTGTCAGGGAACATGTTAGGGATTAAACAAGTGGTCACCTCACTGACAAGAAGCAGCTGAAAGGAATTTCATCCTGAATTAATATATATATATATATTGGTGAAATAATTAAATTAAGCAATATCGTTCTTTGTTGTATATTATGGGCTTTTGTCATTTCATTTTTTGAAATTGTGTTACCGGTACTTGAATACCATTGAAATACTGGTACATGAATGTGCATAATTATATAATATTAATAAAAGTTAAGAAACAGAAGTCTTCTAAAAGAATAAAAGGTTTATCAGGCTTATGATAAATTTAGGTATGGAATCTTTTGGTATCTGCTAATAACAATTAGACAATAAGGAACATGCAGATTACATTATTACAGTAGGGTACATGTACAGTATCTGCTTATACTGACAATTAGGCAATAAGGAACATGCAGATTACATTATTACAGTAGGGTACATGCATGCATGTACAAGGTTATGCAGTCTCGTGAATACAATTGTACTTTGAGTAAAATTATGAGTATGCCACTGTTACTGTAAACATGCATGTTGAAATTTATTATTAAAAGCATAACTGACATAATTAACTTTAATTATGTAATATATAATTAATAAAATTAATAATTATTAAAATTAATTATTAATTTCAATAATCAATAGTTACACAATTGGTTTCCAACCCTGCCTGCCAGACAATTGTGTTGCCAGATTTTCCCACTTGGGTTCTGTTCAGTACACTATACCCACAAATTGCACCCAACAAATAAGCAGTTTGAAAATCTGTTCGGTTTGGCAATATTAAAGCCTCAAACAGTAAGCGGGCGAGGGGTTGTTGCGTACACGTATTTATAGTATTCCTACAAATATCTCATGCATGAATTAGAATGGGTACAGAAAAGGGAAATGTCCATTATTTGCCCAGATCGTAATTATCATGATGTGTTAGATAAAAAACTAGTTATACTAAAATATTGTTCGTAATAATTACAATTTTTAAAAACTAAAACGGCACTATTTACATATTTGCCACGATACTTGAAGACATAATAAACGAATTTTTGAACCGGTTTGTTCTATACCTAGGTATGTTAAAATATCGCTCGTGTATTAATGAGTAAGTTGTCACATATGGCCGGAACTAACAATAAATTGTGAAGGCGATGATCTTTATCACATATCACATCATACTATAGTATGAACAGGAGTTGGTTATCCACCATAACAATATATGCAACCTACACATTATTTAGCAATATCCAAAGTGATAAAGATCATCGCCTTCACAATTTATTGTTAGTTCCATATGAGACAACTTACTCATTAATACACGAGCGATATTTTAACATACCTAGGTATAGAACAAACCGGTTCAAAAATTCGTTTATTATGTCTTCAAGTATCGTGGCAAATATGTAAATAGTGCCGTTTTAGTTTTTAAAAATTGTAATTATTACGAACAATATTTTAGTATAACTAGTTTTTTATATTTGTATACTCATTAAATTACTTTGTAAATATAATATTGGTATCTTTTTAGAATAGTTTAAAATATGTTGTAATTTATCATTTTAAATACGAAATTCAGCCTTTGCGAATAAATCATCAATCAATCAATCAGTCAATCAAGGTGCAACGTTTTTAGCGAAGGTTCTTCATCTTTTTTCCTCTCTGCTTCAAGGCCGCGAAAGTACATTTTCCGGGCGTTTTAGTTTATTACGAAATACGGACAGCTATTGTATTGCGTAGTAGCACCGAGAAACGTAGTCCAACAGCACTCCGCCTTAGAAAACTCTCTTTGACGGACTTGGAAGTCTCTGTGGAGGAGTGAGTCCTTCGTCAGAGAGTGAATGGTAAAGTGACATTTATGTTTCACTCTCTAACGAAGGAGGAAGGTCGTTCACTCGAAACGTTAGACTTCCTATTCATTATTTTGACAGTAAAGCAACTTTTTATTATTTTTAATTAGTATTTAAATTGGTCTTCATTCTGTTAATGAATAAAAATCTCTCATTACCCCTTGACTTCTCATTAACTTTACTTGTAGCTTAACTTGTAGCTCGACTTGTAGCTTGGTCTTTAAAAATTTCACTTTGCTCACCTACAGGAAATTAAATAGCAGTCTCACGTGTTCTTTGACGTCATCATTCTCAGATTTTCTTCCATTAGGGGACGAGAAAGACTTTTTCTTGGCTATTCTCATGTTAAACATTTTGATACTCAAACCTTGTTTATTCATTTATTCACGAAATGTTTTTACTTATAAGTGAAATCCGATTAAGGTACTGTTACACGACGCATTTTTTCGTCCAACTTGTTTTTCATAATCTCATTTATACTGCCAAAGAAAACTCCTTAACTCCATTTGTACTTTCAGTAGAACGTACTATTCGCGACACGATAACAAATAATCGGCGAAGATAACAAATAAGCGGGGCCTCTTCGTTGTTGCAATATTACTAGTTTATATCGCATACTGAGACCTCATCATAGCCTCTCATATCTATAAGCATACCTATTTTTAACAGCGCGATAAGCGATCCTCATAACTCAAATTGTTCTAGTGTCAAAGTGATCATTCGGGTTTGTTCAAATGCTCAATTATACAAACTGCGAATTTAAGTTCATGTAGCAATGTGATATATCATTCAACGCGTAACTAGATATATAGTAATTAAGTTTGGCAGCGCAAGCGATTAGGGAGAATAGAACGCTCTCATGTGACAAGAAGAAGCATAGTTCGAACGTCCACCTCCTGACACGAAAACATATTCGTGAATATACGTTACATATAGTATAGATAAATAAAAGAATGAAACTCCAGACAAGTAGTGTTGGAAAATTCGTTAAGATATATCATCTGGAAATTGGGCTAATCAATTTCGGCGGAAAATTTACCCTAAAATCGGATCCAATATGATACGATCCATTGACGCATGCGATCATTGCACATGACTTTCATTCAAATCGTTGTTAAATATCAAGCGCTAAATTTGTTGCTTTAGTACATCACAGCTTTTCTTCAGTTTTGATCTCTTCGCCCCATGCTGAGACGTCTTCTTCAGTTTGCTAAACTCACGAGCGATCTGAACGTTGTGGGTTATCACCCCGTAACCGCATCATATAATCATTATTGTAAAACTAAATCTCCAACATCATTTTAAGCATGTTAAAGACTAGCTGGTTGTAAACATATCTAGATTCGAGACAAGGAATCTCAAGGAATGCGAAGGCCACGACGGAGTCAATAGACAATAATAATTATCGTAACATACAGCTAGCTCAATAAATAGTTAGAACATCTGCATGGTGGTTAGGAGGTTGCGGTTAGATTGCCTGGGACTCAGAAATGGTCTGAATGAAGACGAGTTACAGTGTAGCAAAGATTACCTTTCACATAATTTTAACTCAACATAATAAACTCAACATAATAATTATAACTCAACATAATAATTATACTGAGGCGCCTAAATATGGCTGCCATGTTTTCGAGTGCTCTGATAATAATTGCGATATTTTTGCCTTTTAATGTCATATTAAGTTCTAAATTCATCAACCAAGAATGGGATACGTTTGTATTTTCCATGGAAAGCATCTCTGGCTTTGATCACTCTGATTTAACCGATGTAAATGGATATTTTCTACCTTGGGATTTGTCACTTGGCGTGAATGCACGGAAGCGTTCAGGCGCCAAAGCGAGCAGTTTTCCGCTGAACAAGTGGTCTAAACATGGATGTACCTGTCTTTTGTTGCCGTATGCTTCACCTATTATGGACATCACCATCTCTATGGATATTTCCAGTAATCCTGGCCCAATAAGATCAGATAATAATCACAAACCGAGTTTTATGCGAAGACCTGATCGAAAACCTGATGCTAATTTACATACAACTACAGATAGACTAAGAACTATTGTTCTGTCATATTCTATTTGTCAATTGAAAGCCCTTAGATGGTCTAACAAGTCTAATATTGATCGTTCAACTCTATCAGCGTTAAAGCTTAACGATATTCTACGATACCGAGGGAAACGAGCGGGCTCATCAAGTTCTTCTAGACGATTTTTTATAAGAACTGTATTAAATTTTAGACCAGTCAAGGCTCGTTGCACATATGATATACATCATCAAAGAAGTTCGAATCTACATAATCTAATTTATCCCCAACGGTGTTATTCATTACCTAAAGGAACAATAGCCGGTATTCAACTTTGTCTTCTTAATGCTAGATCTGTTAAGAACAAGGCGATGGCGATAAAATATTTTGTTGTGTACAAAAATACACGCAATTTGAATAATCTCATATCAATTAAGCGACAAGCAATGGTGTCCTCGTCACGGAAATCTTGTGTCGAGAAATTTGGACTAATCAATGCAAGATCAATAAACAACAAAACTGAGTTGATAAAGGACTTGGTTTCAGATAATGAGAGCACGTCGCTCGCAGTGACGGAAACTTGGCTGAAAGCTGGTGAAGACAATGGCTTTGTCATGCGTGATATTTGTCCCTATGGTTTTATATTCACTCACATTCCAAGATCGACTGGGTCATGTGGAGGCGTAGGCCTCTTATATAAGAACTCTTTAAAACTGGAACAACTCAATTCAAGCGTCTTCAAAACGTTTGAAGTGCAGGAAGTGCTGTTTCATTCGAGCTCCGTTCTAATGCGTATTGTAACTGTGTATCGTCCTCCTCCGTCATCAACTAATAGATATACAGTCAACATGTTTCTTGAAGAATTTCCAGCGCTTCTTGAGCTGCTTGTACTTTGTCCTGGAAAACTGATTTTGACGGGTGATTTCAATTTTCATGTCGATGATCCATCAGATTCGTCAGCCCTCAAGTTTTTAGATCTTTTGAGCTCATTTAACCTTCACCAACATATCGATGTGCCTACACACAAAGATGGTCATACTCTAGATCTAATAATTACTAGATCTAATGAACAACCCGTTTCTGATTTTTTCGTCTTCGACCCACTCATCTCTGATCACTTTGCGATACTCTGCAACCTGAGCCTCGATAAGCCATCAACTCAAAAGCAAGTCATTACATATAGAAAGCTGCGATCTATTGATGCTGATGTTTTTCGTCTTGATGTTACCAACTCATTATTATGCCAGTCGCCTAAATCATCGCTACCTGAATTATGTGATCAATATGATAATGTTCTAACCTCTATCCTAGACGCGTATGCTCCCTTACAGTCCAAAACTATCACGCAGAGACCTGCAACACCCTGGTTTAATCAAGAAATTGCAGCTGAAAAATCAAAAAGGCGCAGGCTAGAACGTCGATGGCGGCATACGCAAACTGCAGAAGACCGCCAGTTGTATCTCAATCAACGCGCATTGGTTAAGGACATTATAAACTTCGCTAAAATGGAATATTTTACTTCATTAATTGAGGAAGCGGGATCTGACCATAAGAAACTTTTTCAAACAATTGATCATCTACTTCACAGGAAGCCTGAGAAACTCTATCCAACATGTTCATCAAATGCGGAACTTGCCAATCAATTCGCAAATTTCTTTGACCAAAAAATCAAGATAATCAGGCAGCAATTTGCGGGGACTGGGGCTGATGGATCTCGGTTTACAGAACTAGACACGCCTCAGCTTGTTTGTGAATTGAGCTCACTTACACCGACCAATATCGAGGAGCTGTCAGACATGATTAGACCTATAGCATCCAAATCTTGTTCTCTCGATCCTCTGCCATTCCAACTTGTTGTGAATAATCTTGATGTTCTTATGCCAATTATCTGTAGAATCGTCAATTTATCACTAGAGAATAGCCAAGTACCATCTGCTCTCAAAGTGGCTGTGCTGCAACCGCTGTTAAAGAAACCTTCGTTAGATCATGAAATCTTTAAGAACTTTAGACCCGTGTCTAATTTGAAAATGACTTCTAAAACAACTGAAAAGGTTGTTGCAGTTCGCTTAAACCATTATCTTGAAGAAAATAACCTATGTGAGCCCCTCCAGTCCGCATATAAGAAATACCACAGCTGTGAAACTGCATTACTCCGAGTTCAAAATGACATTCTTTGTGCCCTTGATGACAATAAATGTGTTGTACTTTTAATGCTTGACCTCTCAGCTGCTTTTGACACTGTCGATCATGACATTTTACTTTATCGAATGCAGAGCAAATTTGGAATCACCGGCAAAGCCTTGGATTGGTTTAGATCATACTTAACCGATCGTACCCAGTTTGTGAATATCAAAGGTGTGAAGTCTGATATTCACAATGTTACATGTGGTGTTCCCCAAGGGTCTGTTCTGGGTCCAATATTATACCTATTGTACACCTCTCCTTTAGGCGATATTCTTAGAAACCATAACATGTCGTTCCATCTCTATGCCGATGATAGTCAACTGTATACTACATTTAGTCTCAACAGTGACATAGAACAAGACAGTGCAACCAGCCGCATCGAAGTCTGTATAGTTGACATTGAGAGTTGGATGAACCAGAACAAGCTGAAACTCAATGGTGACAAAACTGAACTTATTATTTTCTATCCTAAACATCGCCAGCCTCCCAAGAATTCTATAGTATCTGTCGGATCTGATCAAATTGAGCCTGCTGCTTCTATAAGAAATTTTGGTGTCATCTTTGATAATACCATGTCTATGGTTCCACATGTCAACTCCGTATGCAAATCTGCATTTTACCATCTGCGCAATATTGCAAGAATAAGGAAATGTTTGACCTCTAAATCAGCCGAAACACTTGTTCATGCTTTTGTCAGCTCCAAAATTGATTATTGTAACTCTCTATTATATGGCATCCCTAAATATATCTTGCAAAAGCTCCAATATGTTCAGAATGCTGTCGCTCGTTTGATAACGCTGTCACGCAAGCATGATCACATTACACCACACCTCATGCATCTACATTGGCTACCTGTTGAATATCGTGTCCATTTCAAGATTCTTCTTCTAACTTACAAAGTTCTGAATGGCCAAGCACCAATATACCTCCTTGATCTATTGCAGTACTACACACCCAAGAGAAACCTCCGCTCATCTTCTGCTTGCCTCCTTCAACAAAAACGATTCCGTCTGTCCACCTATGGTTCACGTGCTTTCTCCGTCACAGCACCTCTACTATGGAACAAACTGCCCCTTTCGATCAAGAAATCTTCAAATTTAACTCAATTTAAAACTTCCGTCAAAACCTATCTATTTAAGCTTGCTTTTTTTTAATACTTTGTTTTATTATTGAATATAGTTGGTTTTTTTAGTTTGTTTTTTTAGATATAGATTATTATGTATTTATTATGTAAAGCGCTTAGCACCAATAGGAATATAATATAATATAAATGTATTATATTATATTATAAACAAACAAAATAATCGAAAATTTGCTATTTGAATACAATAATGATATACAATACAAGTCGTGTGTTTCGTAGGCAGTGTCGCATACGAAAGAAAAGTACTAAAAGGCTAGTGTACTAATTCAATACCGAATAGAAGGTGTAACGTTTTGAGCGTAGCACTGAGAAACGTAATGCCACAACTCTCCGCCTTAGAAAACTCTCTTTCGCGGACTTGCAAGTCTCTGTGGAGGAGTGAGTCCTTCGTCAGAGAGTGAAACTTTAAGTGACATTTACGTTTCACTCTCTAACGAAGGAAGAATGGCGTTCACTCGAAACGTTAGACTTCCTATTCATTATTTTGACAGTACAGCAACCTTTTAGTATTTTTAATTGATATTTGAATCAGGTCTTAGTTGGTCTTCAGTCTGTTAATGAGCAAAAAACTCTCCTTACCTCTTTTCTTCTTGTTGTAGCTCGAGTTGTACCTTGATCTTATCACTTTCAAATAAACAATGGTTTACTTTGCATCACCTACAGGAAATCAAATAGCACTGCAGTCTCACGTGATCTTTGATGTCATCATTCTCAGATGTTCTTCCATTAGGGCCATAAGTGGACGAGAAAGCCATTTATTGACTATTCTCATGTTAAGCATTTTGATATTCAAACCTTATTTATTCACGAAACGTTTTTACTTAAAACTGAAATCTGATTAAGGTGCTGTTATACGACGCATTTTTTCGTGCAACTTATTTTTCAAGTATGACTACTATGACCGCATTTTCAAGTATGACTACTATGACGTCATTCTGAGATTTTCTGCCATTAGGGGCCATAAGGGACGTGAAAGGCTTTTCTTGGCTATTCTCATGTTAAATATTTTGATATTTAAACCTTGTTTATTCATTTATTCACGAAAGGTTTTTACTTAAAACTGAAATCCGATTAACTCTTTCCTGACCGGCCCAGTCAAAATGGGTCGTTGAAGACTCGCAAAGTCGTCAATCGAAAAACACGGCATACGGTAACGCAAGATTAAAATTTAGAATTCGACAAGAGCCAGGAACATGAGATCCACGCACTCGCCAAGTTTGATTTGATTTCATAAACAACTCAGCGATTGGTGGCATTTTGAGTTTTCAAGATGCTACGTGGGCGTGCAAGCTTGGTTTTTCTAGAAAAATGTAAATTTTTCAACCTGATTTATGATAAGTAATGCTAATTTATATTAACATAATGTACTTTGTTCGGGAAATTTAAAAGCACAAGTAAAAGCCGGTTTATTGGGCTTTCAGAAAATGTATAGCTTTCGCAACAGTTATGGTTATTTCAAGAGATATCAATAGAACAAAGAGGTGGTTCAATTTTGGATGTTTTTCATGCAGCCTGTCAAGAAAGAGTTAAGGTTCTGTTATACGATACGTTTTTTCGTGCCAATTGGTATTTGAATCATCTCTTAATTGGACTTATTCTGTTAATGAACACAAAGCTCTCCTTACTTCTTACGTCTACATGACTTGGTCACTTTCAAATAATATGTAGGCCATGAGTGAATAGACAATAGTAATTATCGTTACGTACAGCTACCTGGTGAGAAGGTTGCAGGTTCGATTCCCTGGGACTCAGAAATGGTCTGAATGAAGACGAACCTCAGTAGCAAAGATTACGTCTCACATAATTTTAACTCAACATAATGAAACAAACTGCTGTGCTGCTGAAATAATGAATAGCATGCGGTGTAACGTTTTGGACGAAGGCTCTTTCTCCTCTGCGCAGAGGAATCATGTAATGCAACAGCTCTCCGTCTTGCAAAAGACTTGGAAGTCTCTTCGCAGGAGAGAGTCCTTCGTCAGAGAGTGAAACGTAAAGTGATATAATGTCTTTCACTCTCTAACGAAGGAGGGGAAGGTCGTTCACTCGAAAGTTAGACTTCCTAGTTCATATTCACTATTTTGACAGTACAGCAACCTTTTAATACTCTTGCTATTTGAATCGTCTCTTAGTTGAACTTCAGAGTCTGTTGTTAATGAATACAAAGCTTTCCTTACCAATCGCCTTCTCCTTACTTCGACTACTTGACTTGGTCACTGACAAACAAACGATGGTCTACTTTGCATCACCTACAGGAAATTGATCACATGATCTTTTATGTCATCATTCTCAGATTTTCGTTCATTATAGGAGCCATATTGGGACGAGGAAGGCCCATCTTTGCTATTCTTATTGAAATTCAAACTATTTGTGTTCATTTATTCATGAAATCGCATTAAGATGCTGTTGCACGACGTATTTTAAAACTTGTGTCTAAACTGCGTTCCGTACGGATAAGGAAATATTTTGGTTTTAGACAAAACTGCTTGAGGTCCTTAAAATTATCCTGTGTTCTCTTTTGAAATGTCAGTTTTTAGATCAAAAGACTGCATAGGTTATACAGAGTGATGTAGCCAGGATGCAGACACTTATGTGGGCACGACATAAACAATGCAGAACTCAACTTTTTCCCAGAGACTGTGATGTTGAAGTGTTTACTAACATCCCTTCCGTTCAAATAGTTCGAACACGTCCTTTAAAGCTTTATCTTTCGGAAACATTGGAAAAGATGTCTTCAGACGGGATAAAGTTTTTCCCTACACTACTGAAGACAATAATTTTGAGTCATTTTGAAACGTACACGACAACGAACTCGCTATGTTTTCCTCTTTGAAATCGACTGAAGTAGCTCTTATGACAAAGACAAAATAACAAAGAAGTGTAATATGGCAACAACACGATATTATGCCGGAATGATTAGACGAAATGAGTCTGAAAAGCAGAGAGAGCGACAAAACAACGCAATTATAAAAATCAACAAATTTCACGCTACAGTTAGCGCAACCTTTTTCCGGACCACGCTGTCGCTTATAACTACCGTACTGGCCAATAAGTACATCAAATATCCTAAAATTAGGAATGTAGTGTAAAAATGCTAATATATAATATTATAAAACGGTGTACTGCTGAAATAATGTGTAGGTCTAACGTATCGAGTGATGGGGCTTCACATTTCACTCTCTGACGAAGGGGCTTCACATTTCACTCTCTGACGAAGGGGCTCCACATTTCACTCTCTGACGAAGGGGCTTCACATTTCACTCTCTGACGAAGGGGCTTCACATTTCACTCTCTGACGATGGGGCTTCGCTCGAAACGTTAGACATTCTACACATTATTTAGGAAGAGTGAAGGCACGGAGCAAAAAGATTGTTCTCTGACAAAGTTTTATGTACTCCCAACGGTATTAGTCCTTTACAGAAAGCCTAATCTTAAGTCTCCTTGCGGAGAGTGCTGTAAGAATGTCAGACAAACTAAGACTCCATGGCGCTGAATGTAACACTTGGTTTCATACATGATGTCTAGCTGTATCTTCAAGTACTACCTATATAGGGGCCGATTATATGAAAGTTTCAGCCCGTTTGTAACTTTAGCCGGGCTGAAAAGTCATCCCGGCGTCGTGGTCAAAGTCATGTAAAAACAAATTTGCGATTACACGATGATAGTTTCAGCCCGATTTTACATCCATCCATACATGTCCAATACTGTCGAACAGATACGGGTCGAACGAGTCGTCAAATTCGTCATTTGAAACCAGTTGCGTCTAGTTACGTCTTGAGTGCGCGGGGGTTCACCCTATACACTTCCGTGTAAATATATATTTGTCCGGTCGCTCAATTTGTCCAATTGGTCCACTCGTTACGAGCGGAAAAATTGATGAAAGATCGTAGTTGAAAACCATAGCTATTGAATGAAATATATAAACCTGATAATGAAATATAAATCTGATATCGGGTCGTATATTTTTTCTAATATTATATGTTGTTGCCTCGTTCTATTTCAAAACTACGCAACATATCGCAATTGAATGAAATAATATTACATGTTGTTCCCTCGTTCTATTTCAAAACTACGCAACATATCGCTATTGAATGAAACAATATTACATGTTGTTGCCTCGTTCTATTTCAAAACTACGCAACATATCGCTATTGAACGGAACAATATTATATGTTGTTTCCTCGTTCTATTTCAAAAACCACGCAACATATACCTATTCAATGCAAGTATATTATTATATATATTGTTGCCTCCTATTTCAAAACTACGCAACATGCATGTGCCTTTCAAATGGAACAATGTTATATTATCCACAAATTTAACAAAACTTAAAACATCAACATTACATATAGTGATCGTTTACCGTCGGTCTAATACATCGTATATAATTTTACACTAGCTAATAAACTTCAAAAAAGAACGGCAATATACATGTATATATCATTCATTATTCATGACTTTGACAACGCATACAATATTTCTCAATAGATTTCAAATTTATAATTATCCGCATTTTCCCTTTTAATCTTTTCTATGCCTTTATATGGGCGGCCGTTACCACCAAAAATAGTGCGGTGGTGAAACGGAACAGCTTGTTGTGAAATGGTTTAACAAAAACAGAAATGGTCCATGTTAATATCAAGTGGTTTAACGTTCCGCTGTGAAACCATTCAATATAAATTGAAATGGATGAACAGAACGCGGTGAAATGGCTGAACTAGTTCTGAAATTGTTCAACTAATTATGAGTTGATGCAACATATTGAGCAGTCATTCAATAAGTTATGCGATGGTTCAACTATCGCTTTTGAAATGGTTTAACTTGTTTTGAAATGGTTTAACTTGTTTTGAAATGATTCAACTATTTGCGCAATGGTTCAACTTAATGTGAAATAGCCTAAAGTGAAATAGCCTAAAGTGAAATAGCCTAAAGTGAAATAGCCTAATGTGAAATAGCCTAATGTGAAATAGCCTAATGTGAAATAGCCTAATGTGAAATAGCCTAATGTGAAATAGCCTAATGTGAAATAGCCTAAAGTGAAATAGCCTAATGTTAAATAGCCTAATGTGAAACAGCCTAATGTGAAATAGCCTAATGTGAAATAGCCTAATGTGAAATAGCCTAATGTGAAATAGCCTAATGTGAAGAAGCCTAATGTGAAATAGCCTAATGTGAAATAGTCTAATGTGAAATAACCTAATGTGAAATAGTCTAATGTGAAATAACCTAATGTGAAAATAGCCTAAAGTGAAATAGCTTAATATATCCGGGTTTTTTCGGATGATACATGATACATTGTGTTGCGTGAAGGCCGACGCATTTTATTATTAGTTCGACTATTTGTCTAGTTTGGCGATTTCGAAGTATTTTCTCATTCTTTGGTCTTGACTTTTGTTGTCCTTTATTACCGAAAAAGGTAAGTCGAATAAAGATGTATTAGATATGTATCCATTTAAGATTTAAAATGCATGCAAGTGTACGTACACTACAATCTGGTCTGTTATGTTTAGACAGTAAGAACACGCCGCACTGAATCACTAATCAAACATGCATTGTATTCGAAGATCGATAAAATTCGACGTTCGATCACCCATGTCTTTGACTTATTAAGTGTTTATAATGTGGAGATAAATTAAGAACTTAATTAGGCTTAGCATGCAGTCAGTTAATAATCTTTAGTCGCCGGTGCGTTTGAAGTTGTCGAAATTACAGTCAACAAATTAAATAATATTGCGAACCACTGATCTGAATGATGTTTGCGTGCAGGGTTATCCCGCATGTTATGCTATGCACTATACAATTATACGCATCTTTACTCTCTGTTTCTGTGTTTTATTCATACCGATTAATGAGGATTACGCATGTCCAGCGCGTGTTGCAATATGATACGATCCCCCATAGTTTTCTACATTTACATATACAGATTACAGGACATCATTGTGGTTCTCATTACCTACTCCAAAAACGGAAAACCATGATCAGGCATCAGCAGTATTGCAGTAATAACTTATTATTTGATTTTCTACCTAGAATTTTAGCGAAATAAATACCAAGCCTCTATTCATTAATAGACTTTTTATGAAAATTATTGCCTGGCTAATAATTTTGAAAGTAATGATATTATATTACTGCATTGAAACACTTGTACTCGCCTTTGGAAATGCCTTTTGCCATCATGGCCAAAAATAAGGTAATTTGTAAAAATAATGAAACTAAGAATGAAATGTATTGTTAGGGAGGATGCCCCCTAACAATATATTTCAAAGATTTTTCACAGTTTTGGAAAGCTTGCTAGTCAAACCCTATTTATTGAATCATGTTCAAACTTTGCTATATACACCTACAAATTTTGAGGTGCTCTTTCCAGCGGCCAAGTTTATTTCTTTATTTTGTTATTTTTTTAATAATCAACCCCAGGCTATGTCACATTAGGCTATTTCACATTAGGCTATTTCACATTAGGCTATTTCACATTAGGCTATTTCACATTAGACTATTTCACATTAGGCTATTTCACATTAGGCTATTTCACATTAGGCTATTTCACTTTAGGCTATTTCACATTAGGCTATTTCACATTAGGCTATTTCACATTAGGCTATTTCACATTAGGCTATTTCACATTAGGCTATTTCACATTAGGCTATTTCACATTAGGCTATTTCACATTAGGTTATTTCACATTAGGCTATTTCACTTTAGGCTATTTCACATTAGGCTATTTCACATTAGGCTATTTCACATTAGGCTATTTCACTTTAGGCTATTTCGCTTTAGGCTATTTCACTTTAGGCTATTTTACTTTAGGCTATTTCACATTAAGTTGAACCATTGCGCAAATAGTTGAATCATTTCAAAACAAGTTAAACCATTTCAAAAGCGATAGTTGAACCATCGCATAACTTATTGAATGACTGCACAATATGTTGCATCAACTCATATTTGGTTGAACCATTTCAGAACTAGTTCAGCCATTTCAATTTATATTGAATGGTTTCACAGCGGAACGTTAAACCACTTCATATTAAGATGGACTATTTGTGTTTTTGTTAAACCATTTCACAACAAGCTGTTCCGTTTCACCACCGCACTATTTTTGGTGGTAACGGCCGCCCATATATTTCTCTTTAAATAATAGTATAAAGGTTATGTAAAGGTTCATTGGCGTTATTTCAGCGTAAAGGACCATTTACACATCGTTAAAGTTAAGTAAACCACGGCTAACCTTTATTCAACTATAATCAAGGTGTAAATGGTGTAAAGCGACATTTCGCAAACTTTACACTTTTGGTTAAATGCAAATAATTCTGAGATTTCGCCCTGTGTATACAGTTTTGGGATTATGTAACAAAATTATGAAAGTGTGTAATCCAAGATACTAAACATACGAAGTTATACTTACTTTTGAGTGCTTTGATTTAATAATCCCAAAGACATATACATGCTTTTTCAGTAAGTTATTATACAGTGTGACATCACAGTGAGGATCCGGCCTTTACATATCAAACAAATCTTAATCAGTGCAGGTTGATATAATTGCACCCAAAATGTAAACACTTTAAGTTATTTAGTTTGATGTCTAATTATGAAACAATGAAATTCAGAACAACACAAGCTTGATAGTTTAAAGGCTCTCAGAGATACATGTAGTGTCTATTATAAGTCCATTCGATTGGCAAATTAATGGTTTATCTATTTTTAATTAATCAACTAAGGACTACGCTATTACGGCGGGTGAGGGGTTGTTGCGTACACGTATTTCTAGTTTAGATGTATTTTAACTTCAACTTACCTTGTTCTATTTCATTGCTCATTTCAGATCTGTATATTATTAACATTACTAATTTGCTGCTCTGTTTCCGTCCAATTTGTAATTCCGAGTTGGCTGACTAAAACACATAGCTTGATCAGTTCTGAGTACTGATGTTCTGGAAAACTTCGGCCAGATCTGGGCTCTGTTCTGTATTTATATTTTGAGTAAAACCGCTGACTCATCTTCTGAGGGCTCGCTTTTGTATATTTTCCCGCCGAAATTGACTTACACGATGATGGTAAGTTCTTTGTGTAATTGCGTTTATTTTATTATTTTGTATGCTGTCGTTTTTAGTGCAGAGTATTTGAACTTTGCAGTATTGTGTTCAGGCAAAATTTCACGGGATCAGTGAGTGAGTGAGTGAGTTGAGTGTGTCAGCGATAGTGTAAACTTTTGTTAATATAATATTATCCTACTGCGCACGCGCGATCATAAAATATACATAATACAAACTAATATTACAAACAAATATGGCGATTTGCGGCCGCCGAATGGGAATACCGATTTCTTCTCAACATAGGGACTTTGTGCAGTGGACTTATGAAAGATGTTTGAGGCGAAAGGATAATATTGCCCGCAAAATGGGTAATACATTTTATCTCAACAAACAAGGGTTTTGTGGACTTTTGAAACATAGTTCGAGTTCGAGGCAAAAGAATATTTAACTATCGTCTTATCGACGTTTTAATAATGAGCGACGAAACTTAATCCAGCCTATACGATGGGGGAATACAACCGAGAGAAATAAGAAACCAATTCCAATCTGCAGTTTACGCTGATCAACAAGATAACATTGATCAGATCCTAATAATTGAGCAGTTCCTATCGGAATGGTCCAAAGAGTTACATTTTCATTGGACACAGCAAGGACACAACATCACAGTATTCACAGAAAATCCATTCTCTCGAAAACAATTAGTTCTACTGTATGTACGTAATTAAACTATTTATAATTTTGTTGATATTAGTATAAACACAACTTGATCAATATTTTGAGCTCATATATATATGATGTATCCAAAAATGTAGAATAAAAACTGTTCGAAATTCTAAGAGATTTTCTTATTTCTCAAACACATATCTGAATGTATGATCAACACCCTGATAAACAAACACCTACAGTACCATATTTGCAAGTCTACTTGACTACGAAGTGAAAAAGGTTTGGACTGGACCAAATTTATGGGCCTTGTCATTCCAACCGCCCCAGAAAGAGGTCATGGCAGATTATGCCAATCCAAGCAACCGAACTCTATGTAACACTGGAAGGTCGACTTCAGTCAAACCATAGACCAAAAAGTGATGTATAAAATGGCGGACATCGTGGACGTTAGCTTCTAGTTTACAGTATTTCAAAAATCTGTTTGATTTCACAAGTATTTTATTAATAAAATGACTTTTTGCTGCCTCCTGTTAGTGCTTCTCAGGACACGTATGGCTTGAAACGGACTACCAATGAAGCCACCATTTTTGTCTTCACTTTTTTTGCTGGTAGTTGACCTTCCAGTGTTATATATATATATATATATATAGTTCAATGGGTTATATACAGTACAATAATAATGATTACTATTTATATAGCACAAATTAGCATGTGCGTAATATGATCAAATGCACTTCACAACGTCGACAATTATGCTATTACATCGATACCTAGTACCCGGTACGTACCTTTACTATCAACCTTAACTATTTATATTTACAGTCTTGTATTATCATTGGTTCCCTAACTATTTAACCTAACCCACTCTCTCAACATTTCCTGTCGGAGGAAACCGGAGAACCCAGAGAAAACCCACGACTTTCCGCAGAGTATTGACGAACTCTTCCCATGTGCGATAAAGCATCCCAATGCAGGATTCAAACTCTTGACCACAGTGGTTCAAGGCACTTGCTCTGACGACTATCACCTTTATCAACCTTGTGATTAAAATTATAAAAATCAAGAAGTGTATATTGACCATGTATTCTATGAGGGCCCTAGCAGGATGTATCTCTACTGCAGCTTTATAAGTAAGCAATTATGTTGCTGTTACTGTTTTTAACATTCCATATGTGAAATAATTCCACTAACAGCATAAAACTTTGCACTGTCGTTGGTACCTAGTGTTTTAACTCTTTCCTCTCCGGCCCAGTCAAAATGGGTCATAGAACACACACAAAGTCGTCAATCAAAAAACACGGCACACGGTAACGCAAGATTTGATTTAAAAACCTTTGATTTGATTTCATAAACAACTCTGCGATTGGTTGCATTTTGAATCTACATGATGTTACGCGGGCGTGCAAGATGGCCTTTTGTAGAAAAATGGAAGTTTTTCAACCTGATTTATGATAATTATGCCAATTTATATTAACATGATGTGTCTTGTTTGGAAAATTCAAAAGCATTGATTGGGCTTTCAGAAATGATATAGGTTCCGCAACAGTTATGGATATTTCCAGAGATATCAATAGAACAAAGAGGTAGTTCAATTTTGGATGTTTTTATATGGAAAGCCATGACTGTCTTATGTGGTCATGTAATATTATATGTGGTGCTTTCTTCATTATATGTGGTGCTTTCTTCATTATATGTGGTGCTTTCTTCTTTATATGTGGTGCTTTCTTCATTATATGTGGTGCTTTCTTCATTATATGTGGTGCTTTCTTCTTTATATGCGGTGCTTTCTTCATTATATGTGGTGCTTTCTTCATTATATGTGGTGCTTTCTTCTTTATATGTGGTGCTTTCTTCTTTATATGTGGTGCTTTCTTCATTATATGTGGTGCTTTCTTCATTATATGTGGTGCTTTCTTCATTATATGTGGTGCACTTCTTTATACGATGGTGCACTTCATTATACGATGGTGCACTTCTTTATACGATGGTGCACTTATTTATACGATGGTGCACTTCTTTATACGATGGTGCACTTCTTTATACGATGGTGCACTTCTTTATACGATGGTACACTTCTTTATACGATGGTGCACTTCTTTATACGTATCAAATTCTGGTCAGCGGCTATTCCAAGAAATCAGATCATGGCTCCTAACATGAAGTATCATAATATATATAAAAATGGCGTCGACTTCTAAATGCTTCTGATATGTTTAGCATTTTGAAGAAATTACATATGGGAAATCATAAGATCTTAGAGAATTTTGAAAGAGAAAAGATAACACCAGATATAATTGGGAAATTCTCATCGTATGAACTGGAATCTTTGGGCATAACGTGTAAAAGCCAGATGATGGCGTTGAGAATAGAATGCGTGAAATATGGATGTAAACCTCCAGAGAAAATATACCACGAGGCTGGAGATTTACCGAAGAACGTAATAGAGGATCTCGTACAGGAGGGATTTTCTGTTAAAGAAATATAATTGCTCTTGTCGGTTTCCGAGAGGACTGTATATCGTCGTATGGCTTTCTATGGCATCAGGAAGCAAGAATTTTCAACTCTCAGTGATCGTGAATTAGATCAAGAAGTTTTCAAGCTTACTCAAGAGTTCCCCTACTGTGGTGAGAATATGATCGGGAAAATGTTATTGAATAAGGATATTGCCATTCAAAGATTTCGCCTGCCCGAGAGCTTACATCGAGTTGACGAATGTGGGATTGCCGAGAGATCAAGGGGTCGATTGCACAGACGAACTTACAACGTTCAAGGTGCCAATTATTTATGGCATGTAGACACGAACCATAAATTAATTCGTTGGCATATGGTCGTCTTTGGAGGGATAGATGGATTTAGTCTCCTACCAGTGGTACTGACATGCTCTAACAACAACAAAGCCATCACACTACTTGAACATTTCAAGGGTGCAGTTAGCAAGTTTGGTCTGCCCAGCAGAGTACGCTCAGACAAGGGAATGGAGAATGTTCTAATTGCTGATTATATGATCGAGAAAAGAGGAACTGAGAGGGGAAGTATGATAACAGGGAAAAGCACGCATAATCAAAGAGTTGAGTGATTATGGCGAGATGTGTTTACTTGAGTGATTATGGCGTTCTGTCCTATTATTACACAATGATTTACTTTATGGAAGATGAAGGTATTTTAGACCCACTAAATGATTTGCATATTGCAGCTTTATGCCACATTTTTTTAACAAGGATTAATGACAAGTTACAACTGGATGGCTGCATGGGCAAATCATCGTATGCGAACAACAAGATCTAGTCCTTTACGTTTGTGGTTGTCAAGTCAAATGCAGAACCCTGTGGGACAGCATTTGAGCGAAGAGGATCTAGCTGTCTTTGGAACAGAGGGGTTTTTAGAAGGTGCTGATGGAAATGATGAGATACCACTCTTAAATCCACCTGAAGTGCAATTAAGTAAAAACTGCCAAGTAGAGTTGAGGAGAGACATTCCTGCTGCATGGACATCTTCAAACCATGGGATTGACTGGTACTTAAGAGCACTGCGCATAGTTGAACATTCTTCAAACAATTGAAAATAATAATTCTGGACAGATTTTCTGATAATACTGTAATTAGTTGTAACAACTTTCCATAAAAATAGTAAATGGCTGTATAATCCAATGTTCAACAATATTTATTCTAACCCTTATATTACATCTCACATTACAGGTTAAAGGGATATGGAAATAAAAAATAAAAGTTGCTAAATATGATCCAAGGTGATGAAAAGACTGTAGTATGACATTGACACTTTCAAACTCGCTATTGTGAATCTGCCATCTTGGACAAATTTTCGATATGCGTGTGACGTAAGTTGAAACACAATCTTTTTACACCAAGATGGCAGATGACAGGATTTAGTGTTTAGTCACAATTAGTGATGTTATTATGAGGAGATTTTTTAGATTATCGAGAAACTGGCGCTCAAAAATACCGTGATGCTTTGCGAATAAACAGCAATATTCTGCTGCATTTTGGAACATGGCGGTGAAAAGTTGTGAACCATTTATTTTGTTCATTTTTGGCTTAATAATCTTACGGAAAATCGCTCATTATTAAATGTGATACCTGAAATAGTCCTTCGATGCATTTTTTCTGCTGGAAGTTGGTGGTCTTCACGGCGCTTTTAACACCAACAACATACATGAGTAGACTTTGGGTTTAATGTTCGACGGCAAGAAGGACACAGGTACGTTCATTTCATTTATTTATTTCTGTAATTAGATTGTTAATATTTAAAAAGAAATTGTGTGGATAGGAACATATACGAGTAAACTTTGTGTCTTATTTGCATCAGTTTGATATCAGTCGCAGATAATTATTTTTTGGCCGTTCAAGTGAGAGGCTTTTTTGACGACTGTATGAACGCTTATGTTATTGGTTTCAACAATGTTTTCTCCAGATCCCCCTTAAAATTGATGTTGATCTCAACAATGCTATATTATTTACGAAGACATGTTGTCACACAGCCGAATAAAGCAGAATTTATCGAGCTAGTAAGGAATATTATGATGATTATTGTCCATTTCTCGTAGTCGAACTTTGTTATTGTATGTCGTAATTCGTAGCAACTAACCAAGTGGAGTTGTTTACGAAATATGCAATATTTTTACCTTTAAACTAATTGGCACACCGTGGGACTTACGGTGCATTGCATTCAATCAGTGAAGTTTACAATAAGCGTTGTTTAAAGAAAAATTGAGTGAATGGTCCTCGCAGTTTTTTTGACAGAAAATATTTTTGTTTCTCATTTTCGTCATCTTATGGTAAAATGGTAGCTATTTGAATTTTGGTTATAAAATATGTCAATTAACGACTAAACTGTAAAATATTATTTTACTATGTAGTTTTAAAAGCATGTATTAATAGGATGCCAGCCAAAATCTAGTAGAGAATTCAGAAAAATATATATGAGGTTTTTAATCATGAAAAGTTGTAAGTTTTTGTGACGTGGGTCCATGAATGATTGTGGGCTTTACTAAAATGCAAAATATCGCTAAAATTTTGATCGGCACACTGCAAGGTATATATAATCTTGAAGCTTAGTTATTATTCTTCACATTAAAAGTGGTTTAAGAAAAAATTAGGTGAATGGTCCTCGCAGAATTTGAGCATTTATGTGGTCTCATCTGTTTTGTATATTGCATTTTGATTAAGGTGGCTTTGTGAGTATTTATACTTCCTATTATTGGATTACAGTAACCAATTTGTACTAGTTGCCCTGTTTGGATATTGTACATTGTAATAGTTTGATAAGTTAGCAGGAAAAAGGTGAAAATAGAATACCAGTATATTATACAGTATATACTGTATTCACAGAAAAATACTAAACCATTTAAAACTAAGAGATGGAAAATTTTTTAGTAGGTACATTTGCAAAATACAACCACAGAAATGCAGTAATTAACTAAGCAAAACTATGAATACCAACAAAATTAATATAACGTTAACTACTGATTAAAGTGTAGATTTTGGGCTACATGTATGACTACTGTTTTGTGGTACATGTGTATTAATTGTACAATACTTGTTCAATTTATTCATGAAAGCATGCTCACATATTATATATATTTTAATTTGCAGCTTGTTTGCTGGGCACCTTGTTTCAGAATTAAGAAGATTGTCAACATTTTTCTGATACCATATATTTTTAAGTTTTATCTTATTAAAATAAAAATTATGAAAGCCATTTACTTCACTATCACATGATATTGTAAGAAGATACAAATCTTGGTTTGTATGTATAGTAACTAGGGGCAATTACGTTGACATTTAAAAAACAAACAATTTGCAGTGTAATATACCTCTTATGAGATTGCTTGTTTTGAAAAATTCTTTGTCAGACTGGTGTAATTGCCCTTAATTACAATTACTTCAATACATATATTAAAATGTACTGTTTTCCACAACAACATTTATAGTATACCTGTACATACAGTATATATTTGAAATCATAGTAACAATATTTACATTTCTCAAATTGAGAGCAAATTTACATTGTAAATTTACATCATTTGAGAGCTAATTTGTCATCTTAGTAATAATCACATGAAAAATTCAGTGTTACAGTATTATAAAAATTGTATACACTATTACTTATGAACTTTTACCAACAGATTCCTTTTGTATATTACATAACAGCTATCTGAAGTGATAATCCTGTATAAAATATATATTTCTTTTGTTTTTTTATTTACAGTGCATTTGGTAGCAATAAAAACAAAAAAATAATAACAATATTGTATTATAAGAAAATTAAAGTGCTAGGAACCAACACCAGAGATAAACCCCAATACAGTGTCCAAAGCAGTGTGTAACATACTATAAGCAGTATTATTATGCATAAAAGGCTTAAATCTGGTGAACTGCTGATATTTTACATAATAAAATACTGATATTTCAAGTCAAAGCCCTTTATCAGAGTAAGGGCTTTGCCTTGAAATGTCAGTATTTGATTATCTAAAACCTTGACAGTTTACCACCTTTAAGCTTTATACAAAAACATATGTGTTTTTGTTAAAACTGTCCATTCAAATACTAAACAGTGATGAAGGAGGAGTGGTCATAATTGGTTGTGGTTGGAGATTGCAATCTCTGATTTTGAACACCCTGAAAATAGAAAATAATACTTTATGTAATGCAGACCTATATTTGATGTGGGAAAGGGGTCATGGCCCCCCAGTGAATAGACTAAATTTGGTAAGAAATAGTATGACAACATAATAGCATTCCATTTTAAGATAATTCAGTGTACCAAATTTCAAACTAGAAATATTAAAAAAAGATTCCAAAACAAGGGCTCCTGAAACCCTATGTTGACAGCTCAACTATTTATAATACATTTTGGTCCATTCCCACCCCTCCTCTGCCTTTGGTACAGACCAGTGATGTGACAATATACAAAAGGGGAAACATTGTAATTGACATAAAATAAAATATCTTTACAATTTGGTGTGTTGTTGTTCAAGTCATGACAAACAATTTAAAAAACACATAGAACTTCCAAATTTTTATTTTTCTCATTAAACCAGAAGCAATAAATGATATGCATGACATTCTACAAAACAATTGAGGACCTGAGGTCCTTTTCACAAAACAGATCACAAGTTCAATTGACAAAACCATGTGAACAGAAGCAGCTATTTACAAGCACTTTTAAGTATATCTTTGACAAATTTGTGGATTTTTATAGTTCCCAATTTACCAAGTTGGCAGTATAAGTTAGCAACTGTAATAAACCTTTATGTATTAGATACAGTATGAGCGGCCGAAATAGCTTATATCACCGAAATAGTTGGTAAACATAATGCATTTAAATAACCATGTTATTATATCAGGACAAATTTCTTACAAAAAATATGAAACTTACCGAGGAAACTTACCGCGACGTTTTCTTTGGTTTTACGGTTCAAAGTTTCTCTTTTAGCTTCGTGAAGAGCTTAATTCTGCTTTGAAAAACATTGATCTTTCCAAGATGGCGGCATTTTAAGAGGAAAGCCTGGTTACTAAGTTTTGAGCACTTTTGACAAAAATTACGCGACTTTTTAAAAAATCTCCTCTTATACACAAGGGTTATTTTGGTTGCTTGGATAACCTTTTTAAGACTGTCAGTTGATCAGAAAATCAAAAATTTGAAATTATGATTTTATTACTATATCCCTTTAAATGTACCTTTTGCACAAACAGATAATTACTCCACACAAATATAATATTTCTGAATATGTTGATGGAGCATTCGTTAATCCCTACATGTGTTATGCAATGTAGTACATAGTTAGCCCAACCAAAACAAATAACAAGCAACAGGATCAAGCACCAAACCATGGTAAAAGAAAGTTAACAACAGTGCTTAGGTCTAGTTACTACAGGTTGGCGGCCCTTATATTGGCTGCACGCCCCTTATCTGGGCTGCGTGCCAGCTGGGGCCGTCGGCATATGCATGTGCAGTTTTAGATGTTTTGGAGGGTTGTAGTCCCCCTGGCGAGGTGTGCAAAGGGTAACAGGGGCAGGCCTGTCTGACTACCACAGCATACTTGTTATTGAGAGAAAGGCCTAGCATTTTCAACTGAACAGGCCTCGCAAATCCCTCACAACCGCTTTGACGGTGTTGTGGTGTCATTCACCCAATGGACCAGGGTAACGAAACACTAACAAGTGGAGAGAGCTTACCGGTATGATTCGGAACAAACCTAACCGTCCCAATGTAAATCCAAGATATCAAGATGGAGTAATTGCTGGGAGGTAGAGAGCCCACAAGTGGCCTGGACATAGAATGGTGGAAGCCACCAATCTACCGGTCACCAACACTGGCAGCACACACAACAGAACTAACATGACCTACAGTGGGTGTAAAAATCCACACACTTGACAGAAAAACCAGCCCCAAGACAGGAAGTCATCTGGCATCACAACAATGCAAGAGACCCCCCAAATATGTGGTGATCACAAGGACCATGACAGCTTTCTGTCATTGATTTTGTAGATATGTATATATGTGTTAAACTATGCACGTCAAAACGATAAAGAACAAAACACAACAACAGATGTTAATAAGTCCATAATGCGGACATACACGTAGCTATCACACAACGGACAGCGCATCAGCTGGCAAGAAAGACACCCGCATAAAACCATTTATGTTAAGTCTTTGTGTTCATGAATGCGTAGTCGTATAAATCAAAGAGTTGTCGCAGTTCTGGAATCTGGATATCTCTTGTTGGACGTGGGAGGTTTATGGAGTTTGTGCATGTGTTGGAAGTCGGTAGAAAAGTTGATGACACTTCAACAAAATTCAATGAAGGTGGTAAAGGAAAACCAAGAATAGGTTCCTGATCTGTTCCAGTGCCAAATTGTAATATATGTTCAAGTGTCAAACTGCTTCTTCTGCCACCTGTAGTGGTAAAATCAAATTACACAAACATTATTTATAACAATATTTTGATAGTTTGGTATTGCAATAAGGTAATGATATGATAGAATGTACGACGACCCAGTCCTCCAGAGTAAAATGATTTGGGTTTAAAAAGTGTTTTGCCATTTTGTTTGTTTTTACAAAATTATGGAGGAATGCAATTATAGTATTAACTATATCACCTATGTAATAGCTCACAAATGCCACAATCTTATTGGTTCACAGGAGTGCGATTAATCATTAATCGCACACTGTAAGGGCTGTAATCGCACTCAAGCAACCAATGAAAACTAGGCTAGTATCACAATTGGCCAATCACAGTTCAGTATACAAGGTATAGGTTTTTGGTGGGCTTTTTCAAAAATAAAGAAAAATGGAAGTTTTGGATAAACAAAATTATATTTTCCCATTTATTTGGCGATGTATTGACCTAAATAAAAACAAGCAATGCCAAAAGCGATCAAAATAAGCAATGTCAACAATATTTTCCTCTTACCGAATGAGAAAAACCTGTTATCCATGTCAAAAGTCAGGTGTATCTCAAACTTATAATGGAAATAACGATCGATAATATTCCCCAAAGAAAACCTGCAGTTTTATTTACCTCAGATCCAACATAAATAGTCTTGTTTGGTCTTTTGCATTGCTAGTAGTATACAGAGTGGGGGTTCTGAGACGGGTGGAGCGGGTGGAGATTTTTGCTCCACCCATGACGTCATCGTTCTCAGGCTCCTTTGGGACCCTCTAACCCTAATCATTAGTATTCAGATTACGTCATCGTTCTCAGGCTCCTTTGGGACCCTCTAACCTTAATCATTAGTATTCAGATTACGTCATCGTTCTCAGGCTCCTTTAGGACCCTCTAACCCTAGTCTCATTACGTCATGACTTCTCGTCTTCCTGGGGGAGCCTTAACCCTAATTATTTATTCAGATACGTCATTAAACCTTCAGGATCCCTAACCCTAGCTCGTATACCTGTAGGACCTCAAACCCTAATTAGTATTCATTTTATAACGCATTATTATGCATACGTCACTCAGCTTCAAGTCTCCCCTAGTACTCTCACACCGCTCTCATTTCCGACACCTTCCGAAGTTGATTTCCGAAGGCATTACGTCATCAAAAGGTAGCTCTTATTGCTTTTAATAATATAAGAAACGCCTTTGTAATTATACACTTCACCTCCCTACGGCAATGTGAATGTGGGACAGTAGGCAGCCCGAGAGCAGCGCATGCGCCATGGATATGATATGGGATGAACTAAAGAGAGTAATGAAGAAGCATTTTAAACCTTCAAAATAACTGGTGTCACGATCAACAGAGATTTATAAGATGGCCTTTGCGATCAATTTAGATCTTCGACAGTTCTCCGAATATATGAACCAACAGAGATTTATACGATTGCCTCGTTGAAACACCGGTTAGATATTCGATAGATCTACACAAATACATTGGTATATATTATAATAGCTATTAGATTATTCAAGAGATTGACTTGTCAAACGAAGCAAAGGCTGAATGCGCGTGGGTCGTTAAGAGTCATTAGTGGTGCAACTGACAAATATTCGCATGACTTGGGAATGATTATTTACTTGAGGAATACATCAGGATTTTATGGGTAAACATTAGTGAATATGGGATAATGAGGGTCATAAACAGGATAGAGTAAGCGGGAAAATTCAAACGGAAAATTGGTGTTGCCATAGTAAAAATACGTTGCGTCGAAAGAAAGTGATTATAGCGAAAGGGTAACCATATTCAACTCAACTGAATAGTTTAGTTCTCTACATAGAATTTATATGAATTAAGTTTACGACATGACCCGGAGGGCTATTTCCATGGTCCTTTGGCCCTATCTCTAAGATACGCCCTTCAAAATTGGCCCCGGGGGCCTTTTTTGGGGCCCTGTGGCCCTTTTGACAAATACGTCTTGATGTGCCCGGTCGCCCCTTACCCCTAAATCATTCCATACCCTCATCTGATCCCTCATTTTATCGAACCTATTTGTTATAAATAACCCGTTTGTTATAAACTATGCGATAATCTTTAGTCTCGCTCCTTGTCATGCATTTTGTTACGCCGAGTAATCATTTCGGGAGAATTATCACATATCTGGCCTTCGTTTATTGATTAAGCAATTCCTATGTCGATGAAATACTTCAGGAAGCAGTGTGAACAACTGTTAAGTATTTAAAACGTATGGATGGCAATGCTTTCAAAGCGTTGCTAAGCCAACTTATCCTGCGGCTGATATTTGCATATTTCGCCTTCGAGCACGCGTGTGGGAGGGTGATTAAAAGATCATTAAGGATTGAAACAAAGAAGCGGCTATTTGCGATATTCGCCTTTTGCGTATAGGATTTGAGGAAATTTCTAGCGGGGAATTCAAAATAGGGCTTACTGGCAATGTTTAAAGACAGATATCTCGGACACGAATGGACAAAATCGAAAACCGTAAAAGAACTTATCAGCTATTTTTGAGTCCTATATACAGATTCTACATGAACCAAAACCAATTCGTCTATTTACGATAATATCTGTGAGCAATGATCGCTTATATTCGGTTACTAGAACGACCACATGAACAACGAAGCGAGTGTATTTAAACCATTGAATCGAACGAGTCAAAGTGGTATCAGTGTTTGCCGTGAAAAAAGTGTAACATTCGCAAAACGCTCGTTAATCAACCAACATTATTTCAAAATATGTAAATATTTAGTATATTTATACGCGCACGTGGAGAAGAGCGTTCATGCAGATGAATACATAATAAACTTTCAATCCTGGACCAGTAAATTCGATTTTGTGACCGATAGTCACAACGTATTTCCAAAAGGCAAATGACGTTATTCGGGATTTCGAAATAACAATCGCAACAACGTATGCTGTGAAGTATACTTGTGGACTATATATGGGGACTATATATGTGGACTGACAAAATACATTTGTCGACTGAAACTATTAAGCATTTCTGCATTTGCTATAGAACATTCGTAAAGTCACTTACTTAGTCATAGATGCTTTTAAATAAGTGATAATACGTGTTGTACTGTGTAGGCAGTGTAGAAATACAAATCAAATATCAGAAAAGGTTTATGCACTGCCAAAATAACTTGTAACTTTCGAGCGGCGAAGGCCCTTCGTCAGAGAGACACGTAAAATGAAATAATAACTCAGTTCATAATATTTCACTTTACAGAAGGGACGCTCGAAACGTTAGAATTTCATAGACTTGATCCAAATCTGCCTCTTGAAACACCAAGCTAGTTTTAGTGGAGGAATTGTGACACTAAAACGAGATAAGCCATAATACGGCCAAAATTATTAGGGTTCATCTCTCAGCGGTGAAAAACACAGGTTCAATCGAACGCTGAATAGCGTGAAGGGAGCGTGATGACCGTATAAACTCCCTCCTACGAACGGGCCAAAAGGCCTTATCGGGCCAAAGAAGGCCAGATAGGGCCTAAACGGGCCTAATACACAGACAGTGCGCCGTCTAAGTATACGATGGGGGTCCCAAAGGTACACGAGACTAGGGTTAGGGATCGTAAAGGTGAAAGAGGCTTACTTCCGTCCCTCAGAAACACCAAATGCACCCCCAAACACCCCAAGCGCCCCATCTTACGAACACCCCGAATGCACCCCCAAATGCCCCGGAAACACCAAATACACCCCCGAAACACCCCAAGCGCCCCATCTCCTTACGAACACCCCGAATGCACCCCCCCCCAAATACCCCGGAAACACCAAATGCACCCCCAAACACCCCAAGCGCCCCATCTCCTTACGAACACCCCGAATGCACCCCCAAATATCCCGGAAACACCAAATACACCCCCAAAACACCCCAAGCGCCCCATCTCCTTACGAACACCCCGAATGCACCCCCCCCCCCCCCCAAATACCCCTGAAACACCAAATGCACCCCCAAGCGCCCCATCTCCTTACGAACACCCCGAATGCACCCCCCAAATACCCCGGAAACACCAAATACACCCGGAAACACCAAATACACCCCCAAACACCCCAAGCAATTGGTAAATTCAGTTCCTTTATCGGTATGAAGTTTCTTGGGACGTCTGCCTTTGTTACATATCTTCTTAAAGGCTTTAATCAGATTTTCTCCGGATATATTCAAAATAAATGTGAGTTGTGACACTAACGACCTCTTAATGACCGTTTCTTTGTCTGTAACATGTGCTCTTAGTCAAAATTATTCAAATGTATCAGTCTTAGCAACCTAACAAAATGCATGACAACATTAGTGAAGTCAGCCACATAAACCAAACCGATATATAGTTAACCGTGTTAAACATTTGTTTCGATTGCATCTACCGTAGATAAGCAATTTTGATAAAGTTTTATTTCGCTTACAGGCAAATCAATACGTTTGAAATCGTTTGTCGTTCTTCGAATAGCTTGCCGAAGCCTATCTCTTTATCCAAGGAATCGCTTACTTTATACACTAGAGGCATGATGAACTTTGTAAAGTTCTTCTAGGTAATCACCACAATAGCTATTATAATATTCGTATGTTAAATAATTATTACGCCTGTATCTAGATAAGTCAATCCATCTAAAATCGGTGATCGTTCTTCTTACAATTTCTTTGATCGTTTCTTCGTTACATGATTCGCTTATATGCTTTAAGAATTAAAGGTAAATAGGCAATAATACGGTCAAAGTTATTGACATTCATCTCTTGCTAAATCATATTCAGATTATTCGGCAGAATTGATCTTTTAAGTTATCGTACAGTCCACGCTGTTTCGTAACATGGTTTGGGTTCATATCTTCGTAGATTTGTTGAAGTACTAAAGGATATTTGAACGTAAAAGGCTATCGTATAAACATCTGTTGGTTAAGACACGCGCTAGTATGAAAGTATAAAATGTTTCTTCAGCATCTCGTTAGTTCATTCTAAATTATAGTATTTAGCCAAGATTGCTTGTGCGCATGCGCTGCTTTCGGATTGCCTACTGTCCCACATTCACACTGCCGTAGCGAGGCGAAGTGTATAGATGCAAAGGCGTTTCTTATATTATTAAAAGCAATAAGAGCTACCTTTTGATAATGACGTAATGCCTTCGGAAATCAAGTTCGGAAGGAGTCGGCGGCTAATCGGAATTGCCTAAATGACGTAATGGAATCGGTTGGGGTTTAAAAGGATAATGACGGGTCCTACAGGTACACGAGCTAGGGTTAGGGATCCTGAAGGTTTAATGACGTATCTGAATAAATAATTAGGGTTAAGGAGACGAGAAGTCATGACGTATGAGACAAGGGTTAGAGGGTCCTAAAGGAGCCTGAGAACGATGACGTGATCTGAATACTAATGATTAGGGTTAGAGGGTCCCAAAGGAGCCTGAGAATGAATAATTAAAAATTGAATATCTAATGAGGCGGCATCCCTTTGGGGGCCTCTAACCCTAATCATTAGTATTCAGATTACGTCATCGTTCTCAGGCTCCTTTAGGACCCTCTAACCCTTGTCTCATTACGTCATGACTTCTCGTCTTCCAGGGGGAGCCTTAACCCTAATTATTTATTCAGATACGTCATTAAACCTTCAGGATCCCTAACCCTAGCTCGTGTACCTGTAGGACCTGTCATTATCCTTTTAAACCCCAACCGATTCCATTACGTCATTTAGGCAATTCCGATTAGCCGCCGACTCCTTTCGAACTTGATTTCCGAAGGCATTACGTCATTATCAAAAGGTAGCTCTTATTGCTTTTAATAATATAAGAAACGCCTTTGCATTTATACACTTCGCCTCGCTACGGCAGTGTGAATGTGGGACAGTAGGCAATCCGAAAGCAGCGCATGCGCACAATCAATCTTGGCTAAATACTATAATTTAGAATGAACTAACGAGATGCTGAAGAAACATTTTATACTTTCATACTAGCGCGTGTCTTAACCAACAGATGTTTATACGATAGCCTTTTACGTTCAAATATCCTTTAGTACTTCAACAAATCTACGAAGATATGAACCCAAACCATGTTACGAAACAGCGTGGACTGTACGATAACTTAAAAGATCAATTCTGCCGAATAATCTGAATATGATTTAGCAAGAGATGAATGTCAATAACTTTGACCGTATTATTGCCTATTTACCTTTAATTCTTAAAGTATATAAGCGAATCATGTAACGAAGAAACGATCAAAGAAATTGTAAGAAGAACGATCACCGATTTTAGATGGATTGACTTATCTAGATACAGGCGTAATAATTATTTAACATATGAATATTATAATAGCTATTGTGGTGATTACCTAGAAGAACTTTACAAAGTTCATCATGCCTCTAGTGTATAAAGTAAGCGATTCCTTGGATAAAGAGATAGGCTTCAGCAAGCTATTCGAAGAACGACAAACGATTTCAAACGTATTGATTTGCCTGTAAGCGAAATAAAACTTTATCAAAATTACTTATATACGGTAGATGCAATCGAAACAAATGTTTAACACGGTTAACTATATATCGGTTTGGTTTATGTGGCTGACTTCACTAATGTTGTCATGCATTTTGTTAGGTTGTTAAGACTGATATATTTGAATAATTTTGACTAAGAGCACATGTTACAGACAAAGAAACGGTCATTAAGAGGTCGTTAGTGTCACAACTCACATTTATTTTGAATATATCCGGAGAAAATCTGATTAAAGCCTTTAAGAAGATATGTAAGAAAGGCAGACGTCCCGAGAAACTTCATACCGATAAAGGAACTGAATTTACCAATTGCTTGGGGTGTTTGGGGGTGTTTTTGGTGTTTCGGGGTGTTTTTGGTGTTTCGGGGTTTTTGGGGGGTGCATTCGGGGTGTTCGTAAGGAGATGGGGTGTTTCGGGGGTGTATTTGGTGTTTCCGGGGTATTTGGGGGTGCATTCGGGGTGTTCGTAAGGAGATGGGGCGCTTGGGGTGTTTGGGGGTGCATTTGGTGTTTCCGGGGTATTTGGGGGGGTGCATTCGGGGTGTTCGTAAGGAGATGGGGCGCTTGGGGTGTTTCGGGGGTGTATTTGGTGTTTCCGGGGCATTTGGGGGTGCATTCGGGGTGTTCGTAAGGAGATGGGGCGCTTGGGGTGTTTGGGGGTGCATTTGGTGTTTCTGAGGGACGGAAGTAAGCCTCTTTCACCTTTACGATCCCTAACCCTAGTCTCGTGTACCTTTGGGACCCCCATCGTATACTTAGACGGCGCTCTGTCTGTGTATTAGGCCCGTTTAGGCCCTATCTGGCCTTCTTTGGCCCGATAAGGCCTTTTGGCCCGTTCGTAGGAGGGAGTTTATACGGTCATCACGCTCCCTTCACGCTATTCAGCGTTCGATTGAACCTGTGTTTTCACCGCTAAGAGATGAACCCTAATAATTTTGGCCGTATTATGGCTTATCTCGTTTTAGTGTCACAATTCCTCCACTAAAACTAGCTTGGTGTTTCAAGAGGCAGATTTGGATCAAGTCTATGAAATTCTAACGTTTCGAGCGCCCCTTCCGTAAAGTGAAATATTATGAACTGAGTGATTATTTCATTTTACGTGTCTCTGACGAAGGGCCTTCGCCGCTCGAAAGTTACAAGTTATTTCGGCAGTGCATAAACCTTTTCTGATATTTGATTTGTATTTCTACCCTGCCTACACAGCACAACACGTATTATCACTTATTTAAAAGCATCTATGACTAAGTAAGTGACTTTACGAATGTTCTATAGCAAATGCAGAAATGCTTAATAGTTTCAGTCGACAAATGTATTTTGTCAGTCGGCATATATAGTCCACAAGTATACTTCGCAGCATACGTTGTTGCGATTGTTATTTCGAAATCCCGAATAACGTCATTTGCCTTTTGGAAATACGTTGTGACTATCGGTCACAAAATCGAATTTACTGGTCCAGGATTGAAAGTTTATTATGTATTCATCTGCATGAACGCTCTTCTCCACGTGCGCGTATAAATATACTAAATATTTACATATTTTGAAATAATGTTGGTTGATTAACGAGCGTTTTGCGAATGTTACACTTTTTTCACGGCAAACACTGATACCACTTTGACTCGTTCGATTCAATGGTTTAAATACACTCGCTTCGTTGTTCATGTGGTCGTTCTAGTAACCGAATCTAAGCGATCATTGCTCACAGATATTATCGTAAATAGACGAATTGGTTTTGGTTCATGTAGAATCTGTATAGAGGACTCGAAAATAGCTGATAATTTCTTTTACGGTTTTCGATTTTGTCCATTCGTGTCCCAGATATCTGTCTTTAAACATTGCCAAAAAGCCCTATTTTGAATTCCCCGCTAGAAATTTCCTCAAATGCTATATGCAAAAGGCGAATATCGCAAATAGCCGCTTCTTTGTTTCAATCCTTAATGATCTTTTAATCACCCTCCCACACGCGTGCTCGAAGGCGAAATATGCAAATATCAGCCGCAGGATAAGTTGGCTTAGCAACGTTTTTTTTGTTCACACTGCTTCCTGAAGTATTTCATCGACATAGGAATTGCTTAATCAATAAACGAAGGCCAGATATGTGATAATTCTCCCGAAATGATTACTCGGCGTAACAAAATGCATGACAAGGAGCGAGACTAAAGATTATCGCATAGTTTATAACAAACGGGTTATACGGGTTATTTATAACAAATAGGTTCGATAAAATGAGGGATCAGATGAGGGTATGGAATGATTTAGGGGTAAGGGGCGACCGGGCACATCAAGACGTATTTGTCAAAAGGGCCACAGGGCCCCAAAAAAGGCCCCCGGGGCCAATTTTGAAGGGCGTATCTTAGAGATAGGGCCAAAGGACCATGGAAATAGCCCTCCGGGTCATGTCGTAAACTTAATTCATATAAATTCTATGTAGAGAACTAAACTATTCAGTTGAGTTGAATATGGTTACCCTTTCGCTATAATCACTTTCTTTCGACGCAACGTATTTTTACTATGGCAACACCAATTTTCCGTTTGAATTTGCCCGCTTACTCTATCCTGTTTATGACCCTCATTATCCCATATTCACTAATGTTTACCCATAAAATCCTAATGTATACCTCAAGTAAATAATTATTCCCAATTCATGCAAATATTTGTCAGTTGCACCACTAATGACTCTTAATGACCCACGCGCATTCAGCCTTGCTTCGTTTGACAAGTCAATCTCTTGAATAATCTAATAGCTATTATAATATATACCAATGTCTATAGATGCATAGTAAAGTTTGATTTCGCTTAGGCAATTCAATACGTTTGAATTCGTTCATCGTACGGCTTCTCGAATGGTTTGATAATCTAAAGAAAAGTAAAATCGTAAAGCCGTAAAGTCCGGTACATTCGTAAAAGCCGTTATGATTCGTTCGACTCCGTGATTTTTTAAATATACTAGCCTCCATAACCTTCGTAAAGCGGGTTCTTATTTGTGTAGATCTATCGAATATCTAACCGGTGTTTCAACGAGGCAATCGTATAAATCTCTGTTGGTTCATATATTCGGAGAACTGTCGAAGATCTAAATTGATCGCAAAGGCCATCTTATAAATCTCTGTTGATCGTGACACCAGTTATTTTGAAGGTTTAAAATGCTTCTTCATTACTCTCTTTAGTTCATCCCATATCATATCCATGGCGCATGCGCTGCTCTCGGGCTGCCTACTGTCCCACATTCACATTGCCGTAGGGAGGTGAAGTGTATAATTACAAAGGCGTTTCTTATATTATTAAAAGCAATAAGAGCTACCTTTTGATAATGACGTAATGCCTTCGGAAATCAACTTCGGAAGGTGTCGGAAATGAGAGCGGTGTGAGAGTACTAGGGGAGACTTGAAGCTGAGTGACGTATGCATAATAATGCGTTATAAAATGAATACTAATTAGGGTTTGAGGTCCTACAGGTATACGAGCTAGGGTTAGGGATCCTGAAGGTTTAATGACGTATCTGAATAAATAATTAGGGTTAAGGCTCCCCCAGGAAGACGAGAAGTCATGACGTAATGAGACTAGGGTTAGAGGGTCCTAAAGGAGCCTGAGAACGATGACGTAATCTGAATACTAATGATTAAGGTTAGAGGGTCCCAAAGGAGCCTGAGAACGATGACGTCATGGGTGGAGCAAAAAGCTCCACCCGCTCCACCCGTCTCAGAACCCCCACTCTGTATACTACTATTGCTGAATCGCTGAATGTTGTTGTTTCACGACGTTCACGAAGCGTACAGGTCACGCGGGACTCTAGTCATGTGATGTTTATGAAAACCCATTCCGTTGGTAATTAACAATAATTTTTAATTCAAATACATAAATTGAATACGGAATGTTCGTACAACTTACACCTTTCCCTATCTTTTTACTTAAAAAACAAAAACAACTATAGTGTTGATAATTGAGTTGATAATAAATTGTTTTAAAAGAGCTATTACATAGGGAATATAATTAACAGGTAATAGAACGACCAAGTCGTGCTATTAATGCCAAAATCATTCCCGTGATTAACAAATCAACCTCCTGCTTCGCGGTCGGTCGATTTTGTAATCACTCGTATGATTTTGGCATTAACTCTTTCCCTACGGCTGAAAAACATCAAAAATTGAACGACCACGTTGTTCTATTGATATCTCTTGAAATAACCATAACTGTTGCGAAAGCTATACATTTTCTGGAAGCCCAATAAACCGGCTTTTACTTGTTCTTTTAAATTTCCCGAACAAAACACATTATGTTAATATAAATTAGCATTAATTATCATAAATCAGGTTGAAAAATTTACATTTTTCCAGAAAAGGCCATCTTGCACGCCCGCGTAGCATCTTGAAAACTCAAAAGGCCACCAATCGCAGAGTTGTTTATGAAATCAAATCAAACTTGGCGTGTGCGTGGATTTCATGTTCCTGGCGCTTGTCGAATTTCAATTTTTAATCTTGCGTTACCGTGTGCCGTGTTTTTCGATTGACGACTTTGCGGGTCATCAACGACCCATTTTAACTGCGCCCGTAATGAAAGAGTTAATATAGAATGGCCGATATATTTTCGCATCGATCAATTTTATATTTTCGCCTGAATTTTTCATCATCGTTGTAAGTCGGCTAAACAACACACATATCAAATTTTAAGCCAATTTGGTGAATTATTTCCTACATTTCTAAACACGGCATTTTCTTAGATTTGTTTCTTGATAAGTCTAATCTCTCATACTTACCTGGGGTTTCCAGTGACAAGTGCATTTAAATCAAACCATTTAGCTGGCAGTAGCAAGACATCATAAGCAAAACAGCTTAAAGAATTGAAATATAATTCAAAATCTTTATTTCTTTGTGAAGTCAACATTTTGAGCCAGTAAACATATTCATAAATTTAGCACATTTATTATTGGGCCAGCTCGCTTCATGTAATATCAAAAATGTATCTGGCTGTACAGACCAAGTAACAGTTGGCAAATGGTGTGCTTGTTAGCAAGTCTGGCATGTGGGCTAGCCTGCCTCATGATGTACTGTAATATCAGGACTATTATTACTATCTCGATTAGAGAGCGAGCTTGCCTCCATGTACAGCTTGCCTTCATATACAGCTATAGTAATCATGAAACTAGCCAAAAATCAGTATGAAAGGTTTGTATCTGTCTGTGCAGACCAAGTAACTGTTGTAACAATGGAAAGTACATGGCAACAGGCTGTCATTGGTAAACCAGCAAATAACAAACTCTTTACTCTTTGATCTTGATAGTTGGTATGGGTGTCAGAGAGTTGATCGATACAGACTTATTGATAACCAAGCACATTTTGGAGGCCCATTTAAGCTTACACATATCAAGTGAAACAGGTTTATTCGAGAAGCAATTATAGAATTCAAAAGTGGACACTTTTGAAACGTTGCTCTAAAATCTTTAAATATAATGTCGAAGGTTTATATTGTGTATGAAACAATAAACTGTTGATTAGCATCGACTTTATTTTGTATATAGACATATAAACAATAAACAATGCAGGCAACAAAGCTTATAAAACATATTACAGTTACCTCAGAACAGTTAACATATTTTCAAAAACATATTACATTTACAATTACCTCAGAACAGTTAACATATTTTCACACAGCATTCATATGTTGAGTTTTATAAACAACAAGACGCCTGCTCAGGCGTTCACTTGGGCTACTGATTTGGGGGCAAGGCATGCAAGCGAATATGAAGCGAGTTCGGACTTTCGTTTTATTGCCAATGAATCGCTGTTGGAAAAGTTTACCGAGACCTGTAAACCTGCAAACCATTGCAAAGATTCTCTCCAAGATGAGAGAAACACAGATGAGAGATCTTCAGATCAATCATGAAGACGGAAAGAACAGCCAAGGACAAACATATTATTACTCGGGCCTCCCCCCCTTGGGGGGAGAGCACGAGTCTTAGAAAGGGCTCTGTTTATTTTTTTTATTTTGGCAATGTCGCGAGATGGCAATTATTGCATCATTGTTGACTAAATTAGTAGACTAGTGAGCGAGACTATGAATGTGGGATTACTACACATGCGCAGTGAAGTTATCCCCAAAACAATTTTGCCCCCCGCAGTCGTTTTCATCATCCCGATCAACCTCTTACCCAGGCTTTCCACCTTTGCGAAACTGAAAACACTGCGTATATTTCTGATTTATTTACTCATCTGATCTGACACCTTTCTTCGAGTGCTCTTCACTGAAAATCTTTGATGTGGCTGGCAAGTATCTTGATCTTATATACGCTCACAATCCAAATCGCTTTTGAAATGGGTTGGTCTACGATTTCGAGAACCTGTACTCGATCAAATTATATGTTTCCATTACGCTTTTTGTCTACTAAATGTTTAATAATTTAATATGAGACTCAACATATGAATGCTTGCATATGAATGCTGTATGGAAATATGTTAACTGTTCTGAGGTAGCTGTAATATTTTTATAAGCTTTGTTGCCTGTATTGTTTATTGTTATGTAATTATACAAAATAAAGTCGATGCTACAGTTTATTGTTTCATATTATACCAAGTAGAAGTACTATTATTAAAGTATGCAATGTTGCTATATATCGAATTAATTACCCTGTTTCACTTGATATTGTACCAGTAAGCTTAAATGGGGCTCCAAAATGTTCTGGGTTATCAGTAAGTTTGTATCGATTGTTCATATTATATGCGAATGCTTACAAATGAATGTACAGTATATAAATCTCTGACACTCATTGTTGCCATTGACTTGAGTAACCCTGTTTCACTCGATATTTTACCTGTAAGCTTAAATGGGGCTCCAAAATGTTCTGGGTTATCAGTAAGTTTGTATCGATTGTTCATACATGTATTATTATACACAAATGCTTACAAATGAACACACAGTATATAAATCTCTGACACCCATACCAACTATCAAGATCAAGGAGTAAAGAGTTTGTTGTTGTTTGACCTTGCTACTGCCAGCTAAATGCATGGTTTGATTTACTGCCATGCCTTATACACTGAGAAAAAGATTAACTGATTTAATGCTTGCTCAAACTGAACCTGTTTGCCCATATGAATTCTTATTACATGAGCACAGGCCGGCTCGCTTGCCAGGCTGACCCTGTTGACTAGAACTGGATTAGGTCAGCAAACAGGATGGCTCATTTGGTGGGGCAGACTTCTCAGTAAGCCAGCTTGGATACTGAGCCAACTCACCTTCATATAATCAAAGCCATTGGCCAACACTATGTTATGGGTTTGTAATGATGGAAAATTTAACCACCCCTGCACTGACAGCTGTATCATTACATGTACCATTGTACCTACAACTATATATTTGTGTATATTGAATTCAAATCACTGAATTTGCCTACAATGTCTTTCAACAAGCCACAACCTCAAGTAGCCCGAGTTAACGCCTAGCGGGCGTCTTGTTATTATTATACTGTGTTGACATTTATCCCGTGAAACTCTGTAATATTAATCATGAAATATTGTGTTTTTGTCCGATTTAAATCAATTCTATATCGAAATGATCACTTGAATCTGGCGAATCGAACGCTGTTGGTTTCGTCTACTTAAAATGTGAAGATCAGATGTTATATGAGAAAATGCGTATTAGCGATTAAAGCGAGACTCGTCTCTAAAATCAAAGGACATGGCTTCAAGATCTATTCGTTGTTTACCCGATGATTTAATGCTCTTATGTCCATTAAACCGATGTAATTTCGTAACAGATATGTTTCGTATACCTTGCCGTTGTTTTTTTATATAAATTTTGACACACGAAGACCTTCAATCGAACAGATATTAGAAAAAATAACATTGCCGCGTCGGGTATAATATATCACAACAGCATCAGCATGTTTTATAGTGCCTGTCACTTCATTTATCACTTCATCAATGTTCTTCATTCTTCCATTTACAGCAATTGAGCAACATATTTCAGTACAATTTAGTAGCACATTTAAACAGTTTGATCGATTCAATAAAACATGTAAACATAGATTTGATCGAGTCGGAACAACCTGTTTCGAAATCGCTCATCTTTTACTTTTAGTGTAGGTCTACCGCTATCGGTGTCTGCGATTGTAAGTAGTGTGAGCATGTTTATTATTAATATACTTGCCAGCCACATTCCTTATCAATCTTATCACAAATTTGCTAGAGTCTTGAAGTTGATCAATGGCAATGGCGACCAAAGAAGCGTGGATGAATATAAGGTCAGCGCTCGTTTTCATCACTGAAACAGTCATGACGTCATGAGAATAAACACTGAAACAGTCAGACGTCATGAGAATAAAGAAAACGAAATAAGATCACGTCAGTTTGATAGATGGGAATTAGTTGCATTTTGTTGACCAGAAAAATAAAAATAATAAAAATAAAAATAATACAGAAGTGCAGCCCGTTTTAAGACTTGGTGCTAAGCTTATTACTTGAATAAACAATGCAGGCAACAAAGCTTATAAAACATATTACAGTTACCTCAGAACAGTTAACATATTTTCACACAGCATTCATACGTTGAGTTTCATATTAAATTGTTAAACATAGGTTTAATCGAGTACACATCAGCGTACAGGTACGGCATTTTCAGTGTACGGTTATCGAGATCGCAGACAGAGACCACCAAGGCACCAACCGTGTCGAAATCGCTCGTTATCTTTTAGTGTAGCCGTAGGTCTTCGGCGATCGGCGTGTGCGATTGTAAGCATCGTGAGATCAAGATACTGCCAGCCACATCAAATCTTTTCAGTGAAGAACACTCGAGGAAAGGTAACCAGATGAATATTAAAAATATGACAATGGCGCATAAATATATGCAGTGGTTCAGATCGATCTCGTACCCAGACCCAAGTGGGATGATGCAAGAATTGCCATTTCGCGACATTGCCAAATAAACAGAGCCCTTTTTAAGACTCGTGCTCTCCCCCCACAGGAGGAGGCCCGAGTAATGATGATAAAAATTTCCAAGTTACAATAATAAATAACAAGGACAAATCCGGATTCAACTTTAGCTCATAAGTTAGTGTGCAACTACTTACTAATGCTTTACACAAAACAGCAATATTATATTATACGGCGCATATATTTATGTTTATTATTTTATTATTTTATTTTTGTAAAGATTATATTTAAATTTATAAAAAGTGGCAAGTTGTTCTATATTCATTATAAAGGCAAGCATTTTAACTTATCCAGTTTCTCTGTGTTTTGGGCAAGGGCGGAGCCATGCTGATTCTATAGACAACTCATTAAAACTGAACACCGAATTGCCTAAGCATGCAAAGACTGACATAATATTTTTTTATAAATTTGCTCATGTTCGTTAAGCAAGCAGCGAAGAGTACCATAAGGCAACGATAATAAAATAGAAGTCAACTGTTGGTAAAATAAACTTATCAATTTTCTTTGTACTGTAGTTGTGGTCCAACTAAATTGACAGACTGTTTTTAAAATATATTATATAGATCAGAGTATGTGTTATTATGCTTGCTGTTTGTCTTAATGGTTATTCAATCGAATGCCTCCTAATTAAGTTTTTATAAATAGAAACGTTTAAGACCAACAGTATAAACATCTGCACGTACGTCCTGCAAAAATTAATCATCTGATTGAAAAGTAACCAAACTTGACTTGTGATATGTTCACTTTAATAAAGGAACCAAAATACTTTTTAAGAGATTGAAACTGCCATACATTACCGCGTGTTAGTAACTGCAACAGACGAACAAAACCAGCTGCTTTTTGTGGATAATTTCTTAACTGTTTTAGCTTTTGTTCTTTTGGTCATCAAAACATGGCCATCTTAATAAACAGGAATAATTGTTTGATGCATTAAGCAGACTTGCTTAATTCCAAACTTTGCCACTTTAGAAGATCATTGGAGTTGCATGGAAATTCATCGACATGATTAAGCTACACTATTAAGTCGACGGAAGATTGATGGCTCGAGCGAGCTCGGTCGCTTCTTCGGGATTCCGGTTTGCTGCTTTGCAAGTTGAGCAACCGCGTCAACAGGCAACTGTATGCTAATTTTATCCATTTAAGTGCACGAAATATTTCTGCGACAACTTAACACTTATGATCATCTGTAAGGATGTGTTTCGATTCTATTCCAGAATCATCCTCATGTCATGGTAATATGAAAATTTATCGATATGATTAACCTACACCATCACTGAGTTGCGTTCAATTAACAACTTGACTCCAAAAAGAGTTATTCGTTATTAAAATTACACACAGAATAACTCGTTGTGGAGCTACTTGAAATTAACAATAAGTTTACCTTCTTAACCCACAATGTATATTCATTAGGGCAAGAAGGAAATTACTGTAAAATTATTTATTAGATCTTTATCTTAAATATGAGAAGATGATCCAAAGAGCTTTTATCTACAAATAGTTTAACTTTTACTGCACTGTAAAATCAGATTGGTTTATTATAGATGTATTTTACGTTTATAAAGTATTCATCAGGAGAGATGTTTCAGACCACTTAATTAAGAGATGTTAAAGTTTACTTTATTAAAGACTTATTGACCGAATAAGAGAAATAAGGTTTTTATTATTGTGACCCTCTACGCGAAAACGTACCTTAACGCTTTTCCGTTTAAACGGCCAAAAAAACGGTCGGCGAACGGATGACAAACGGCTTGTAAAAGCGTTCGAACGGTTTCCAAAAACGTTCGAACGGTTTAGCAAACCAACTAAACGGTTAACAACAGGAGTTCGAACGGTTAATAACAGGCGTTCGAATGGATAATAACAGGCGTTCGAACGGTTGACCACAACTAACGGCTAACTAAACGGCTAACAGGCTAACAAACCCGTTCGAACGGCTAACGTAACCGTTCGAACGTCTAACGAAACCGTTTGAGCGGCTAACGAAACCGTTCGAACGGCTTACGAAACCGTTTGAACGCTCTGTTAATAATTTTAAACGTTTTATCAAACCATTCGAACGGAAAACTATCAAATTTCACAGTTTTCCAGCAGCAGAAAAGTCCAGAGAACGCGGGGAAGTTTGGATCATGCTGTATTGATGTCGCGGTTGTTCCTTATTGCAGGAAGGACAGCTATGGGGATCATGCGAAAAACTGTCAATTGAGCGTCAGTAATCTTGATGTAGACTAGTTGAAATCGTTCGAATGATATAAAATTATTTCTTGTCACATTTTGCTTATAATTTTGCTTAGTTTTGCGTAAATCTTTGCTTATAACTATAAGGCGTTCCGCGTTCGAACGTCGTTAGAACGGTTTCAGTTAGCGATTAGGAATTGCGTCCAATGTATTTTAACCGCAATTCGTCAAATGAAGTGAGTCTGTGTTGGCAACAACTCCAACTCTGTGTTGGCAACAACAAACATAATCTCATAGGCATTACGTTAGAGATGTCTTCCCGTATTCTCACACCTGTCAAGCTGCACTGTCAAGTTGGTTTGTCATTGGCGTTCGACCAAACTCTTTATTCTTACGCCTATAAGGCATTATGCGCTCGTCATAATCCGGCGTTTGAATTCGTGTATATGTAAACCCGATTAAACGCTTGCGCTAATAGCCCTTTGAACGATTTCAGTTAAACGCTTTAGCCTTTAGCGAGCACTGAACGGCATGAAAATGCCGTTTTCCTACCGTTCGGTAAGGCTTTCGAACGCTTTGAGAAGCCGTTTGGACAGTTTGATAAAACCGGCGCCTGTTACTAACCGTTTGAACGGCTAAAAACGGCCAAGTGAAACCGTTCGAACGGCTAACTGAAACCGTTCGAACGGCTAGCTGAAACCGTTCGAACGGTTTCAGTTAGCCGTTCGAACGTTTAATAACAGGCGTTCGAACGCTCTGTTAATAATTTTAAACGTTTTATCAAACCGTTCGAACGGCTTCTTAAAGCGTTCGAACGCTTACCAAACGGTAAGCGAACGGTATTTTCATGCCGTTCCTAAAGCGTTAAGGTACGTTTTCGCGTGGAGGGATGGCTCTTTTAAATTTCTCATATTTCCTCAATTTTTTCGCAATTTTTTAAAACATTGCAGCTGTTTTGTAATGACCGGTATTTACTGGTTTAATTGTAAAGAGCGCTCAGCAACCAATCAGATTGCAGAAAAGCTGCGTTAAGATCGCTCAGCAACCAATCAGATTGCAGAAAAGCTGCGTTAAGATCGCCCAGCAACCAAAGAGGTTGCAGAAACGCTGCGTTAAGACCGCTCAAGATCTAAGCCATATAATAAAAGCTTTTATTATAAATTGATATTGTATTGAAAGACCACAGGGATGAGCATAATTTTGCCGTAAAGTATTCATAAAGTTAATAAAGTATTCATAAAAAGAGATATAAAAGACCGACGGCAACGTCATCTACAGAATAACTGTAGTATATCTATATCTCTTAGAAGGTTTGCGAGTATTTGTCCCTGCGAAATAACCAAAATTGACATTTAATATGTACATTTCAACAATGGACAAGAAAACCTTTTAAGATATTGAAATTTATGATATACCTGTAAAGTAGTGTCTTATCTTCCGACCACAAGTCATCAGTTTTAAATATTTATGAATGCAGACCAACTACTTAAATTTGTGTATTTGGAGAAAATAGAGTAGTTTCGGTTAGACATCCTTTTAAAACGGAAGACAGCAACGACATTCGTGGCCAAGTTTTTTTTCCGCAGGAGCAAGGTTAAATATGATTTCAATATTATTATTTCAACTTAAATAATGTAATTGTGCGAGGATGAACATTTTTATGAAAAAAGAAAGGTGAATGACATTATCTCTGTGACAGATATACATCTGCTTCGTAATATATTATTTTTAACTAAATTGAAAATGTTTGCCATTACATTCTAATTCTAGCCAAGTCAACTCAAAGTCAAGAACTGATTATGTCTGTCAAAGAATACATTAGATGCACCGCCAACATAAAGGTGTACCAAAATGTTGTTACAAGACATTCACGCTACAAGCTTCTGCTTCTCTTGGTCCTGTTGGCTTATCACGTTTCCAATGCCGAGGGGTCCTGCTCAAGTAAATCATTCAGACGTTTTGATGTATCAGGTATTGTACATATGCGTTATCAACGAAAATTAGCTTTGAGTAAAAATTTCTTTTTTATTTTCTTCATTAGTTAACTAAATCGTCAATATATAATTCCAATAATTTTGAAAATGGAACAAGTGCATAAATACGCTATGGATATGGGCATGCTGCCAAGGACTTGTCAGTTTCTCACGTACAAACGATACAGTTATAGTACACTGTAATGCGATAGGATTCCAGCCCCTCGCAGTTGCCTTAACCACACGTGAGGAGTGTGTTGTCCAGTTTGACTCTCTGGGCATGAAGTTGGATGTCCTTCTATGCAGTAGCGAAGTTGGCCATAGCAACTGGCCATGCTATGCACATTTTGAAACGATTTACATATTCAGATCTTTAGAAATATATGGTTTTCAAAATATGCTGATGTTTATAAATTAACATAGAATGACCAATTGCTACCGCCAGCTTCGCCACTGCTTCTATGGTGACATAGACCAAAAAGAGATATCCTTACTAGTGTTGTTGACTGTTGTATTTCTAAAACGGAGTTGTATGGCACGTGATGAAACATTGAAAACATTTATTATGATGGTTGTCCCAGTTTATTGACTGACTGCTATTATCGATCCTTTCTCGATCCTGTGTAACTATGATTGACTTATTTGGGGCATACGTAGTTTACAACTAATTGTTGGACTTGGGTTGTCGGTGACCAGAACAACGTCACGGATGTCTACGATTTATGAGTTAGCTTCCATGTTTCCTGATCATCGCTGATAATTTCGCCTTGGAAACGAGTTTAAAGTACGTTTAATGTATTATATCTTGTTTATCAATTTGGTGTAAACCGTTTTGTAGGAAAAAAATAATAAAAACTTTTATTTCCTTAAATCGATCCACACTTGATGGTTTTGTTTGATTTTCGTAGGAAATGCTCTTTCGCTCGCAGCTGTACCTTCTGTTTCACAATTTGTTCCAGTGTTTGAGCAGAATATAAAACTATACCCTTGTCTTCAGCCTTTATTATCGCTCCTTGATTTATTTTCGTTCAAAGATAAATGCGACAATTGGACATTGAACAAGTGTATTTCAAAGAAAGGCACTTGTTAAAATAATGAATTTTAAACTGTCAAAACCAGACAGGAAACACTATAAACTGTAAAACACTAGAAACTGTCAAAACCAGACAGGAAACACTATATGAAAACGAGTGATCATGATTTTACAACATTTTGTTACCATGATCAGGGCACCCGCGGACTCGGATCTCGCAGATTGGCAACTCGCAGACTTGCAACTTGCAGACTTGCAACTTGAAGACTTGCAATTTGCAACATGCAGACTTTCAACTCGCAGAATACTTGCAACTCGCAGACTTGGAACTTGTAACTCGCAGACTTTCAACTCGCAGACTCGCAACTCCACAACTTGCAACTCGAAGACTCGCAACTCGCAACTCGAAGACTCGCAACTCGCAGACTTCCAACTCACAACTCGCAGACTTGCAATTCGCAACACGTAACTCACAGACTTACAACTCGCAACTCACAGACTTGCAACTCGCAACTCGTAACTCACAAACTTGCAACTCGCAGACAAGCAACTCGTAACTCACAGACTTGCGCTCGCAGACATGCAACTCGCAACTCACAGACTTGCAACTCGCAGACTTGCAACTAGCAACTCGCAGACTTGCAACTAGCAACTCGTAACTCACAGACTTGCAACTCGTAACTCACAGACTTGCAACTCGCAAATCACAGAATTGTAACTCGTAACTCACAGACGTGACTTGCAACTCGCAGACTTGCAACTCGTAACTCACAGACTTGCAACTCACAGACTTAATTAGCAACTCGCAACTCACAGACTTGCAACTCGCAGACTTGCAACTCGCAACTCACAGACTCGCAACTCGCAGACTTGCAACTCGTAACTCGCAGACTTGGAACTCGCAACTCACAACTCGCAGACTTGCAACTCGTAACTCACAGACTTGCAACTCGCAACTCACAGACTCGCAACTCGCAGACTTGCAACTCGCAACTCACAGACTTGCAACTCGCAGACTTGCAACTCGTAACTCACAGACTTGAAACTCACAGACTTGCAACTCGCAACTCACACACTTGCAACTCACACACTTGCAACTCGCAGACTTGCATCTCGCAGACATGCAACTCGCAACTCACAGACTTGCAACTCGCAGACTTGCAACTAGCAACTCGTAACTCACAGACTTGCAACTCGTAACTCACAGACTTGCAACTCGCAACTCACAGAATTGCAACTCGTAACTCACAGACGTGACTTGCAACTCGCAGACTATCAACTCGTAACTCACAGACTTGCAACTCACAGACTTGCAACTCACATACTTGCAACTCGCAACTCACAGACTTGCAACTCACAGACTTGCAACTCGCAACTCACAGACTTGCAACTCGCAGACTTGCAACTCGTAACTCACAGACTCGCAACTCGCAACTCACAGATTTGCAACTCGTAACTCACAGACTTGCAACTCACAGACTTGCAACTCGCAACTCACAGACTCGCAACTCGCAACTCGCAGACTTGCAACTCGTAACTCACAGACTTGCAACTCACAGACTTGCAACTCGCAACTCACAGACTTGCAACTCGCAACTCACAGACTTGCAACTCGCAACTCACAGACTTGCAACTCGTAACTCAACAGACTTGCAACTCGTAACTCACAGACTTGCAACTCGCAACTCACAGACTTGCAACTCGTAACTCAACAGACTTGCAACTCGCAACTCACAGACTTGCAACTCGCACCTCACATACTTGAAACTTGCAACTAACATACTTGAAACTCGCAACTCACAGACTTGCAACTCGCGACTCACAGACTTGCAACTCGCAACTCACAGACTTGCAACTCGCAACTCGCAGACTTGCAACTCGTAACTCACAGACTTGCAACTCGCAACTCACAGACTTGCAACTCGTAACTCACAGACTTGCAACTCGCACCTCACATACTTGAAACTTGCAACTAACATACTTGAAACTCGCAATTCACAGACTTGCAACTCGCAACTCACAGACTTGCAACTCGCAACTCACAGACTTGCAACTCGCAACTCGCAGACTTGCAACTCGTAACTCACAGACTTGCAACTCGCAACTCACAGACTTGCAACTCGTAACTCACAGACTTGCAACTCGCACCTCACATACTTGAAACTTGCAACTAACATACTTGAAACTCGCAACTCACAGACTTGCAACTCGCAACTCGCAGACTTGCAACTCGTAACTCACAGACTTGCAACTCGCAACTCACAGACTAGCAACTCGTAACTCAACAGACTTGCAACTCGCAACTCACAGACTTGCAACTCGCACCTCACATACTTGAAACTTGCAACTAACATACTTGAAACTCGCAACTCACAGACTTGCAACTCGTAACTCACAGACTTGCAACTCGTAACTCACAGACTTGCAACTCGCAACTCACAGACTTGCAACTCGTAACTCAACAGACTTGCAACTCGCAACTCACAGACTTGCAACTCGCACCTCACATACTTGAAACTTGCAACTAACATACTTGCAACTCGTAACTCACAGACTTGCAACTCGCAACTCACAGACTTGCAACTCGTAACTCACAGACTTGCAACTCGCACCTCACATACTTGAAACTTGCAACTAACATACTTGAAACTCGCAACTCACAGACTTGCAACTCGCAACTCACAGACTTGCAACTCGCAGACTTGCAACTCGTAACTCACAGACTTGCAACTCGTAACTCACAGACTTGCAACTCGCAACTCACAGACTTGCAACTCGCAACTCACAGACTTGCAACTCGTAACTCACAGACTTGCAACTCGCACCTCACATACTTGAAACTTGCAACTAACATACTTGAAACTCGCAACTCACAGACTTGCAACTCGCAACTCGCAGACTTGCAACTCGTAACTCACAGACTTGCAACTCGCAACTCACAGACTAGCAACTCGTAACTCAACAGACTTGCAACTCGCAACTCACAGACTTGCAACTCGCACCTCACATACTTGAAACTTGCAACTAACATACTTGAAACTCGCAACTCACAGACTTGCAACTCGTAACTCACAGACTTGCAACTCGTAACTCACAGACTTGCAACTCGCAACTCACAGACTTGCAACTCGTAACTCAACAGACTTGCAACTCGCAACTCACAGACTTGCAACTCGCACCTCACATACTTGAAACTTGCAACTAACATACTTGCAACTCGTAACTCACAGACTTGCAACTCGCAACTCACAGACTTGCAACTCGTAACTCACAGACTTGCAACTCGCACCTCACATACTTGAAACTTGCAACTAACATACTTGAAACTCGCAACTCACAGACTTGCAACTCGTAACTCAGAGACTTGCAACTCGTAACTCACAGACTTGCAACTCGCAACTCACAGACTTGCAACTCGCACCTCACATACTTGAAACTTGCAACTAACATACTTGCAACTCGTAACTCACAGACTTGCAACTCGTAACTCACAGACTTGCAACTCGTAACTCACAGACTTGCAACTCGCAACTCACAGACTTGCAACTCGCAACTCACAGACTTGCAACTCGCAACTCACATACTTGAAACTTGCAACTAACATACTTGCAACTCGCAACTCACAGACTTGCAACTCGGAACTCACAGACTTGCAACTCGTAACTCACGGACTTGCAACTCGCAACTCACAGACTCGCAACTCACACACTTGCAACTCACACACTTGCAACTCGCAGACTTGCATCTCGCAACTCACAGACTTGCAACTCGCAACTCGCAGACTAGCAACTCGTAACTCACAGACTTGCAACTCGTAACTCACAGACTTGCAACTCCAACTCACAGACTTGCAACTCGCAACTCACATACTTGAAACTTGCAACTAACATACTTGCAACTCACAGACTTGCAACTCGCAACTCACATACTTGAAACTTGCAACTAACATACTTGCAACTCACAGACTTGCAACTCGCAACTCACAGACTTGCAACTAGCAGCTCACAGACTTGCAACTCACAGACTTGCAACTCACAGACTTGCAACTCGCAACTCGGAACTCGCAGACTTGCAAATAGCAACTCGTAGACTTGCAACTCGTAACTCACAGACTTGCAACTCGCAACTCACAGACTTGCAACTCGTAACTCAACAGACTTGCAACTCGCAACTCACAGACTTGCAACTCGCACCTCACATACTTGAAACTTGCAACTAACATACTTGAAACTCGCAACTCACAGACTTGCAACTCGTAACTCACAGACTTGCAACTCGTAACTCACAGACTTGCAACTCACAGACTTGCAACTCGTAACTCAACAGACTTGCAACTCGCAACTCACAGACTTGCAACTCGCACCTCACATACTTGAAACTTGCAACTAACATACTTGCAACTCGTAACTCACAGACTTGCAACTCGCAACTCACAGACTTGCAACTCGTAACTCACAGACTTGCAACTCGCACCTCACATACTTGAAACTTGCAACTAACATACTTGAAACTCGCAACTCACAGACTTGCAACTCGCAACTCACAGACTTGCAACTCGCAACTCGCAGACTTGCAACTCGTAACTCACAGACTTGCAACTCGTAACTCACAGACTTGCAACTCGCAACTCACAGACTTGCAACTCGTAACTCAACAGACTTGCAACTCGCAACTCACAGACTTGCAACTCGCACCTCACATACTTGAAACTTGCAACTAACATACTTGAAACTCGCAACTCACAGACTTGCAACACGTAACTCACAGACTTGCAACTCGTAACTCACAGACTTGCAACTCGCAACTCACAGACTTGCAACTCGCACCTCACATACTTGAAACTTGCAACTAACATACTTGCAACTCTTAACTCACAGACTTGCAACTCGTAACTCACAGACTTGCAACTCGCAACTCACAGACTTGCAACTCGCAACTCACAGACTTGCAACTCGCAACTCACATACTTGAAACTTGCAACTAACATACTTGCAACTCGCAACTTACAGACTTGCAACTCGGAACTCACAGACTTGCAACTCGTAACTCACATACTTGAAACTTGCAACTAACATACTTGCAACTCGCAACTTACAGACTTGCAACTCGGAACTCACAGACTTGCAACTCGCAACTCGCAGACTTGCAACTCGTAACTCACAGACTTGCAACTCGTAACTCACAGACTTGCAACTCCAACTCACAGACTTGCAACTCGCAACTCACATACTTGAAACTTGCAACTAACATACTTGCAACTCACAGACTTGCAACTCGCAACTCACATACTTGAAACTTGCAACTAACATACTTGCAACTCACAGACTTGCAACTCGCAACTCACAGACTTGCAACTAGCAGCTCACAGACTTGCAACTCACAGACTTGCAACTCACAGACTTGCAACTCGCAACTCGGAACTCGCAGACTTGCAAATAGCAACTCGTAGACTTGCAACTCGTAACTCACAGACTTGCAACTCACAGACTCACAACTCGCATACTCGCAACTTGTAGACTCGCAGACTTGCAACTCGCAGACTTTCAACTCGCAGACTCGCAAATCACAGACTCGCAAATCAGAGACTTGCAAACTTGCAGTCTTTCAACTCGCAGACTGGAAACTCGCGGACTTGCACTCACGGACTTATACTTGCACACATGCATTCGCAGACTTTCAACTTGCAAACGTGCAACTCGCAGACTTGCAACTCGCAGGCGTGCACTCACGGACTTGCACTCGCAGAACTGAATTCGCAGACTTGCACTCGTAGACTTGCAACTCGCAGACTTGCAGCTCACAGAATGGCAACTCGCAAACTTGCACTCTCAGACTTGTACTCTCAGAATTTCAGCTCGCAGACTTGCACTCGTTAACTTGCACTCACAGACTAGCATTAGCAACCTCATTGACTGGCAACTCGCAGATCAGTCTTCCATTCGCAGACTGGTAACTCTTAGACTAGCAACTCGTCGACTTGCAGACTTGCAACTTGCAGATTTGCTATACCCGCGCAGACTGGCAACTTGCAGTCTCGCGGACTTGCAACACGCAGACTGGCAACTCGCAGACTTGCAACTCGCATGGTAGACAAAGTCAGGTTTTGTAACCGTGACTAACTTTACAGGGTGGCTGTTTTTGATCCTTTCTTGAGTATATGAATCTGCAAAATTTATGACCTTCGTTCTGCCGCTCTGCTATCTGCATCTTCGTATTTCAATTATCTAACATTTTGCATGTTTTCATATATAGAACCTTCAATTGTCATGTCAGTATGTAATTAGAGCAAATATATGACGCTTAGAAGGTTGCATGTTGTTTAGATCTGTACTGAGCCTTCACTCATCACATTATTAATCAATGTAAATCAATTGTTACAATATGACACTGACGTTGTACAGACATTTGTAACCTTCACTCATATGGTTTGGCCATATCATTGGTCTGCAGAAGATTAAAGGTTGTACTCAACTGTGACCTGTACTCATTAATATATAATTAGTCAATATATATGTAACCTTCTCTCATTATCTTAGTCAATGTGACCCTACATTATCTGCTCATCAAAAGGTTTTTATAAATTGTAGACATGTGCACAACCTTCACTCACCATTTTAGTCCTCGTAGTTCAATAATTAAAGCATCTCACTAGTCATAAGGTTACAGGTTATATACAGATGTAACCTTCACTCATCATCTTAGTCCATGTAGCTCAATAGTTAGAGCATCTCACTAGTCATCAGAAGGTTACAGGTTATACAGATATGTAACCTTCACTCATCATCTTAGTTCAATTAGAAAAAGTCCATGTAGCTCAATAATTAGAGCATCTCACTGGTCATCAGAAGGTTACAGGTTGTGTGTAGCTCAGTGATTAGAACATCTCACTTTTCATCAGAAGGTTACAGGTTGTACACATGTAACCTTCATTCATCACCGTAGTCCATGTAGTTCAATAATTAGAGCATCTCACATGTCATCAAAGGTTACAGGTTGTACACATATGACCTTTACTCGTCATCTTAGTCTTTGTATCTAAATGATTAGAGAATCTCACAAATCATTAGTCATCGGTTATATTATCTGGTCATCAAAAGGTTATAGATTTTAGACATGCGCATAACCTTCAATCTTCATCTTCGTTCATATATATATGTAGCTCAAACTCTTTGGATTTAAGAATGTCGCAAGGTTTGTTCTCCTTATGGGTCTCTTGAAAGGATGTCGCTGATTCCTTTTTTTCTCTTGTGTAATTTGTAAAAGGTGCTCGACTTGAGAATAATGTGATGAAAGAAAGTGAACAAAACAGTGAGATTGAATGCATTTATCTATGCATCGTGTCTGATTATCCTTTGTGCAAATCCATCAACTATGAGATTACAAATGAGGCACGCCCGAGTTCGAAGCATAAATGTCAGCTGAACAATGCCACCAAATCACATCAACTGGAAAACTTTGTAAAAGACGAAGCATTTAAATATATTGAAATTATGCAGGTAACTAGAGTAAATATACATTTGTTTTTTCTTGATGTAAATGTTTTAACTCGTATATTAAAATTTGATTTAACTGGCAAAACTGCTGGTCCTCATTTGACCAAGAGACTGAAGATTAATATGTTTTGCCTCTAGGAGAACGTCAGTGAAAATAATCCAGATGAGGAAAACTCCTCTCCAGGTAATGTCTGTCTGTCACATACACAATTATAAATTAGCCACCCATTGCTCACGTTGTAAGCAATAAATTATTGGCGTTGTAATAGCATTGTAACCTGTAAGTTATGGATTGTAATACGTTTTGGATTGTAAACGCATGCGTGTAACAGTCAATCACTAGTCCCACATGCTTAGTCTCTCTCGCTAGTATACTAATTCAGGATCTACCACTACCACAAGTACCACCACTACTACCACCACCATTACTATTATCACTAATACTTCTACTACTATTATTACTACCATAATATAACTTTCATTGTATTCCTTTAGTCCCGAAGAGTTGTTCTGATTTGTACAAAAAAGGAGAAAGAAAAGATGGTGTCTACACCATTGACCCTGACGGTATTGGACCCTTCAATGCTAGGTGTGAAATGACAACAAGTGGAGGAGGTTGGACTGTCTTTCAAAGACGAATGGATGGGAGTGTTGACTTTTATCTTGGATGGAACGATTATAAGAAAGGCTTTGGAGACTTAAATGGCGAGTTCTGGCTTGGTCTAGATAATATCCATCGTTTGTCAAAGAGTGCTCAAAACGATCTGAGAGTTGACATGGAGGATTTTGAGAATGAGACACGTTATGCTGATTACTCAACATTTGCAGTGGCAAATGAAACAGAAAAATACAATTTAACCGTTGGAGGTTATTTAGGTTGGTTGCTCTTATTTCAAATTAATTTGATAAGGGACCCAGTCACCCACTATTAGCATGAAATTATTTTAACGAAATCAAATAGTAAAGTTACTTCATGAAAACTGGAGTTCAAGCGGAAATTATTTTTCTACTGTTGCCCTAAAATTATAGTCCGCAATCATGTCGTTCTACCTGCGTTATAAAAGAAGAACTTTAAATCTTTTCTGGACCAGTTGCGAATATAGGGTCCTTAAGGGAAAGCCAAACATTAACAAGCAGTATGAAGATAAGCATTTAAAAGAAGTCATGGTAAATTGACTACCGTATTTGATGTTTGAAGCTTGTTTTACCACCTCCAGAACGCTCCATTTCTGCTAAAAGGATTGCAGTGTTTGAGTCAACATTAAGGAACATCTCTCAGCGAGGTCACGTCGTGCTGAAGACGTGAAAATGCTCAGAGTTGCGTTGTAAACAAAACGAGGACGGTGTTGAGAATACTCTTGGAACTACAAATAATTCATTCTCTTTGTTTGGCATGAATAATTATTTTCTTTCGAAAGCCGCGTCGTCGAGGTTGCCACGTCGTAGATATTAAAGTCTCTAATACAACTCCAAGTCAACTCCAATGCAACTCCAAATCAACATTTGGAATTTGTACTTAGTTTAGTTTAGTTTATTAGATTTATCACTCTTTTAGGTGAACGGAATACCCCAACAGGCTAGAAGCCCAATTGATAGGGGTTCCGAGGGCCTAAGATTTAAGGTCGTTATCCGAGAAGACCCGAAAGTCTTACCATTTGCTGGTATTATTGCGAAGGGCAGCACTTTCTTCAATTATTTTTAAGACCCTGAGTGGTGGTCTTGATATGCATGATGGTAATACGTTGGTTGAGGAAAAGTTTCGAGTGGTGGAACTTGGAAGTTATATTTTTAAATTATATTTAAGTTATATTTTTAAATTATATTTAAGTTATATTTTCAAGTTATATTTTTAATTTATATTTTTAAGTTACATTTTCAAGTTATATTTTAATTATATTTTTAAGTTATATTTTTAAATTATATTTTTCAATTATATTTTTAAGTTATATATTTCAGTTAACTTTTTAAATTACATTTTTAAATTTTATTTTGAAGTGATATTTTTAAATTATATTTTTAAATTATATTTGCAATTAAATTTTTAAATTATATTTTTAAATTAAATTTACAAATTATATTTTTGGGTAATATTTTTAGGTAATATTTTTCAGTTATATTTTTAAATTATATTTTTAAGTTATATTTTTATGTAATATTTTTAAACTTTTTACCTGTTTTAATTGATTTCTGTATTTTTGTATTATCTTTTTTATGATAATGAGAACAATTTGAGATTTTTATTTTAGTCCTAATTTGATAATATATTGCAGGAAATGCTGGTGACTCACTTTCTAGTCACAATGGGATGAAGTTCACTACTAAAGACGAGGATAACGACGTGGCGAGTTCAAACTGTGCTGTGCGTAACACAGGTGCTTGGTGGTACAATACCTGTCATTACTCCAACTTGAATGCTCAGTACTTACGTGGTCATCACAGCACTTTTGGTGTTGGAGTAAACTGGTATCACTGGAAAGGATACAATTATTCTTTAAAGAAAACCGAGATGAAAATCCGTCCTCGTTCATTTTAGTTGGAATATTTTATTTTACATTATTATATTTGGGAACATAATATTCCCAACTATACTTATTATACTTGGGAACATAATGTTAAAGTGTCTATCCAGACCTTGGGTGTTTTGTATATTCGTAATATCTGGACTCTCCGGAGAAGATTTCTAATATATCTTGTCAGACCAAAACTTAATCCCCTTGTACTTTTTTTGCCTTCGAAGTTGGTGATTTAGAGAGTTTTCAAAACTGACTGTTAGAAAAAAAATGGTTTCTAACGGCGGAAATGACGTCAAAATGTGTTTATATCGCGAGAAAGCCAAAGAAGTTAAAATAATAACTTAAAATAATAAAATAATAACTTCTTTGGCTTTCTCCCGAAATAAACATAGATTTACTCTGAGAGCGCGTGCTTTGACGTCATTTTGACGTCATTTCCGCCGTTAGAACCCATTTTTTTTTCTCACGGTCAGTTTTGAAAAACTCTCAAAATCAAAATCAAAGGCAAACACGTACAAGCTTTGGTCTGACACGATAAATTATAAATCTTCCCCGAAGAATCCAAATTATTACCACGAAGAATCCAAGTAGGCAAAATTTCCAATGTTCGGATAGGCACATTAAAGAAACATTCCATTTATCTTTGTTAAGAATCTGGTAGTATGTAAACTTGATAATTTTGTAGTACCGTGTCCATAATTTTGTAGTACCGCAACTCACTGGTTCATCTGTATAATATACTGTTCACTTCTGAGTTGCTGATGACGTTATCAAAATTTTTTGATTTCGCCACGTTGAGGTATCAAAAATCGGAGTAGAAGCTCCGCTTGGTTTTCGAAAAGGACATTCTACAGAGACTGCAGTGATTGGATTAACCGATACCATTAGACGGAATATGTACCATACCCGTTTGACTGGTACAGTATTTATAGACCTTAGCAAAGCGTTCGACACGGTTGATCACAGCAAATTGCTTTCCAAACTTTGTGTATAGGGTATTACTGACACTCATGAGCTTCTTTGGTTTACTAATTATCTTGCAGATCGACGTCAATAATAATAAAACTAGAAATACGTTATACGCAACACCCCTCGCCCGCTTACTGTTTTCAAACTTTTATAGCGTAGTTGCTAATTTACTACTGTAATACAGTACTGTAGTTATTTTACTTGAATTAGGTGATAGCCCATTTATTTGCAAAACTGATTTGCAGTGGACAATACTCTGAGAGCTTTGTGTTGTTTGAATTTAATTCTTTCATAGGACATCAAACTAATTAAATAGCGCAAACTTTTTTAAATTTTGGGTGCAGTACCTGCACTGAACAGAATAGTGGGGAAGTCTACTGCTGTTTCTACCATAAATCACCAAGAAAGAAATTACAGTACTTGTCTCACACTATTGATTATTCATCAAGGCCGGTGAGAGTAAAACCCGGGCGCCAGGACTGACATGTGTGGCCCCCCTCCCCTAAATTTCAGTGAGATGTACGAGTGATCCCTTAATTGCAAGTATGTTATTCATTACAATACAATAAGTTATTGTATGGTAGTAACGGTACAGCATAATATACAATTATTGGATGAGGCTGAGCATGATATCAAGATCATTATCCAGACCGAGGTCTGCATAATTCTTAATATCATGCGTAAACCGAATCCAATAATTGTTTTATTACACATTGTTCAAAATAGTCTTGCTAAAAATATACAAGCACATCTACTACAAGCATTTTTTATCTTGTGATTTTCGCGCGCTTTGTCCTAGTGACGTCATCAGCGTTCAATAATTTTTGTTTTGTACACCTCCATGCAATATAATTCACAGTATTCGACGGAAACGAGGTCGCGCCTGCCAGAAATTAAGAATTCACTGGTGTATGTTGACCAATAAGAAACGAGTATGAAGATTGAATGTATAATAATTGCTTTTATCCAGCGGAATATTGGGGAACAATGTTGAGATGAACTGTACTTCGTGTTAGGCACGTATAATGGTTGCAACATTTCATTGGTCTGCAGAATACACGAATCACAAGTGATTGAAGCGGCAACGCGGCCGGGCCCCTTGCAAGGTCCCGGGCCCTGGGTATTTTTCCCTCCGCCACACGAAAGCTCTAGCGGATAAAGTTGCTGGATAGCTCGCTCCATGTCACCCTTCCACACTCTTAGTTTGGCAGCTCTCTGCTTTTTATCAACTCGATGACGATTGCCAGCTTCCATTGATTTCGTTTTTTACTTTCACCTTTGATGATTACAACGTCTCCGATGTTTGGATGAGGTGTTTGTTCGCCGATGTTGTTCCCAAAGACCTCTTATGTATTCTCGTGTCCATCGTTTCCACATTACTTGCTTGCACTTCTTCAAGTATTTGGCACGCTTCCGTAGATCCTTCTCTTCCAATGGTAGTGTGCAGCATAGAGTTTGGTGTTAGCACAGGCAATTGGACGTCGTCCTCCATGTAACTTAGTGGCCGATTGTTGAGAGCGATCTCTACGTCTATTACCACTTCCTCCAGCTCCGTCCATTTTAACGTACCATTTCCAACGGACTTGTAAAAAGCGTTTTTGAAAAGTCCGATCAGTCGCTCGAATTGTCCTTCCCACCAAGGAGCTCGGCTTAGGTTAAATCGCGGCCTTGATGGAGAGTTCGGCGAGGTATGTATGTAGTCGTTCGTCCTTCTGCACTTGTTGCAACCATTTTTTAGTGGCTTTGAATGTCGAGTATATCAGTTCCGGTCTCCCTCTTCGTGCGATGAATCGCTTCAGGCTTAGTATAAATTCGGTTGCTTCCATAGACTTGAGTAAGTCCAAGTGCACTGCTCTGGTGAGGCTACATCCGTATAGCGCCAGTTATGCCTTGCTTGGACTGGTAACGGATAGGGCCAGCAAAATCCACGCCTACTACTTGATTAATAAACTCCTTAAGTTGAACTCCTTAGTTGAATAAACTCCTTAGTTGATTAATTACTTGATTCACACATTCGACAGTTACGAGCTAAAGGAATCACTGCTGCTAGTCTGACTGGGGATACCATCGAAGAGCAACGAATTTGCGATGGAAACTATTCCTTTGTGTTTGTCGTAGAACCTCTGGGTCCAGGGTAGTCTTTTCCATAATCGCAGAATCGAAGAGATTTGTTGTCGATTGTTAATTGCTTACTTCTGAAATGTCTAACCCACCACTCCCTAATTAGATCCTATCGACTTTCGAAATGTTTTCGATTGGTTCATTTTTAATTAGATTAACTCAACACGAAAGTGAGATTGCTTTCCCGTGCGACCAGAGGTTCTCTCGTCGCTTTCGGTTTTCGGGGGCGGTGGCGTAGAACCTCTGGACCAGGGTAGTGGCTCCTCGGTTTCAACTCGGTTTTGCTCTTGCCGCCCTCCTCTTCCGCTCTTCTTAGCAATAAATTGTTTTCAAACTCACTTTTTCCAAAAAACTATATCTCTTTTTGAAAAAAAAGACACTTTGAATACCGTTTCAATTTTTGCATTCGCAATCATGTGACGGTCATTTAAATATTAATTCAAATGCAGATATTTACCATATCTAGTTACCAGGGCCCAATTTTTATTAATATTTTTTACTAATTTTATTAGTATTCTGTATCATCTGATACAGAATACTAATAAACCTAGCTATTATTCTGTTATTTCTGTATGTGTAAAAGCAATAAACAGAAAAGCTTATACTTAGCTACACTGGATACCATAAATTAACTATAAAACACTAAATATATAGCTTTTCAAAACAGAATCATGACAATTTTACTGCAAATATTTATTAAATATAAAACAATTATTAGTTTACGTAAAAACATACTTCAACGCTCTTTATAGCTTCTGGTACCGCATTCTATTCAATCTCTGATCTATGAGAGGTTTCCAAGTCAGAATCCTGAAATATCAATATAAACAGCATCATTAAAAGGCCGAGAAATAACCAATGTCAGCACTGACAAGATATTGACGAATACACTTCACAAATCAAACACTCTTACCTGCCGATAGATTCGATAGGGACGATAAATTCACATGCATTTCTTCTCATGCAATCTAAATCTTGATTGATTTCGGTTCATGACGAAAAGCGAGATATCATAATTAAAGACTTCGGGCTTCTGTTAACTTTCTCATGAAATTTCTTCGATCAGAATCGTTCTATCAGAGCAGGAAAACTTTTCAAAGAATGTTTAGTTTTTAACGAACCAGGACCTCACGGTTTCTCAAACTAATTTGCATGTGTAATTACATAAGTTGTCTCCCAAAAACAATGGGTTATTTCTGTAAGGTTTAATTATTTCTGTTCGTTAGAAAGAATTATAACAATGAAAACAAAAGTAATTTGAATATTCATTTCACGATACAACACAGCCGCTCAAGTTGTAAATAGTACATATATATATATATATATATATATATATATATATATATATATATATATATATATATATATATATATATATATATATATATATACGTGTAGGTTTTGGTCTACGAAATGCAAAGAGTGCTCAACAACATATAGTTAGAGCAAATAATAGATTTTCGCTTACCTCAAAACTGGTCTGCTACAACTTGTTTCATCTGTAAAAGAATCTTCAGGTCACTGCCTGAAGATTCTTTTACAGATGAAACAAGTTGTAGCAGACCAGTTTTGAGGTAAGCGAAAATATATATATATATATATATATATATATATATATATATATATATATATATATATATATATATATATATATATATATATATATATATATATATATATATATATATATATATATATATATATATATATATATATTTGAGATGTTTGGTTTATGTGACGTCGTGTTGTTTATGTCGTGCATGGATCTTGTTACGAGTGTGGAAAATTATTATTACATAGCAAATGTTTCTTACGATGTCTACAAGTAGTTATAAGTTCGTTCCTTTTGTCAAGGGAGCTTAATTCGGGGTGGCAAATAATAATGAATTTTTCGTAAAGGCAGAGATTGCATCGTTTAGTCCTGTTGGAGTATGGTCGGCATTTCTTAATGATTTTCCATCTTATTGAGTGTCGGGTGTTCGATTATTTTAAAGACCAAATATGTGGCTGGCGTGTGGTTCAGGTATCTTGTTTTAAATGTTCCCTCTGTTAAACCGACGTAGGTTTCTTGCTTGGTGTTGTCTTCATTCGTTACAGTCGCTTGGTAAACTACCCCCTTTGTTTGGCATTTCCCCTTGAGTGGACAGTTGTATTTTTGCCGGGCATGTTGTAAAACATGGACTGATAAAACATGGACTGATAAAACATGGACTGATAAAACATGGACTGGTAAAACATGGACTGGTAAAACATGGACTGATAAAACATGGACTGATAAAACATGGACTGATAAAACATGGACAGGTAAAACATGGAGGGTTAGGATCTTTGTTGTTTTGGGGTTTGCGATTATTTGTTAATGTATAGACATAATATATGAGATGTCTACATTAACAAATAATCGCTAACCCCAAAACAACGAAGATCCTAACCCTCCTTGTTTTACCAGTCCATGTTTTTTCAGTCCATGTTTTATCAGTCCGTGTTTTATCAGTCCATGTTTTATCAGTCCATGTTTTATCAGTCCAATGTTTTATCAGTCCATGTTTTATCAGTCCAGTCCAGTCCATGTTTTATCAGTCCATGTTTTACAACATGCCTTTTTGCCGGCAGTTGCATTCGGTTTCTGGTGATCTGTGTTGTTCGGCTTCTTTGTTGAGTGTCAATTTATTGTGTGATGAAATTATGTTTTGTATGTTTGGCATACAACTGCATAGCTCAGCTTTATGGTATTCCTGTTGAATATTTTATTCAAAGGATTGTTTTTCGGGAAGCATTCGTCGATTATTTTTAGAAATTTGTGGCCGATGTTGGTGGAGACATTGGCGCTGTACAATTGGCGGGTTAAACCAAATAATATTTCTGCTTCTTGGACGCTTCTCACGTGGTGTCTGTGGGTCGAAATGAAGTTTGTAGTCGTATCCGCTGTTTATGAGTGCTTCCTGGTATACGGATGTGTGGTAGAATCAAACCATTGTTTGTTGGATGATATGTTGGATAGACGTCGGTTGATGGATTTTGGTATTCCGCGGAGTACCGATGACGGGTGGTTGCTGTATCGGTTGACATATTGATGAATGTTGCCTGGTTTTGTGCAGGGTTTGAACGTTCCGGATCTGAGGTCGAAAGCCTGAAATATCACGAAAGTTCACACATTTCTTGTTCGCTTCCGATAGTAAGCTTCACGTTGTGGTCGCCAAAGATCTTACATATATGTTTCTTGATGATCTCAATTTGCCTGGGAGATTCAATAATGCGCCTCGACAGTCTTCTCTATATAATCCGAGGTTACTTCTATACTGCGTAGGGTAGTTTGGACAAAAGGTAAGAGCCCACCAGCTCACATGTTTCGGCTCCATCAAAACTGCCCATTGTTACGTCGAATTGTGGGTTGGTAGCTTTCTTACACCATGCTTCGTTTTCGTTAAAGAGAAAGGAATATTTGGCCTGGATGATAATATGTTTTTCTTGGTCGGTTATGTCGTCGTATTCCGAAGCGAATGTACGGGCTTTGATCAGTAGGTCTTCCGTTATCGAGGGGTAGAAGTCCACCACGTCGAAGTTAATAAATCAATATGCGGGTTTGTTAGGGATATTTTTGAACCACTTTATGACGGAGTCGCTATTCTTCCACTGGTTTACCGCAGTATGTAGATGCCACAACTTTGTTGTTGATTCGTTCAAGGATTTTCTTGCTGAAATGTTAGAACTAAAGGAATTTTGTTGTTTGAAACTTGTTCCAAATTAAGGTGGTTCAAGGGCATCTAAACGGGGGACGAGAAAAGCTTTCTGAACGGCGAGGTCTAGAAGTTGGTAGGGTAACCACGTTGAACAAAAAAAGATCTCATTTCCATTGCTTTGGCTTGAAAATCTTGGTCATCGCTACATGAGCGGCGAAGACGCAAGAATTGAGAGTTAGGTATGGATTGCTTAGTGTGGTTGGGATGAGAGGATGAAAATAGAAGATAACTATGGGAGTCAGTAAGTTTGTACGAGACCGACGTTCTCAGCGAATCACCATCAATCAAAATTAAAATATCAAGTAACGACACAGAGGTCTCGCTGATTTCCCACGTGAACTTCAGAGCAGGATAAAATCATCAACAAAGTTGATGAACTGCTCTAAAAGGACACGTGAGCATGACGCTGTTCCTAAACAGTCATCGATATGATCTGCCGAAGAAATCAGGCAAGGGACCCGTGTATTGTTCAAAGATCTGTTTTTCAACATTACCAACAAATAAGTTAGCATAGCTTGGACCCATTTTGGTGCCCATCGCAACCACTGATCTAGAAATAGACTGGATAGTGCATCCTATACTGAGCGCCTTAATGAAAATGTAACCGGAAGTCACGCCCTTTTTTGTGAGCGACACCATATTGGAAGGTCCCACTTTGAGGAGCGAGCTAATACATTTTACTGTTGCGAAGTCGTTGTTTTCGTATATAATCACGAAATAAACGAACAAAGCAAATTCATTTTGGTATTTCAAGCAACAGGACACATAATGGAACTATGGAGGATCTAAAAACGTGAAGGAAAACTGAATGGTAAGTAAATAAGTTGACATTTTGACTAAATTTCGAAGCGGGCCGAGCGAACAGAGAGCTCCAAAAGCGTGAAAAGGGTTTAATACAACACTACCGTGAATAAACTGAAAGTTAGAATACAAGTGTGAGATAATACTATAATTGTGAAATGTTTTCAATCGGTAGATCATTTGCAAAAGCGAAAGAGGTGCAATTAAAGGTACAAAAGATAGATTGGCTTGTAGTACATGGGACCGTGACAGGAGCATGTTTTACTCAGGTTTTACTCTAAAAGTTTGCAATATTTAATATTTGGTGCCTTCCATAAAATTAGCTGTAGCATGCATCATAAAAATAGTTTGCCAGTTTGTTTTAACATACTCCAGTGGTCCAGTGTGTGTAACTTGTTGTGTTGGCATTTAAGAATATTCTGTAATTTTTATGAGAAATTGTTTGTGAGTACTGCTGTATTTGTAAATTTTAATGTGATATTTGTATGTTACAGCCACAGGTACATGTAGTTGAAAATCAAATATATGAAGGAAGAACTCAAAGGTGAAGTGACATAACAACTTAATACAGAATATAATTAAACTGTGTTATTTACAGTTTTCAAACTTTGAAATCACAAATCATTCAATTAAAGAATATTTTTACAATTCTTGAGTATATTTTTTCTTGTGTAGTTTGATTCTGTATATATAAATGAAAACGTTTAAGAATTTAATCTTTTCTTTGACTTATGTAACTTATGTTTATCAGACATATCATCATTGTTCAATGAATTATATGACCATATGTTCGACTCTGCAGTTGATGACAACCATGTTTATGGACTCATCAAACAAATCATCAAGTGCTACTGCAAAGTCAGACTTTGCCACCTTGGTAAGGAAGCCACACAGCATCTCTGTGGAAAGAAAATAAGAAAAAACTTAGTAAATGGTCCTGTTTAACTGCACAGGCTGTTGAAACATCACTACCACCAACATCAACAATCTTTCTCGAGACTACACTAACCACTGCTGAGACCATCAAAATGCCAGTCACTATTACCAACATCAGCAATCTTTATGAAGAATACATTCATTATCACTGGTTGGTTAAAGAGAAGAAAGATGGTTAAAGAGAAGGAAGATGGCTAAAGATTTTAAAACCGGTTCCTTGAACCACCAAATATACTCAAAAGTTTACAAACAATTTTCTCGAATAGATCAATAAAACTGGTGCACATACAGGTTATCTCAAATACATGATTTACAAGAATACGTCTCTGACCGCACCAACATGTACACAGTCAACACTCTCAAAAATAGACCAAATAGTGATTATCAATTGCAATTTTTTTACATCTGGCTGAAATAATAATAATAATAATAATAGATGTACTCTTAGATGCACCGAGTTTAATAAACAATATATTTTTACTCAAAGAAAACTCGGGCAATGATTAAAATAGGTTGTCCATGCATTCATAAAATCTACCAGATGGGGTTATCTAATTCGGGCTTTAATACATCATACTAAAATATAATTTTAGTCAGACTCACAACTCACAACTGCGGTACTCACACAATAATCGAAATAGCTATATTTCAAGACTCACCATAGCGGTTGTCCGTAGTAAAGCTTGTTCAGTTGATCAAATTTTCCGAATTCTTTTAGTCTTCTAGCAGTGTTCCATATTCTGAGTAAATTCTGAATGATAACGGCCTTCATCAGTTCAAAGTTGTAATCACCGATACTGAGAGCTCGTACCATCGAACTCGCAAATTCCATTTTTCCCAAGAATTTGGGGCCAAACAACTACAATTTCTCTCTCAAAATGCTTCACGTGTCCTCTCTTTCTCGTAATAAAAAAAATTGTCCGATCCCGAAGGAGAAAATGCTTTAAAACACGAAAACTCTAACTGCGCAACAGTAACTAATATGCGAAGTGGGACCTTCCAATATGGCCGCCGCGACCACGGAAGCTTCATTTTCAGACAATACATGCTCTATCCAGTCTATATTTAGATCAGTGATCGCAACACCACTTATTTGTTGATAATGTTCACCATCAAACGAAAAATTGTTAAGGGTGGTTGTGGAGGGTTCTAAATGAGTGCGCTTATCAAAGAAAAACTTCAGAGCTTCAAGGCCATCACATATGGCTCGTCTTTGGACGCCCTCGGTGTCTCTCATTTGATTAATTGATTGGCCAGACCATATCTCACTAGCATATATAGTCAATATGAGGACGAACATGGGCCAGTAAAGCAATCTCTTCGAACTAATGCTGAATGACTTGGTATTTCGTTTCAACAGTCCAAGTATTCTGTTCGCTTTACTAACCGCATTGTACTAACCGCATTTACGACGTATGTGATTTCCACGTGAGATCAGAAGTCACCAACACTCCAAGATCTTTCTGGGTAGATGTAGAACCAAGGACGTGGCTACCCATCTTATAGTCAACGCACACCGGGTTTTTCTTTCTTGTAATAGAAAGAGACTCGCATTTGAGTTCATTGAATTTTAGAAACCATTTCTTACTCCAGTCATACAGAAGTTTGTGCCGATCGTTTTGTAGAGATATTGCATCAGCAGTTGGTGGATGGTTCTATAGCACTTTGTGTCATCTGCATAGAGGAAAATGGAGCTGCTTTCTAAATTTATAGTGGGTAGTTAATTCACATAAATCGTAAATAGTAGAGGTCCTAAGATCGATCCTTGTGGTACAATGGATAAAACTGGGAGAGCGCTAGAAACTACACCATCAAGTACAACGCTTTGAAATCGATTTGTTAGACAATTGGAGAACCAATTAAGTGGCAAGATTTCCACCAATACCATAAGCTCGTAATTTGTGGATGAGCAGCTTGTGGTTAACACTGTCGAAGGCTTTACTGAAGTCAAGGTATACTATATCCGTTTGAAAACCTTTATCAAGTGCAGAACCAATATCGTGTAGAAAGCATAGAAGTTGCGTGACTGTTGATCGGCCTTTCAAAAAACCATGCTGATCACTGTTGATCTTGGATAAAACATGCGGATGTAATTTAGAAACACACAGCGTTCAAGAACTTTAGATACGATGCTTAAAAGAGATATATAAGTCGGTATAGTTGGACACGAGTTCTTTATCATTTTTTTGTGAACGGGTACAACATGAGCAAGTTTCCACTGCGATGGCAAGAGTCCAAGTCTAAGGGATTTGTTGAACAAACTACATAATGAAGGAGCGATTTCATTTGCGCATTCTTTTAGTATTCTTGCCGGGATCCCGTTAGGACCATGCAGAGCTTTATTAGAATGAAGCTGACTCAAAATTCCTGCAACTTCTTCGCTGGTTAGAATGATATCTTCTAAAGAAGCTACTTCAAAATCACTTGTCACACTAAAGTCAGGAATAGAAAGATCGTCGGCAGACGAAGTAAAGGATGAGAAAAAGTAGTTGTTAAATGCTTCAGCTTTATCTTTTGGATCCTGGTACCGCAAGTTATTAGATTTTACAATGTTAGGAATCGATCCAGATTTAGTGCGAGCTTTTAACTATGACCAAAAACGTTTTGGATTATTTTTCAACGATCCGGAAATAGAATCAACATATTCTTTGTGTTTTTGGACACTTGTGACATTTGTGACATAATCAGGATGGTTGGTAATAATTAAATCAAGGATGCTTTCTTGTGTACCGAACTTCGTTCCTTCTTCGATACAACTCACGTTTCTTATTTTGAATTTATCTTTATTTTGAATTTATCTTTATTTTTGAATGTTATGTATTCTGGTATTGCGTTCTTTTTTGTCCGACACGTGATGCGACAAAAATGATCTATATGGGTAGTAGGGTAAGTCGCATTCTCCCGCTCACTCTCCCCTAAAATTATAACTATTAATTTTTACAAATCATCAACAATATTAACTTTGAACTAGACTATACTATAAGTTACTGTACTGTACTGTTCGACATGTTCAGTTCATTAGCCCTCGTCTTCAGCTTGCAGTCGTATTCTTTCAGCTGCCACTTTGCATGGCTGCGGCTCTTGTCACCTTCTGTTTCACCACTGCAACTTCATCTTTCTTCACTTCATCTTTCTTTTCAGGTCGTAGTTCTAACGTCAGACCAACTGCAAGGGTCGTTCATTGGTATGTCCTTTGTGCTGCAGTACTACGCCTCTAACAACTCCGCCCTTGCCTTTAACGTGGCTTAGCACCCGACCTTTTTTCCATTCTCCACGGTTTGATTCGTCTCCGACAACCAGCAGTAATTCTCCAACTTCAGGTGTTGCTCCCGACTTTCTGTTTATGCGATGACTCTCCCCACATTATCACGTTGAGTACTTCTTCTTCTCCTTCCTCAGACTCAACATATGTTAACGGCCGATTGTTCAGGTTCTTCTCGATATCCAAGATAACTGATTCAAATCCTTCGAAGAATAGATGTGATCTTCCAAGGGTCTTGTATAATGTTTTCTTAATTTCGTTAATTAATCTTTCGTAAATTCCTCCCCACCATGGAGATTTTGCAAGGTTGAACTGCCACCGTATGTTTTCACGTGCAAGGAAACTTTGTAACTTCTCACTTCTTCTGATAATCTTTATCCATTCGGCTGTCTCTTTAAATTTGCGGCGTTGTCTGAGATGATAACTCGAGGTCTTGTTCTGCGGGCAATGAAGGCGTTCAGCTTTCTCTGAAATTCGTCAGCTGCTTGAGTCTTCGTCACTTCCAAATGAATCGCTCTCGATGCGGCGCAGGTGAATATGACCACATAGCATTTCCCTTGTTCCTCTTTACTGATCTTGTAATGCAAAGGTCCAGCAAAGTCTATACCAGTCACTTCAAATGGTCTGCTCCCCTCCGTCCGGAATTTCGGCAAGGTGCTTATCGATGGTGCTTCGAACGGTTTAGTAGAAAATACTTTGCAGACGTTACACGCTTTGATGACTTTCTTTACCTTCGCTCTCAACTTTGGTATCCACCACTTCTCTCGAATTGCTGCCATCGTGTTAGCAGTGCCAAGGTGCATAATCTGATTAATATGTGTATGGGCGATCAGTTTGTCCACCAATGATCCGCCAGCGAGGTATGTCGGCTTGTACTCCTTTATCATCCCTTCGCACTTGAGGATGCCTGTACATGTATCTTTGTCTTCAACGAGTTTCCATCCAGGTGACTCTAGGTTGGATTAATCTGTTTTCTGTGCTCTTTTCACCCAGTAATCTCTCGCCGCATTGATTTATTCTGTTCCTGTTATCTTCTTTAATTTATTTCGTCTTGCACTGCAGTTGTATACGTACTGTACTTCTCTCGAGTAGCTCATCCCACTCATCTGGCTTGTGTTCTTGGGTGCAGAAGAGAATCGCTTGGATGGGTTTGCATTCCTCGCTTTCTTTCGTACCACATTTCAGCTTAGGTTGGTCGGGCCACTTGTCTTGGTTGAGCAACCAGTCAGGTCCAGTAAACCAGTCTCCATTCTCCATCTTGTTTATGTTGGCACCCCTGCTTCCTTGGTCAGCTAAATTCATTCCCGTTGGACAGTATTTCCAATTGATGTTGATGTTGTTGGTGATTTCTGCTATCTTGTGAACTCTATTAGACACGAAAATTTTCCATGGCTTTCCAGGGTTTTATTATCCAATATAAAGCAACCATGTTGTCCATCCAGATGGTTATGGACTTGATGGGCCATCATCGTAAAGCATTGCACAGATTCTTTGCCATGTTTGCGGCCATGTGACCACCAACAAGTTTCAGTCTCGGAATTGAAGTGTTTCTCTTCGAAATTCGTGACTTCGAGGTCAAAAGACCTTTGACTGCTCCTGAATCGTGCTCCACTACCGCGATAGCCACAGAACAGCAGGCTAGACTATTGGCATCTGCAAAGATACGTAAGTGTACAGCTTTCATCTTGTTAATCTTTCTGGTCATGCTTCGAGGAACCTTCACGTTTCTTAGTTGATTTGTCCATTTGATCCATTGGTTCTTCAATTTGGGAGATACTTCAGTATTCCAGCCTTTGTTCTCATCACAAGCTTCTCGGTAGATTCGTTTTCCTTCTGCTGTAGTAGGCGAAATTATTCCAAGGGGATCGTAGATGCTTCCTAAGTGGCAAAGAATGTTTTCCTTGGTCACGGGTTCGTCTTCAGCAAAAACTTTCACGGTCAATTCTAACGTGTCATCTCGCTTGTCCCAAGTATGTCCCAGAATTTTGGTAGGATTTGGCATTTCTTCACTCTCCAGCGACTCAATATTTGATTCCCACTTATGAACTGGTAACTTGGCACTTTCTAGAATGATGGTGCTTTCTTCTTTGAACTTCTCCAAACTCTCGAGATCCTCCCCCGTCTGCACCAGGTTGTCTACGTACGTGTTTTCCTTCAGAGCCTTCACAGTTTCTTCAAATTCGGATGGTTGCTGTCCGAGGTGGTGTTGTAGCGTAGCTCGAAGAAGGAAGGGACTTGCTTCGACTAAAAAGGGCACCCGAGCGAATCGCAAATGCTTCTCTTCTCCTTTGATGTTAAATAAGAAACGGAACGAATCTCTATCTTCTTTTTTCACTGCTATCTGAAGGAAAGCTTTTTGGATGTCAGCTAACAGCAGATTCGTTGACATTCGAGCTCTCGTCATAATGTCCCAAAGAAGAGGCTGCAAGGGGGGACCAGTGTACATACAATCGTTAATACTGTTTGCTGATGGGTATACGGCTTGGCACTCGCATCGAAGACCATTCGAACTTTGGTTATTGTAGCATTCTGTCTCACGACTGGCTTGTGAGGCATGTAATATGTACGCCCTCCCGTTGGCTTCTCTGGAACACTTTCCACGATACCACTTGTTAATTGATCCTCATACTCCTTTTTAAGCTTCTCATCTTTAATCAGCCTTTTGTTGACATTGTGTAGTCGTCGTCTACTTGACTGTTCGTTTGTACTGGATAATCTGCTACCCGGGATCCATGGTACACTGACTTCGTATCGACCATCGTCTTGTCTTCTTATGCTTTACTGAAAGTTGGTCAGCACCTCTAGTTGGTTGTTCTCACCTCGATCTTCTACACCGAGTACATCTAGACTGTAGAGCTTCTCATAATCATTTGTTTCTCTGCAGAACATACACTGGTGTATGAACATACACTGCTGTAATCTGCTGAACATACACTGCTGTAATCATCGCCTTCATGAATTACCCAGCCAAAGGTGGTTTCTTCAACTATCGGATCTCCCTGATCTCCTTTGAACACTTTCTCAGTTCTAATTCGGCTGAAGGTTTTGTCTCCCAGGATGAGGTGGATAGGATATTCACCATCGCGTGTCATGTAAAACTCTTTATCTTTGGCATGGTCGTACTTCTGTTTCAATTGGCTGATGTTAGGTCTTCTTATTGATGTAAAGTCAGAAAGCCTTGAACCGGTTATTTCAATTTCCTCTTGTACTGTACCGTCTACGGAGTCAATGTTTACTTGGTAGATTGCCATGGATTGTTTAGTGACACCATTCAATGTGACAATTTCCATGGATTCGTGATGTAATGCAAACAATTTCAACTTTTTTGCTGCGTCCCGAGAGATGAAATTTCTTCCAGAGCCTGTGTCTAAATAGGCCCATAAGGCTTCCCCATGTATCTTTACAGGAACAATAGCTGGGGACGTTTCATTCACTGATGTGGTGTGATTGGTTCTTTTCACACAGGCTTGTGTGATGCTTTGATCCACATTTAATACAACCTCGGCTTCGACATTGGTTTCCTCTGTGACCTTCTCGTCCACAATAGAAGCACAAGTTCTTATTGGCGAAGAATTTCTTCCTCATTTCGGGTGTTGCGATTGTCTTGCACTCATTACTCCAATGCTCGCCTTCACAAAAGATACAGTGCGGTTTCTGTTTATCATCTTTCGCTCGAGTAAACCAATCTTTCCCTCTGTTGTCATCCCCTTTGCCTTTTGGTTTCACGCTGTCATGCACTTTGTTTCTTCTTAGCCATGCTTGAAGATTATTGATAAGATCATCCATTTTCCAGTTTTCCCACTCTATATCCACTCTAACTAGATCTGGCTTGACATGGGGCAATCTGTTTAACGTTGTCATGACAAATCTCTGTAGCATATCTCCCTGGCCAAGTGTCTGCAAAGCGTCATAGTTCTTACTCAGTTTTTCATAAAACTCTTGCACCATTTCGTAATGTGATCCCTTTACAGCAGGCAAGTTGATTATTTCATCCAAATGAGCATTAATTACTAATTTGGTTTGACCATATTCCTGTTTAAGCCGATCCCATGCCATCTTATAACCCAATGTACTTGGTTTTAAATTAGATATTCGATCTCTTACCTTGGGCACGACGGATTCGAGAAGATATCCAAACTTTTCTTCGTCGGAAATGGGTCTGTTGTTCACTTGTGTGAGAAAAGCGAACCCAGTTCTCAAAGCGAACCCAGTCGGCGGCTGTACCTTTGAAGGCTGTAATTTTCAGCTGAGGGAGTTTTGCTAGACTGGCTTTCGCTGTTTTCTCCATTGCCAGCTTCTTCTCAGTCATCTTTAGCTCAGCAGCGAACTTCTCCTCCCACATTTGCCTCTCTCGTTCACGCAAATCGTATTGACGACGCTCTTCCTTGTCACGTTGCATGTCTTGCTTTTTCCGCTCGGCTTCGTTGTAGATTTCACTCTGTCTTTGAGTGAGGACCTCCGTTAATTTATTCATATTAGCGACCAGAGGAGCGTACTTTTCCTTCGTGTCCTTTTTCCATTGGCGTATTGCTCGTTGTGTTTCCACTCCACGATCGAGTTTGAGCTCTTGTACGCTCGCCTGCACGTAGAGATTATTTAACTTGTCAAAGATGGCTGTTGTTCTTTTGTTTATCACTTTGATCTCGATAAAGTCGCCCTCTTCAATAACATCGTCGGTTTGTTCAAGATAATACTGGAGCTTTTCTATTTCTTTATTTATCTCGATTTCTTGTTGTTTTTCCTCTTCCTCAGTTGGTTGTGACATCACGGTTTCACTTTTTTCACGAACATTTAATCTTCTGTGTTGTTGTTTGAATATAATATCGCACTGTCTGTCTGGTTTCACGGTTCGCTTAATAAATCCTGGTCACGGCACCACTATGTACCGAACTTCATTCCTCCTTCGATGCAACTCACATTTCTTATTTTGAATTTATCTTTATTTTGAATTTAATTGCGTTGTGTACTGCGTTCTTTTTTGTCCGACACGTGATGCGACAAAAATTATCTATGGGTAGTAGGGTAAGTCGCATTCTCCCGCTCACTTGTACGCTGTTATAAAAGAGTTAGAATATTTTCGTCACTACTCTGAGTTTAATCGCTCTCTCTCTCGTTCTCTTTCCCTCTTTCGCTCTCTTTCTCCCTCTCTCCCCATCTCTGGAGAGGAAACCAATGGCTGATTGCCAACAAGCTTTTTGTCAATATGACAAAAACTGAATAGATGATCATTGCCTCAAATAATAGATTATCGAATATGATAGAAAATCCTAACTTTTATATAGTTAATAAAACAATTAACCGGGTGTCTTATACTAAGACATTGGGTTTATATATCGATGAGAAGCTTTCTTGGGCAAAACATATATATGTATTGGCAAAGGTCTCAAGTGCCATTGGCGGCTTAAAACGTGTTCGACAGTATGTACCTAGAAAGGCGCTACTGTTGATTTACAATTCCTTAATTCAAGCACACTTTGATTACTGTGACATATGTAGTATGGCACAGTGGTCTAAATCAAGAGTAATCTGAACGATTACAAAAGCTTCAAAATAGAGCAGCGCGGGTAATTAGCCAAGCTGGATATGAAATTAGATCATCCGATTTATTAATTAAACTTGGATGGGATAATTTACATTCTCGCAGAATATATAATTCAGCGAGAATGATGCATAAAATATATTATGGCAATAGTACAGATAATCTTCATGAATGTTATAATAAACGTTCGGAAGAAAATGGCCATAATTTACGAAATAGTAAAGTGGATGTCTCAATACCTAAACCCGAAACGCAATATGGAAAAAAAAGTTTTCAATATAACGGCGGTTTGATTTGGAATTATATTCCGACAGAAATTCGATTGACGTAATTATCAAATGTTTTTAAAATAAAAACTAGAAATACGTGTACGCAACAACCCCTCGCCCGCTTACTGTTTGAGGCTTTAATATTGCCAAACTGAACAGATTTTCAAACTGCTTACAGCTCTGCCAACACTAAATTGTCTCGCAGGCAGGGTTAGAAACCAATTGTGTAACTATTGATTATTGAAATTAATAATTAATTTTAATAATTATTAATTTAAATAATAATGTTATTAATTATATATTACATAATTAAAGTTGATTATGTCAGTTATGGTTTTAATAATTAATTTCAACATGCATGTTTACAGTATCATACTCATAATTTTACTCAAAGTACAATTGTATTCATGAGACTGCATAACCTTGTACATACATGTAGTCCCTACTGTAATAATGTAATCTGCATGTTCCTTATTGCCTAATTATTAGTATAAGCAGATACATGTACCCTACTGTAATAATGTAATCTGCATGTTCCTTATTGTCTAATTGTTAGTATAAGCAGATACCAAAAGATTCAATACCTAAATTTATCCTAGACCAAATTGATAAGCCTGATAAACCTTTTATTCTTTTAGAAGACTTCTGTTTCTTAACTTTTATTAATATTATATAATTATGCATACATGTACCGGTATTTCAATGGTATTCAAGTACTGGTAACACATTTCAAAAAGATGAAATGACAAAAGTCCATGATATGCAACAAAGAACATTGCTTAATCTAATTATTTCAACAATATATCATTAATTCAAGATGAAATGCCATTCAGCTGCTTGTTGTCAGTGAGATGATACCAGTTGTTTAATCCCTAATGTGTTCCCCTGACACAGTGAGTGTTAACCTCCAAAATTATACAGTATCTATATACAGTATATATCCTACAAAGGCTGTGTAAATATATACATTGCAAGCCTAGGACTGGCATTGTCTAGGCCTAATACAGGACAAAGGTGTTTACACAAACACACTAAGCCATTGGCCAGACCAGCATGCCATCAGATGAGCGTATAAACACTGATTGTTATAACCAGTGTAGTGCATGTTTAGATTATTAAAGTCAGTAAAATGTAAGCCACGTCCAGCCAGGTTGGTCCTGGTTAGTCCTATAGACTTGCAGTGTAAACACAGCTATAATCTGTACTTTTTTACATCCTTACCACCAGTACTGGTACACTATAGTATATAGGCTAATTATCAAGTATTGCAATTATTCCATTGTGGATGAGGTTGCAAAGTGACCGAGTGAAACAATGGTGATGGATAATTTAAATAAAAGTATAAAATCTGCCATTCAAAATTTGTATTAATAATATATATTAATATTATAATAAAGCACATAATTTATTGGTATATCGTGTGTAAGGACTATTCAATTTCGAGCGAAAGCCCTTCAAAGATTGATTTCGTGATGTCTGATTGACAGGCTCACGTTTTGGTTTTGTATTTAGTCGCCATGACAAAAGTGAAATGTTCCGACCACAAATGTTCCGAAATATTAGCACCCTCGCCTCAGGCCTTCGGTCGAGGGGATTAAAGGTTTACCGTCTCTCCCAAACAAATGTAATATATGTAATATTTATAATAATATAGTTGTACGGCTTCCTTGAAAATCAATTGATGTAAATATTGAAGAAATTCCGAATTTAAATAAAACTTCCGTCTGTGTGTCCTCTCTCCCTCCCACCCTCCCTCTCCAGTTGTAATATGAAAGGTTATGATCGAGATATGTTCCGTCGTGAATTAGAAAATGTTCCATGGGACCTATTATATACATTAGTGATGATCTCAATTATATGGTATGTACTTGGGAAAATTTATTTCTAGAGGTACTTGATAATCATGCTCCTATTCAGAATCGAAGAGTAAGAAATAAGCCTTCCCCATGGCTCACTCCAGATATTAAAAAGTTGATGTATCACAGAGATTATCTGAAGAAACGAGCAGTGGGGAATGGTTCAGATAGTCTGTATGAGGCATATAAACAGGCAAGAAACAAGGTCAATGCTGCCATTAAAAAGGCAAAACAAGACTACGTTTCTGCTGAGGTGAACTATGATAATGGCATAGTTAACGTAGCAATTAACCTTTTATTAGGAAGAAAATCTAAGATAACGGGAGGCACGTTTGAATTGAAAATTGGTGAATCCGTTCTAATAGATTCAAAACAGGTTTCTAATGCCTTTAATGATCACTTTTCATCAATTGGACCGACAGTTAACAAACGTGTTCAACCAACATCAGTATCTTTGAGTCATATGTGCAACCGTCTAATTCACAGCTGGAATTTAAACTAATAGATGTCTCAGAAGTCCATTCATTACTGTCTAGATTATCGGTTACAAAGGCAAGTAGTCTTGATGGAGTTTCTGCTAGTTTAAGGATGCTGCGACTGTCATCAGTGAACCACTGTGTTCTATTTTTAATAAATCCCTCAGTCAAGGCATTTTCCCAGATAGCTGCAAAATTGCAAAGGTCTTTCCTATTTATACAGGCAATGTAAAAAGCGATCCTAGTAATTACAGACTAATTTCTGTTCTGCCCATTCTTGCGAAAGTATTTGAGAAAATTGTCTTTAATCAACTTTATTCGTATTTGGCTGCTAATAATATATTGACAAAGTTTCAATCCGGATTTCGGTGGCAACTGAACGTTGGTTTAAAAACATTGATAATGGTTATTTGAATGGTGTTGTTCTTGTAGATTTAAGTAAGGCCTTTGATACTGATGATCGTGCGATCTTGTTAAAAAACTAGATCTTTATGGTATAACAGGAAAAACCTGGGGGTGGTTTTCCTCATATCTATTTAATAGAGGTTAATGGCAACCTCGTAGGAGAATGGAACGAGGGGAGAGAAGGCTGGTCACGTGACTCCAAGGATATTGGATTATTTTGTAACCTGGCTTATTCTCGCTTATATCATCCGGGGGGTCGGATCGCAGCGATCCGACCATCGCTGTGACTTGAAAGTACAGTATCAGTATATAGATAATTTAAAAATATAACCACACCAGAAATTTGAATTCCCTATAAATGCTTTCAACACTTTTAATATTTAAAGTCATAGTCAGACTGTAAATTCGAACTGTGCTGGCGTTGATCATCGTTCATCTTTAATATGACACTATGACAGCAACAAATGTCCAATAAATCAACGTATTTTTCGAAGTAATCCACCATCTTTCAACTTCTGTCTGCAGTCCGTACTGTCTTTCCAATAAATTGTAATATTTTTAAATTATCCTTATGTTTTCACAGCGATCCGGCCCCCCGGATGATATAAGCGAAAGCGATGTAAGCCAGGTTACAAAATAATCCAATATCCTTGGAGTCACATGACCAGCCTTTACCAGGGTCTTCTCTTCCCTCGTTCCACTCCCCTCCCATCCCGGCACTGGGAATACCCTGGGTACGAGGTTGGGTTAATGGTGTGTTGTCGCAATCAACATAGGTGCAATTTGTCTGCGCATGCGCGAGAGGAAACTTGATGAACGCTTGGAAAATGGCGGATTTCAAAGGTTTGTTTTCAAAATGTCAAATTCAAAATGTCAAAACGGCGTGTTTTTCTTTCTGATCATTCGTTAGTGATCTGGATACCAAGACTTTTTCGCTATTTTTTTTATAGAATTGATTAAATCCTCGAAATATGCCTTAAATATGTTTTGGTTTTCGTGTGTTCGGTCATGTATGAGCTGATTTGCAGTTCCCACTTAGTGGTTTTATGTATTTTCGTTAAATGAACATGTTTCAATCTATTTTGCTGGTAACAAACCCTATTTGTTCTATCTGTGTTATGATCTGTATGTGCTTTCGGCGTCCATTGTGAAAATCATCATTGTTGCAGTTGTGTATAGTTTCCCTTGCCTTTCCGTTGAATCGGTATGAAGTTTTAGATTAGAAAATATTTTTGGCCACTTCAGACTTGCAAATAAGTCCACAGAACGTAACTGGCCTGTTTTAAACGGGAACCAAAGGCCTGATCTTAGTCGTTGCACTTTGCTTGTGCTGGTGTCACCTCGATAATAATAATAATGTGAAGGAGTGCTTATTTTTACATTAAGGGAAAAATTTAAAAATCGGCTCCTGGAAACCAAATTATTTTTTATGTAGTGTTTACGTTATGCCCGAACTCCAAATTAGTTATATTTACAATGCCAGAAAAATTCGAGCATAGTGTCAATTTAGTCAAAATAATTGACCATTTTAAGTTTCAACCTCCTGTTCAAAGTTTCTTTAATCAGATTTTAATATTATATTTGTATAGAATATTTTTGGGTATTTAGAGGGCCTACATTTCAAAATTTTCAGGGGGAGGATGCCCCGGGACCCGCCTAGAGGTTTCTCGCGCCTTTTTAAAAGTCTCTCCTACTTGGAATCTTAACAAAAACCCTGTTATGTAAATGACCTTCCCAACTGTTTGGAGTTTACTACACCAAGTATCTATGCCGATGATACTCAGTTCACTGCGGAAGCAGTGAACATTGTTGATCTTGAAAATGTGCTTGATAGAGATATGCACAATCTTAGTACGTGGCTAAATGCTAATTAATTGTCAGCAAATGCAAGTAAAACTGAATTCATCGTTATAGCATCAGATCACAGATTAAAACAGTTGGTATGTGGATCCGAAAATTAAAATTAATAAGGAACTTATTAAACGTGTTTCAAAAGCAAAACTACTAGGAGTTCTGGTAAATGAAAAACTCAGTTGGGAGGTCATATTAATAATATAATCATTCCCAAAGTTTTAAAAGGTCTCAGAATGTTACGAAGCATTAGATCAATGTTGTCCATCCCAGATATGATAACATTCTACCAATCACTGGTGTTGCCACATTTTGATTATTGCTGTAGTTTGTGGGGGAATTGTGGCAAAGTGTTAAAAAGTAAACTGCAAAAGTTACAGAGCTGCCCGACGCATGCGTCAAACATAAACTTTAATATATAAGATAATAGTGCCACCTTGGTATCTGCGGAAATAGTTTACACCTGTAAATGAGGAAGTTGAGTATAATTTGAGAATATCTGATATTAATGTGAAAATACCACAACCATTCTGAGAATTTGAAATGCAGTCTATCATATAAAGGAGCATACTGTGGAACAGTCTTCCAGTTGCAATTAGATATGCAACAAATGTTAAATATTTTAATAATTTAATCAATGTATATAATTTTTAATATTAGTATAACGGCTTTCATGAAAAGCAATTCTTGTATTTAATTGATGAAATTATTATAAGTAATACCATGACTTGAGGGAATTAGCGATTAAATTGTCCGCCGCCGAGGGAAGATTTGTGAAAGTCCGAGGGCGAAGCCCGAGGACTTTTACAAATCTTCCCGAGGCGAAGGGCAATTTAATCGCTAATTTCCCGACAAGTCATGGTATCAGTTTGTAATATTATAATCGCCGAGGAAAACTCAGGGAAGTATGCTGAGATAAGTTTAGGTGTTTGATTTTGTATGGTTCAGTGAAGTTGTTTACGAGTTTTATTACTATTGATTGAAGTAAGTATACCTTTGGGAGATGCTTTGTGTTTGTAAGATATGCAAGTTCTACGACTATCTATAATATTATATCTATAATAGATATGCAAGCGGGAAATTTAGTAAAAGAGAAAGGATTTCTTTGTCTACTAATTTTCCCCTGCATGGTTGATGAGGGAAAATTAGTAGACAAAGAAATATTTTGTTTTCTACTAAATTTCCCGGGGAAATTTAGAAGACAAAGGCGTATGCATGGGTAATGAGGAAAATACGAGGTTTACATTCCCGGAGAGAACAAAAGAATCCGAGGCGATCATGGTATTACCGTTTTTAAATAAAGTTGTATCTCTCTCTCTCTCCCCCTCAATGTAATCAATAATTTGGGATAGATGTTTCCTCGCACAAACAAATCCAGACGAACAAAATCAAAGTTTTAAAATTTTATTTCGTAATGGAAATAAAACTTCTATCAAAAATGGCATCCATCACTATAAATAAAATAAATAAAAATTCAAAGTTAAAAAAAGTAAATTATCTCTATACAAAATAAATAGCAATACAGAACAAACTAGGATGGGGAATGTTAATCGGTAAAAGCGGATTTTTTTTGGGGGGGGGGATTAGTGTTATCAGTGACACTGGGATGAGAACCGAAATACTAAATATATCTGGCGTTAACTCGGGCTACTGTAGCCGGTGCAAGGAACTATGATGCAACAAGTTACTTCCCAGCCACATAACTGACTTCAAACAAGCAGCTGGCGCATTTTTAAATAACACCAACATAAAATCCTATATTAGTCAGGCTACCTGTTGTTGCTCGAGTCGTTTCGACTCTGTTCGTTTCTGTACTATTTCTCGGCCACCTGTGGTAGTCTAGGTTTCTATATCTATGCATGTGACCAGTGCATGTGCCTTCTTTCTTTTCGAGCGAGTGGTTAGGACTGAAGTGTTTTCAGTTTGCGTTAACCTCAGAATGTCAAATGCAAATTTATACTTGAAATAGGTTAAAAGGAAATTAAACAGTTGTTTTGGTGAATTTCTCAGTGTAAAAGTTCTCTTAATTTCCTAAATTTGGCAAAAAAAATTGAGTCCAGTTTTTCTATTAATAGGCTGGAATGTTGCCTGTTGCAGCACAATATTGGTAAATGTAATATATGCAAATGTATAGTTCTAAGTAATCAGATACAGCTCTGTCAGTGCAGGGGGGGGGGGGGGATTTCCAAACTTTCAACATTGGCAAAATGCACACCATTAACAAACCGCCTTGATTACATGGAGGCGAGTTGGCTGGGTATCCAAGCTGTCTCACAAAGCTAGCCTGCGTGCAGACGCTTCCTGTTTACGCTGATGCTGTAAACATATTTATAATTTTAGTGCATTTATAATTTGAGCGCGTTTGTCTCATTTAGATCGGACAATTGACAAATGACTGTCATGGTTATTGGCCAAAAATCAGTTTGAATGTGTGTATCTGGCTGTACAGAACAACTAACAGAGCTCGCCTTATGTAAGTCGGTTAATGAGCTCAGACACCGAGCCAGCTCGCCTCGATGTAATCAAGGACAATGTAAGGTGTGTACAATGTATCTGGCTGCGCAGACCAACTAACATACAGTTGACAAATAACAAAAACAATTTGTGAGGGGTGAGAGATAATGGAAAATACATAGCTGAACAAGCTGTCACTGGAAAAACAGCGAACAATAACAAACATTCATCGATTGGAGTTGATCTGGATCGCAGTTGGTCTGTAGTATACAGCGAGACTCTTAAATCGATTTTCATATTTTTGTCGCCACATAATTAATTTGTGGTTTACAAGAAGGTATCTAAAACCTGATTAATTTGAATGCCATTTATAAAGGATAATTAGTCTTTTTCTGACAAGTTTTAAAAAATAATAATTAGATTGTTTAATATTGAGAGATAATTTATTTGCCTTGAACCAAACAGAATTTTTTTCTCTCATTTGCTAAGTGGAATAAATCATCAATATTATTATGCGATATAAGAAAATATATGTATCATCGGCAAACAAAATGAGTTTTGAAATAGGAGAAACAAAAATCATTAAAATAAAGAAGAAAAAACAGCGGTCCCAAAAAATAGAGCCTTGAGGAACACAACACCACAGATATTTTTACATGATGATTTGGTATTATTAAATTGCACGGATTGTTGTCTATTAGAGAAATAACTCTTTGACGTCCAGTCAAGCGCAATTCCACGTATTCCAAGTGATATAACTTATGAAATAGAATGCTGTGATTAACAGTGTCGAAAGCCTTGGACAGATCAAGAAAAATACCGATAGTAAATTCTTTCCGATCCAAAGCAAGAAGTTATACTGTTCATTAATTGAATTATTGCAAGAGGTGGAATAAGATTTTCTAAAGCCATATTGATGTTCATAGAGAATAGTCCGAACAGATCAAATTACTGATCCATTTTTTATTGATGATCCCATGTTACAATGGTAACCAATTAGGATATTAATAATTGAAATATTACAATAAAAGCCTTCACTAATTCGCAAAGCGTTATCATGAGAACATCAGGTGAAAAAAGATTCATCAAATTCTCATATTTTGAAGCTTAAAATGCCATGACCAGATTTGGGTAGAGAATATAAAGGGTCATTAAAGATCAAAGAATCGCAATGTTCAACTATGTCTCATCTGCATCTTTGTTTGTCCAAAAATACACCACAACGGCGAGTAACGTGGACGACTAATGGAGATGTACGAAGATCCATTGAATTTGCTCTAATTCTTATTCTTATTGTTTCACAAAGTGAAATCTCTAGCTTGTATTTTCTTTCTGCAACAATTTCATCAACGCAAGATGAAATGACGGTTTTATCTATTTACGGTGTGGGTTTCTTTCAATACTGCTTCAGCCTAGACACAACACTGTGATCTGACGGTCAACTCAACCCAACTGAAGTTTTAACATATGTTAATTTGTTTCACTTTTGATTTGAAGTTTGAAATATTATCTGATGTTTTTAGAGATGTAGGAAGATTATTCCAATTTTCCGCACCTCTGCATGTAGCTAAATCAATTTTTCATGTAGTTCGTTTTTGGCTTAGGAAATATCAAATTGGCTTTTGACTGCCTTGTGTTATACTGATATATACTGATCACAAGCCCTTACTCGAAAAAAGATCTGACCCTTATGGTTTGTGTATTGCCGAATGTGGTAGCTTGGTGATATATTAATGAATGCCCTCGCTCCTCAAGCATCAGTCTATAGTGGTCCACAAGGGACACGCTGGTTCCGTAGAATATGAGCTTCGTTCCGAACAAATGATTAGATCCGTAGAAATTGAGCTCGTCCGTACAACAATCCAGCTCTTCCGTACAAAGGAGAAAAACAATGTCCATCGGGATAAGGAAAAAAGCTGTCTGCATCGCAGGAATAAGGGATAACCGCACCCCATAACCACCCCATATGGTCTCACTTAGACCTATTTAAACCTATACTTAGATTCTAGTCTACTTACAGTGCCTGTGCAATAAAAAATTAAGTTGTAAAGAACTCTTGAAACAACTTTTTCATATCTCACTTCACTCTTGAGATAGTGTATTAAGATTTGTTTAATATGTAAATGATCATACTTACATGCATGACATCACAATGCATAATGACTTATTGAAACATTCTGCATATCTTTACCGTTATCACATGTCGTTGGTTACATCCACGCACATCAAGTGATTTCATCACATACATGTAATCTCAACGATATACTGTATGAGCGTTTTCAATAAATTATTATGCAGTGTGATGTCATAAGATCATTTATACTGTATATCAAACAAATCTTAAAGTGCAACTAATCCCAACATGTTTTTTAGCGATATCAAATCTTAATATGATTTCTAGTATTTCTGCAAAAACAAAAATGAATTTCTTAAAATCCTCCGATTTTTATGGCAGTTTAAAGATGGTAAAAAGGCGTTTTTTTGATGGACCACTTCCGTAGTTACGAGGAGTCTGGAACGAGTACATTTTGTGACGTCACGCAAGGTACTCGTGGTCTAGATAAACTTTCGGCCTACATGCAATTGATGCAAATTCACTATAAATTGTCGGTTTATCTATATTGATATACTGCGTTCGTTTGCTGATTGTGAAAAGATGGTTAACAGTCGTGTAGCTGTCAATTGCATGAATAAATCGTGCCTAAGTTCAGGTATAAGTCTTCACACTATTCCTTATCATAAAAATATATTTTGTTAGATTGCGGAATACCCGTCTATACTTTCTCGACTTCCGCTTGTTAATCAGCCTTGAGCATTGACCCAGCTTGAGCTGGATAATAGAGGTTTACCAGTGACTTTAGGAAGGCCATTTAAAAATATTCCGGTTTATTATCAGCGCCCACGTCAAATTTTCGTGCCACACTGTTTCATGTCAATCTCTCGCTTTGTCCGAACCCGACATCAGGATACGCTGGGCAAAACGTTGAAAATAAATATTTCGACCACGATTAACCTGGCAAAGAAAAGAAAGAGAATCTGGGCTGACTTCGTGAAGGCAAACGGGTCTTCGAACCTTCCACTATATGTTCAGCTCACTTCATGCCTGAAGATTTATACGAGCGAAGGTTTTCCATTTTGCCTGCCCAAACGAAGCCAAATTATCCGAAATTAAAGAGTGATGATCTCGGGATTTGTGTATACCCAACCATTCATGCTGTAGCGCCTAAAGATTCAAACGAACCAGTCGATAAGTCCCAGGAATAGACTGCAGCTTTGTTTTCGATATTTTACCGACTACATTGCGTGACATCAGAAAACGTGCTAGATCCAAGCTCCTGGTTGTCACAAAATATGACGCCTGGACGGGCCATCAAAAGCTAAATTCAAAAGGCCACGATTTGCCTAAATTGAAAAATTGTTTCACTGAAATGGTAGAAATCATACCAAGATTTGATATCGCAAAAAAAACATTTTGGGGTTAGGTGCACTTTATCAATTTAACGAGGACTTTTTTTGAAAGACGTTTGTACTGTGATGGGAAAGTGGAATTGACGTTATTGTTCCTGGTTTCACAAATAATTGGCGAAATTGACCAGCAGTGGAAATTCGGCAAATTCCTATTGATGCGGATCTGTGTGGCATACTGTACAACAGATGTCTGAGAAATGACAGTTGGAAGAATGCAGTAGAGTGTCTCACCAGCAAGCAGAAGGTTACCCATGGATCCCCATCAGGGAATAAGATATTTTATGAGATTGAAGGCTCGAGGAGCATGCATATTCATGATATTCATGAATCAACCCTTTTGCAAAATGTGATAATGTAGCTAGATTAATAAGAGTTAGTCAATGGTCACAAGTGTGATAAATATATATATGTACTGTACAGTACGTTGTTAAGATTTGACATTAACGTGCATATACATGTAACGTCAAACGTTTTCTTGGAATAAACCTAAAGTCTAATACTAACCCAAATTCTTCGAATGTAAGTAATTTGTACCCACTATTTGGCATACAAAGTTATCCACTGGACTGCAAGATACTGTACCATATGCGCATTTGTACACACAATATCCCAACCATAATCTAGTGACGACCGAACATCATTATATGGGTCTTTGCATGAAACTATAATTGTTAACTTGTAGCTTGTTTGGATTGTTATACCTTTTTCCCTGTTCCAACTTTAGACTTTTTTGTTCCACGAACTTTCTTCATTCGGTTTTTCTTTTCTTTTCGCTGTTTACGGGCTGTCTTTTCTTTCTCAAGTAAGCCATGCTTTAATAAACAGAGAATACAAATAATGCTAACTAATAACACTAGCAACTTTGGATTAACGGGCGAGCATTGAATGAGATGACCTGGAAATTACCGTGAAAAATATAAGAATTATAAAGATTAAAAAGAGCTTACGAACATGTTAGTGCAATTTTACGAGTGGTTTTACTACATCTTATTTCAAAGGATCCACATTTGAAATAGTACAGGTACTGTATATATAGGAATAAAGTTAAAAAAAGAGACAGAGAAACTTCTCACCAGTCCATAATAAAATTCTCTAATACATTTCGGACATTTCTCCTTTTTCAGTTAAAATTAGTAAAATATAAACACAAGGCAGTGCTATATATATATATACAAACATATTAAAAACATTTACATATATTAACATAAAAATAAAGAAAATATTTTACAACATTGACAATAATTTATACATCTCTGTGAACGGTACTCGTATCTTTTGTTCAAACCCATATGACAATAATTTATACATCTCTGTGAACGGTACTCGTATCTTTTGTTCAAACCCATATAGTCAGGAGGCAGTGTCCAGAAATGTGCTTATTTATGAGTTTCGTTAAACTTTTTGAGTAGAAGCTGGCAACATAGCTTAAAATTTTCGTCTTGTCGTCTTGAACAAGAATATCGCTGTTTCCACTTTCAACTCTTACTATTTTGGCCGCTAGGGGCCGTTTTCTCCAGGCCTTCGCTCCTGCAACATGAAAACGAGGCTTAACTATAAATATTCGTAAAATCATGGAAGGCAGCTGTCAAACTCCCCAATATTTAATAGTATTAATGTACTTATTAGGCCTACTTGGCCACCGACACTTATTAAGAAATAAAGAGGAAAGTCACGTGACTAGTCACGTGCTTAGTTTAATTATTTTGTAATACTATTCAATAACTTCAAAATATTAACTAGAAATTATTCTGAATGGATGATTGTAACGGGAATTTAACATATTACTATGATATTTAGCATTTTAATAAACTTATTTCAAATATGAATATTGCAGGAGGTACGATTTGCGAATCCTGTGCTTATTGATTAGTTCCCAGGCCACATCGCGGTGAACCTTTACAGCTACTCTATACAGCCAGTAATTCTGCATCAAGATCTACAGCTTCAACATCATCGTTGTTTAGCTCCTCATCATATTCAGCATCATCAACATTTCCCTCCACATTTGACTCTTTTAATAAAGAACGCTGATGGCGGCTTCGTTTAGATGTGATGAAACTAACAAGAGGGGCTCTGACTGATTCAATGGTTGAACAAACGTAACTTTATCTTGAAGAAATAGCTGAATCTTCTCTTTCAACTTGTTTCCCCTGTAAACGCCCGAATCTAGATGGTAATGCGACTCAAGCCGATGGGAAAAGGATGTTCACACTGCTTTCAGCGAGTAGATACGGCCCCGACATAGTCCCTTTTCAGGTAAGGACATCATTTCTTCAAAGCAGGTATCTCCAGGATCACTGTTCACTTCTTTGAAGCCGGTTGCGTTCTTATCAGTGTTTCTTTGAAACCTTGTGTAACATTTCAGATGATATTTACCAATCGTTCACGCCAGCAAGCTTGCAGCTCATCTCCTATCAAATACGGCTTTCCGGAGTATTTTCGATGATGTTTCCATGGTTTGTACTTGGCTTAAACCTTTGGAATCCATTTGGCAGAACATACATTTAGACAAGTCCATGCGAAAAATTGAAGATCTCCTGGAGGCTCCTACATCAGTCGTGTTTTCTTATGATTCGTTAGACACTCGGTTTTGGAGACGCTGAATAATGAATATGACCTCCAGGAGATCTTCAATTGATCGGATGGACTGGTCTAAATGTATGTTCTGCCAAATGGATTCCAAAGGTTTAAGCCAAGTACAAACCATGGAAACATCAGCGAAAATACTCCGGAAAGCCGTATTTGATAAGGAGATGAGCTGCAAGCTTGCTGGCGTGAACGATTTGATAGCATCAGAAGATAAATATCATCTGAAATGTTACACAAGGTTTCAAAGAAACACTGATAAGAACGCAACCGGCTTCAAAGAAGTGAACAGTGATCCTGGAGATACCTGCTTTGAAGAAATGATGTCCTCACCTGAAAAGGGACTATGTCGGGGCCGTATCTACTCGCTGAAAGCAGTGTGGACATCCTTTTCCCATCGGCTTGAGTCGCATTACCATCTAGATTCGGGCGTTTACAGGGGAAACAAGTTGAAAGAGAAGATTCAGCTATGTCTTCTAGATAAAGTTACGTTTGTTCAACCATTGAATCCGTCAGAGCCCCTCTTGTTAGTTTCATCACATCTAAACGAAGCCGCCATGCGTTCTTTATTAAATTAAGAGTCAAATGTGGAGGGAAATGTTGATGATGCTGAATATGACGAGGAGCTAAACAACGATGATGTTGAAGCTGTAGATCTTGATGCAGAATTACTGGCTGTATAGAGTAGCTGTAAAGGTTCACCGCGATGTGGCCTGGGAACTAATCAATAAGCACAGGATCCGCAAATCGTACCTCCTGCAATATTCATATTTGAAATAAGTTTATTAAAATGCTAAATATCATAGTAATATGTTAAATTCCCTTTACAATCATCCATTCAGAAGAATTTCTAGTTAATGTTTTGAAGTTATTGAATAGTATTAAAAAATAATTAACTAAGCACGTGACTAGTCACGTGACTTTCCTCTTTATTTCTTAATAAGTGTCAGTGGCCAAGTAGGCCTAACAAGTACATTAATACTATTAAATATTGGGGAGTTTGACAGCTGCCTGCCATTATTTTACGAATATTTATAGTTAAGCCTCGTTTTCATGTTGCAGGAGCGAAGGCCTGGAGAAAACGGCCCCTAGCGGCCAAAATAGTAAGAGTTGAAAGTGGAAACAGCGATATTCTTGTTCAAGGCGACAAGACGAAAATTTTAAGCTATGTTGCCAGCTTCTACTCAAAATGTTTAACGAAAATCATATTTTTTTCATCTGCCTCCTGACCTAATAGGCTGCAGTCCAATAGGCCTCTCTAGTTAACAGAATATCATCTGTAGAATAAAGACGCTCTCTAATCTAAAACAATTTTAATACTACAAGCTTTCGGCTGCCAAACTACAGCCTTCGATGGGTAAAAAATAATGAATAAAAATATCATCTAATTATATACAGTGGGATCTAAAAAATTATAATATGTAAATTAAAAACGTATGAGAATTTAAAATATAAGTGTTTAACTTATTTCTTCAATAGAATAGCGTATTGCCCTGGGAGTGGTCTAGAATTGTTGTTGGCTTCTTTTATTGACAATGTGTGCCATGATTCTAAAGTTTTCCGGAAGCGAAAGCCCATATTATTAAAATTGTTTTAGATCAGAGAGCGTCTTTATTCTACAATGTTCAATCCTGGTCGTGCATCATAAATTGTTTCCAAAATATCTTCTACCAATGTACATTAGCTTCATTTAAAACAGTCTCAATTATAATAAATCCAAAATCCCAAAAGACATGAGGAACTTTGCTAAAGTGGGTGGCCAACTCACAAGTATTTTCACCTGTAAAATTGGCCAATATATAATAATACAGTAACTGTAGATTTACAGTAGAAGGGGTGATAAGATTAACTAAGTATATTTAAAACTCAGATAATGCACATCAAGTCTCAAAAAATGAAATAAATTACATTTTAAGCACTTACTCTGACAAGCCTGTATTTTGGTTCATTCTTTTTTGCAACATCCAATGAATCATAAATTAATGCAAACCCTGTACTTCTACCACCACCAAATTGAGTCTTAAATCCAAAGCAGAAGATTACATCAGGAGTTGTCTTGTACATCTTCGCTAGTTTTTCACGGACTTCAGTTTTTGGCAGGTTTGCACGACCAGGGTGGATGATATCAATAACCTGAGAAAACAATGAATGCATGTTAAGAGTCTCACCAAAAGGGCAGGCTCTGGCTATGTATTGTAGTCTGTTTATGGTAACATTTAGTGTTTAATACACTCTCAAAACACAGTCCCTAACAATGAAAGCAAGCAAAACAATACTAAAAAGTATGTGTTCCCTATAGTGCAACAAGTGTGTGCCCTATATTCGCATGTGGTCAAAATTCTTTCTTGTTGATTGTAACATATTTTGTTCACATAGTAGAGTCGCTCATGACAAGTTAAATTGCGCGTTTGGGATGCTAAAAAGTGGTCACTGATGAGACTTCCCATTTCCTGTATTCACGTACTATCAAAATTCATGCATGTTTCCTGCAAAAGACAAATGCTTATCTCATGAAGTCACTCATGACACATTACATTTCACGTTTGGGAGACTAAAAGGTGGTTGCTGGTCGCATTTGGTTGCTGGTCGCGTTTGGTAGGTGGTCACTAATTGCAGGTACATTTTAACTACAAATTGTCCGTGCCCGAAAGTAAAATAAACAGCAGGTGGTTGTAAACACAAGGGTCGTAAAACCCAGGTTCTACTGTACCAGTACAGTATATCCAGTTATTTTTATATATTTTTTTTCACTAACTTTCATATATATATATTTTAAATTGCACTTAGGTAAAGGTGAATATTACAGGTAGAGATGAGCGAATTAATTGGTTAAGCCGATTAATCGGCCATTTTCCAATATGCGGTAATCGGACGATTATTAATGCATACAATTTGATATATTTCTTATAGAGATACTTGAAAATCAGCATCTTGATAATACACACAAAAACTGTCGTATAGTGATTTGTAGCTGCTGACCTGTTTCTTACTTAACATGCCTCTAGATCAGTGTTGAGAGACAAGTTGCATGAAAAATTGCACAGTGTAACAGCACCTTTAGTCTATAAATAATACAACACTGTTGAATTAAATAACATGTTATTTCGTAAATTTGGAAATTATGGAGCCATGCTGCAACTAGGTTGGTTATTTTTTGTGGAACTAATCGGCTTTGGCCAATTAATCGGCTGATTATGTGTCATCATCGGCCACCGATGAATCGAATCAGTATTTTTGGTGATCAGCTCATCTCTAATTACAGGGAAATCCTATTGCATGATTAGCATGATGACTTGTGTTGCAGCGTGGTTTACACATGTTACTAGTAACTTTTGCATAACTTGTTGCCAAGTGCCAACACATTTCTGTGTGGCAACCAGGTGAAGTTACTTAACTATGTTTCTGAACATTTTGTTGCAACCTACAACCAGAAAAGCTTTTGCAAGACAAATTACATGTGAGTCGTAATACTGTACTACATGTACAACATTGCAAGCAACTTATTATGTGACGTATTTCTTCACCTTAAAGAACATCTACATGTACAGTACCATGATGACATATCACAGTTTTAAACAACCGCCAGCAGCCATACACAACCACTTTTGCCTGACAGGGTGGTTATAAAATCGAATATTATGGTGTATCCCAATAGCACAATCACATAAGCAATTTAACCCATATTATAATATTGACATATTGTTATAAATTATCAACCAATCAGGCAAGGATAACTGGCATTGATAAAACAGCGCAGAAGAAGCACTATATTTGCATATCATCCAAACAGAAATGGTAAATTTTGATCTGCCCACTGCTATGAAGCTATGCTTGATCTGGTGTGCATCATGCCACAATCAATTAGTAGATTTTCTTAAATATTTTTTTGACTTAGTGGAGTTCAGCCATTTCTATTTTTCACATTTCCAAAAAGATTATATGAAAGTGCATTCAAGATGAATCATCCAAACCTGGGGATGAAAATGTTTGAGACAAAATGGCTTGAAGATGAAATTGAAATGAAGTGCCAAAGTGACAAATGAGGTGCACTGTCAATGTCAAACACTTAAACACATAGTTAAGATGTAAAGAAATCCTTTCATAATTTTATCTGAGTAAAATGTCAATGGATTATCACAGCCACCTTTCTCATTTTAATATGTCTACAGTACATTGTATTGTAACACCTCTCGTAAGGGTGAATCTGATTGGCTAATGGGCATTCTAGCTTAAAAATAGACATATTTTTTTCATATGCATCAAGGACACCTGACCCAAATCTTAAGCCTAATCCTAACCCCCACCCAGTCTGAAAAGTTCGTATTTCGTCCGCCGAAGATTTACGCCAACAATATCCCCAAAAAATCTGTACACCTGTCAGGGCGTTGTACAATTTAAAAAAAAAATGTTGTGCCAGTCAGGGGGGCTGAGAGTGAAAACCCAATACCAAATATAGCTGCACTGCATACCACTATAAGGCTATTTAGTTTATGAAATTGTATTTAATTTGCTATTTAAGAGTTTGTTCAGTGCTGGCAAATAAACAGATTGCCACCTTTTCTCCATGTCCTCTGAAATGCAAGTCTCCACTCTTCAATCTCTTATTCACTCTTCACATTCTAATTGAATATTGTCCAAATCAGAGCCAGTGGTGGTACTGTGGGTGTGGGGCCCAGTGCGAGAAAAAAATTGGGGCCAGGACCGCGGGGGTTTTCTGCAAGAAAATTTGTGAATTAAGGGTCTCTGAAATGGCATTTCCTGCATTTTGAGAGCACTTTGGAGTAAAATCTAAAGACCACAAATCAAAATAATAGCACCATTATAATAAAGAGGCAGTTTGCCGGATGGTCCCCTCGGCCCATGGTAGTGCTGCCACTGGTCAGACCAAACATGTTTGCTTTACTGCAGTCTCAGAGACTCTCACAGTTCTCACTCTCACAGACAGTTGACTTGAGATGAGTCAGTTGACATTTGAAACTTGAGCGAGTTGACCGGCTGCAGCAGACCGGCATAAATCAGCTGGAAAACGTGCCAGCGTGCAAAGTCAACATTGATTATGCATTTCAGGCAATCATTAATATCATTAATATCTTTTTGTGGCTGCGAGTAGAATTTAGAAGTTGGAAATGTGCCTGCAAAATTTGTGTTCCTTTTCAAGTTTTAGTAACAAAAAAATTTGTGCCTGCACAAATTGAAAATGTGCCTGCGAGCGGCGCTCGCACGCTCGTGCACTTTACTGAGGCCTGCTTGGCCAGGATGATTATAGTTAAGTTAGGATATTTGTTTAGTCCCTCTGACTCCCTCATTGCTCGGTATTTCTATCAAATCATGACATTTGTAGTGTGCGGATACTATTAAAGTACTTTAGTATGCCAAATGATTTGCTAAAGCCAATTAAGTCATTTTCATTGAAAACTTGATTAGTTTTACGCCAACTTTGGCGTAATCAAGATATTCGATAATATGATATTCAACATAACATACAAAATTTCCAGTCTGGCCCTAAACCCAGAGATCCCCTTGATCCTCATACAATTCTCTTGGACCTTTATTAATACGAGACATGCTACACTTCTGAGCTTCACAACAAAAATGTTTAGTTAAAAACGCAACAAAAATTGAACCAATTAATATACAGTGTAGTCAAAAAGTAGAGTGTTACACTGTTACGTGGGCAGTGATTTAGATATGTAGGAAAGCGAAAAGGTGGCGAACTGCCGAGATTTTTTGGGAACGAAATACTGGGGCTCTGCTCGAAAATACTACAATTAATATACATACCATTTGCTTACGCTGAAGTAAGCGATTGGTTAGAAATTTTCTTGTTCGGATGGTTGCTGTATTTTCACTCTAGATATAAAATTTCGAGAGAAGATAGTAAATAGTAAATTTGGATGTGAATTATTTTGTACACAGCCAAAATACGGTGCTAAGTTTCGTTAGTTCTTTTTTACTTTTTGGAAAAATACAGTGCAATACGGCGACAGGAGTTCACATGGCTCAATAAAGAATTTATCTGAAGAGTCAAAGAATTAAATGTTCAAACGATTAACGAAAATTTTGACGGATTCTAACAAAATAATTCAATAACATACCATCTTCGAAGATCAGTCAAGAGAGAGTTTGGCGAGTAAATGCGTAGAAGCTTGGTGCCTAATTGTGGAGGGTACACCGGAGACCACTGTTTAGCCAATGGATAATTAGGGATAAACCCTCGTTACCAAGTCTTGACTGAACATCGTCAAGAGAGTTCTTGAGAAACATATTATTTGTGGTAAACTAACGCAAATATTCGCCGATTTGACGACAGTTGATTTCTATAATGCCAAAGGTTGTTTCCAAGAGTTTTGTGGTTTCTGACACCAGGGATAAGGAAGAATACAAAGAAGAAGGAACAAAATTATTTGTGTATTACTGTCTCTGTGGCCAACTTGCTTTGATACTTGACACCACGATAGAAAAGCTTCCATTACGAAGAGTTGATCATGCTCGAATAATCGATGCAAAATCACATGCTTATAAAGTAAGCTCCGTCGAGGGAGATGAAGTGTTCCTGAAGCGCGAGAAAGGCGTTGAAAGACAATTCAGACAGAAGTGCAAACACTGTAGTTTGTGGATTTTTTATAGCCATGTTAAAAAGGATGTCATTGTTACTTTCATCGTCGATGGTGCCCTGGTTTTACAGAAAGACTCAGGTTAGTCGTTCATTGAGAATCTGTGTTCTTGCAAGGGCGGATCTGCCTAGGCAGCCATGTTGGTTATAAACAAAATAATATAATTAATAACAGCCATGTTATCAAGGGATTAGTTGGAAACCAACAATATGAGAATTTATGACTAATTACAAGAAATGTGTATATGCAATAACCTAGGCTGTTGCAGTTCAGGTAAAAGATCAAAAACCGTCTTTTACCTGATTTTTTACCTGTTATAAACTATATTATTATTATATATATATATATTATATATATATATATATATATATATATATATATATATATATATATATATATATATATATATATATATATATATATATATATATATATATATATATATATATATATATTATATATATATATATATATATATATATATATATATATATAATATATATATATATATATATATATATATATATATATATATAATATATATATATATATATATATATATATATATATATATATATATATATATATATATATATATATATATATATATATATATATATATATATATATATATATATATATATATATATATCTATATTTAATAACAGTCCGGTGTTAGTCACCGTAACTGGCTATGCAACCTGCACTTATATATATATATATATATATATATATACAGTACTGAGAAGTAATAGCATTGTACCTATTAATTTGGAGGGTCGCAGTCCCCAGGGAATGCTTCAAGCTGGGCAATCAATTACACCACCCCGCTAGGCTGTCCCGTGAGACGCCCAGGCCTGGCAGGACTCCAGTAAGTCGCCAAGGCCTGGCAGTCCAGTAAGTCGCCCAGGCCTTCCAGTGTGGCCAGTAATCCGCTACTGCCTAGTTAGGTACTTGTAGTGTTTCTTGCACGGCGGAGAAAACCCATCTCAATCCCGGGGACTGCAGGTCAAATTAGTTATATTTCCATAAGACGCAGTGCAGATAATATTCATATATTTTCTCCTTACAATTAAATTTGTAATTCAACAGTTCAACAGAATTTACATCTTCAAGAGAAGAAATTCAAATCTGTGCAGTGAATTATTAATTAGAAGTTTACTTCATGTCAGCATCTGTGTAACATACTAAAGATCACGTCAGACCCATTCGAGATTTTTGCTTTGCAAGTTTGTGCCGGCAATGCTGCCATGCTTTTTCATTCTACTAGGACATTTTCACTCAGGTACTGTTAAATTGGTCAAAATGTCACATGTATGATAATATTGAAAATTAAAGCTATTTCTTTTCAAATATTCAAATATATTTATATATATATATTAGGCAAATCATTGAGAATAATTTCTTTCTCCCCCAAATTTTGGGTGACCACTTTTCATTGTAGGGCATCCAATGACAACTGGACGCGCTTCTGGCTATAAGCTATATATATCTGTGATAGCTTCCTTTCCCCTGAGAAACCCCAAAGACAATTGGCACAAAATGGTTTTGTTTAAATACTTCACCAGCAACGCATTACCTTCAAAACTAAGCAATATACAGTGTGTGTACAGTGTAGATCATCAAATGCAGTTGCTAAAGGAACACAAAGGATTGACTTGTTGATTAATTAATAACTTAAACGTTCTCCACAGTCAGGATAGAATAAAGTAATATTTCTATTTGTGACAGAAGAGAGAACGAGAATAGAAAGAAAGTTAGCACATTTTGTATCATCAGAATTGGAAATGGCTTCCAATTCCTCCCCAGATGTACCAAAATCCAAACTTACGAACAAAACGGACAAAGGAAAAAGTTTGTTTACACTAGTACATACCTTCAGTTCTCCGTACAATGCAATACAATACAATACAATACATTGTATTGTAAGGAGAAGGTATGTGAAGCTCCTTTTGCTTTGCATAGATGGAATTAAATGACCGATGATTATAATAAAAATTGGAATTTAAAGAAAAATCAATGGATACCATAACCCTCAGACTTTCAACAAAATAATTATCTCCTACCATTGCTAAGGATACAGAGCTATATAAACAATTTCCAGATGCGTGAGATCTAAAATATTAAGATATTAAAACAAGTCTTCAAAAATAAAACAGACACTAGACTTGTAACTTGATATGAAATCAGTGAAGACGAATGTATTAAATACGGTGTTATTGTTAATAAATCTGTGTTCTATGAGAAATAATATATAAACAATCCATTCAATAAATTGTACTGTGTATCTTGGTTTTCCGCTTATGGTATACGGACACTACCAAATGATTTAACGAACCTTAATAGTCATTGCGTTTAATTAACACCATAAATAGTTCTGTGACTGTGACTGTGAGAGCTTGTCTTCGACACACTTCGCTGGTTCCAGTGTATACCCGCGCAGTTTATGATAATTTTGAACGAACATCAATAAGAAAGTAAAATGATCACCAAAGACAAATAAAATATAGATAAAAATATGTAATACGCTTACCTTTCATAGAGCGATAGATGGCTTGCTTCATTGCTCTTCCTTCGCCATATTTATAAAGCAGATAACGCACGATCTAACGCGATCACTTCTCGAATACATATAGCGATCCTGTCGACATCTCACGATAGCTGGTCGAGTATGACGTATTGAGGTCCAAGACAAGACCTCAAGATTTCGCCAACTTAGTGGCTACCGCTGACAGTCAGCGGTAGTCACAAAAATATACGAATTACCGAACTCCTCTGTAGTTGCCGCCACATCAATAAATACTTATTACGCAACGTCAAAGAAGCACCGCCCGAACAATCGAACTTCTGATCCTCGCCGCACGAATTGAATATAAACTCAGTGAGAACGTTAATGTCAATTAGTCGTCTGAAGATTGCGATGGCATGAAACACCGTGTAACGGCAGTTGTGTAAATTTAGAAGTTTGAAATATAAATATATATATATATATATATATGATTGGCTAACGAGCGGTCCGTATGAGCCCATACGGACCACTCGTACCGACCTTCGACATACTTTCAGTTTTAAATGCCTTTTATAAACCATTTGAAAATGAACTCAAATGAGATTGAACATATTGAAAGACATATATAAGTGAGTTTTTTCATCCGAAAAGAGACCTAACTCTCAATTTCCTATATGACGAAGAAAAAGAACAGACTGTTCTTTTTTGTCCACTAGAAATACGATGACGACCAAAAAAACAAGCCAGGATATTAAGGGGAAAATAAATCAATTATTTACTTGGTCGGTCCGTATTTAAACATTTCTCCATACAGACCTCCCAGCTGGTAAATAACAAAATAATTTGTTTCTTGTAGATGAAAAAGGCTCGAAGAAACCTAAAAAACCTAAAAAGGTTATGATGACAAAACGCACGAAGGAATTTGGAAAATTCAGCTCTGTAACTGTATCAACCGTTGACGAGGAGGAGGAAGAGATTGAACAGCAAGAAGTGGAGACTTCATACGCGCACAATGCGCGAATAATCGAGAAACAGTTAGAAAGAAAAAGCACCGCGCAAAAACGTGCATCCGAGAGTGGTTCCACAATGACTCATTCCAAAAAACCTAAAGGGACTCTAATTGATCGTTAAGAAACAACTTCTCGCAATCAACCACATTAGTCCTAACTTATACTTTCGTCAACTGTATGTCATGTAAAGTATCAATCGAAATAAATCTATACTTAATAATATTTTTGGATCAAAGAATAAAGCTACAGTAATTGGTATAAACATCGGTCAAATCCTATATATCGTCAATCCGTGATTCATAAAGTGGCACTACGCCGGTCGAGTTTTATATTTTTCCAAAAATTAAAATTATAGCATCTAGTAAACATTCTCGCCAAATATGAAAGTCAGTTTCGAACTTTTTACCTGTTTATTTCGCGAATCGTTTCGTTCGTTCTACGTGCGCCATTAAGCGTCCGATCATGTATTTTGACGAGGAAAGTGCGAATTGTGAAAGCGAACAGTCTTTTATAAGCGGTAGAAAATACTCCCCAAGTGGTGAGATGTCGCTTGATTCATATGAAAGTCATTTGGATGATGATACTTAGCCTGAACCGCTTGCAACACAAGAAGATGAACACGCAGAACACGAATGTGTCAGTGTATATTTGGAGAAACAACATTCGCTTGGTATTCAGGTGAACAGTGCATCTGTCTTTGGTAAAGTCATGCGGTTATTCGATAACAAATCGACCTTTGACCTGTACTTTGGTTATTCAAGACTTTTTCACCTTGTGTCGATGACCTATAATATAGTTTGGTTATTGGATTCGATAATGAAGCCATAATGTCGTATTAAATTCAAATTATAGCATTACACACGCTTGACGCTACTGCCAAGCTTAAAACCTATGGCCAACTGTCAAGAGCATTCTCGATATCGCCACCTGAACTATGGAACAATCTGCCTAAGACATACCTCAAATCCCAAATATAAACATAATTTCGCTGGCGCCGCGGCAGGGATCCATTTCTCACGAAAAGTTTGTATATATATTTGAGCGGAGCATGGTAGGACCAACTCCTTATAAGGAAGTAAAAAGTCGTTTTGGGTGATCCAATTGAATCCATTTGAATCGGACAATATTTGTTCTCAGAATTGCTTGCTTTATCAAATCGGATTAGGAAAAAGAAATAACTTGTGCTTGTCCTATCTTCTATCAGTCAAAAAAGTGACGCCAGTACGGAAATCCAATATGGCGGATTTATAAGGGAAAATGAACTCGCCGCATGACTTTTTGTTGGTAACGCAAATGGAGCGGTATGCTGTAAACCTTGTTACCTGACAAAGCACGCATTCTATAACTATTATTTCTATGACGCTTCTTAATGCAGATTGGACTTATTTAGTTCTACTGTACTGAAACACTGTATTTGTTACGTACAATTTTTATAGTTGAGTGTAATGATGACGTCATCATTAAAAATGTGGGATTAAGCAAAATCAATTATTGCTATATATTACTAGAATGATCTCATCAAGACAAACTCAAATATATCTTATTTGTAAAAATTGAGCAAATAATGGAGATGTTACGCTGTTTAAAATATTTACTGTATGTTAATATGTTCTGATGACGTCATCGGACAAAAGAGCGGGAATTAGTCCGCCGAGCGTGGGAAAAGCCTGGGTACGAGGTTGGAATTAATGGCAATAAACATTGCCATATATCATTCGAAAGCTCTTGTCAAGACAAACTCAAATATATCCTAAGTATGGAAATTGAGCAAATAGTGCCAAGGTTATGGCTGTTTTAAGGAGTTTTTTTATTGTATTCTGATGACGTTATCGATCACGTGATTCAGACAACTTACAGAAAAGGCGGAAGGGCTTTAATTGTTTGTTACAACCTATATTTTCATAATCAGGCGAGAAAACAAAGGTTAGACAGTGCGGTCGATGAATGCGAAAAATTCCCTGCCTAGAAGGGTATGCACGTTCTCATAATATAATAGCCATAGGAACGTATTTAATGTTATGTATTTAGACTCGGTAATTCCAAATCTGTTTTCAGAATTGAAAACGGTTAAACATTGACCGACCAAAATAATACACTGGTGACAAAAAATCCCTCCCCTCCCTGGTGACAAAATCCCCGTCCCTCCCTCCCTGGTGACAAAAAAAACCCTCCCCTCCCTGGTGACAAAATCCCACCCTACATGCAGTTGTCACAGACGATTGCAGTTGTATAAGTACGGGTCACTCTTACATTCAGATCGTTCCATAACTACATGCACTGATGAGCTGCGAATATATATATATATATACTATATATATATATATATATATATATATATATATATATATATATA